>OX421502.1:16251626-16851626 GCA_949126835.1 Anisus vortex | reverse complement strand
TAATCATGTATAATATTGATGTTCTGATATATTTTAAATTCATTTGATTATGGAAAAGAAATTCCATTTAAATGTTGATGCATGATGCAATAAATATATAATATGCACGTATTTACTTGATATGGATGGATAAAAGTAATTGTCATCACATGCAATTAAGTGGGAAAACTTTGAGCTAGTTGATTTATTATCTTGTTTTATTTTAGTTAATGAATGGAACTAAATAATAATATGTACAATTTTTATCTTAGAAAGAGATGTAATCTTAATTGGTATAAATTAATAGATAATATTGGAAATCTATTGCTAAATTGTTATATCATGGCAATAGAATGGGAAAAACTAGTGGATATTCACTATGTTGTATAGGTTGTTATATATTCCATATATCCGGGAATGGAGGGAAACAAAGGTACCTAAAGGTGTGCACTCATTCAACCCTGAACAATCTTTTATATTAAACTTTTAAATTTGCCAAAAACGCATAATAGTGGATTACATTTTAATATTTAGATTACTGTAGTAATCGTAACTAGAGTGTATTTTCTCCTCGTATTTGAGAAAAGGGGAAGTATCATCATCTTAGGTATGAACCCTGTTAATGTCAAGTTGACACTGTAATTTAAAGGGGAAGTAACCTATAGTTTGATTCGAGTTATGTATTACTTATCTTTTGGTTTGTATATTAGAAGTAAACTGTTGAAAATTGACAGAGTTTGAGCAATGTTATATTTGTTTAAATAGATTAAGACTTTTTGCAAATTTTGGTGGAAATCCACACAACTGTACATAGTTAAAATAAGAATGACTAGAATATTTTTTAATTATTTGTACTTGTTGAGACATTAGTTAATATTAATACTAACGGGGAAATATTTGTCCATCACGTTATAATCACAATTACCATTGGGTAGTGACACTTTTTATAATTTAGTTGTGCCAGTGAGCCATGTTTGCTTAAATTGTCTTATAATCTTCCATTGATTGTTGGTTGTTAAAACGATAGTGTTAAGTACGAAAAATGTACCATGTTGAGTATTACTTGGGTAATTATGGTACATTATTTCTTTCATTGGGTGGGGGCGTGTCATGTATATTGTTTTTCCAAGAATTGGAACACGCAATGTTTATTCTCCTCTCTCTCTCTTTTTTTACTACACACAATATTAGGACGTTTAGTAGGAAAACGAAAGGTTCTAGGTAATGCTGGGATTCTGTGTTGATCTCAAATTCTCAGAGTCTGGGAACGACTCATTATTTAATAGGGGAAGTTCCTATCGTTTTTGTTATGAGTTTTGTAATGATACCATGATTTTCACCCCTACTGGTAATGGGTCTATCCCTTGCACCACTCGGATAGTATTTAATGATTTGTTTTGTCTGAAAGACGGAGAGTTTCAAAATATGTTCTTTTGAGAACGTTTGTGTTTGCACTATTTTATTCTAACTGTACATAATAGATATATTGTATATATTGAACATACCACCTGAAATAAACTATCAACAACAGTTACACTGAAGCTTCTTTGTCAAGTTACTATCCTATTGTGTTGTATACATTACTATAAGATTTATCTACTACCATAATTTACAAGAGAGGAAATGTTGGAATACAAATACTGAATTTGCGCCCAGGACTATAAGAAGAGTTCGTGTAATACTGAAACATAAATACTAATAATTAAAGTCTCCCCTAGGACTAACGAGAATTATCAGCAAGATCTACACAGCTCTGGCCACAAGGGGATTGTGGACGTAACATTGGGAATGCGCCTGCAAGAATGTTAACCCGTATGACCTATTTGAACTAAAGTGCTTGTGTAGCAGCCTTCATAAGTTTCTGTGACGTGGGCATACTAGGAGATTGTGAGGCCATCGCCCACCCGCCTTTACGTATCTCCAGCTACTGTAAGGTACCCGTGAGAGCTGAGTAGACTCAGACCTTTAAGACCCGCGAACAAATCCTCGACTTCACCAGGACTCGAACCCGGGACTTTGGTACGCCAGGATCTTACAGTAGTAACAGTATCGATTCTGCATTTGTCCCGCACACACTCTATGTTTCTCTCTCTCTCTCTCTCTCTACCACACACTCTCTAACTTCCTCGTTCTCTCTTTCTTTCACACACACACACACACTCTGTCTTCCTAGCCCTCTTCCCCTCTCTCTCTCTCTCTCTCTCTCTCTCTCTCTCTCTCTCTCTCTGTCACACAGACAAACACGCCATGAAAGTCCACTATAAAATGATTCAAGGGCGTGTCTCGCCACTCCAATACCTGTTTCTGTAGAAATTTTCTGGTGTGCGGCGTTGTAGATCAAAAATACAAACTGAAACACAAAGGTCCCTATGGAGGCCGTTTGAATTCCCATATCGTACCTCTGCTTAGCTACGTCTTCCTGTGACGCCTCCCCGTTACCTTTGTATACGCCCTCGGCTAAAAAATTGGTGAAGTAAATCTCGAAAATGGCGTTGGCACCCGCAGTGAAAAAACAGAGCAGACACGAGAGTAACAATGAAAATTTCTTGTAAGATTTCCAGATTCCCATAATACTAGAAAGCAAGTTCTGGAAGAATTTCACAAGATTCCAAAAGCATGTTAGTACATTATCCCAACAGCTGACTTTTATTTTATCACCCATTTCTTCCTTTAAATCTGGGCTCAAGGATTTAGCTGTAACTCCATTAAGTTGATAATCTATATCACTAGTGCTTATGAATCCCGAATTATCAATGCCATTACAGTTTTTAGCTTTTTGATCTTCTTGTTGACTTTGTCGAATAAAAGAATGTTCCCTTCCTAGAGAATCTGCTTTCGGCTCGTCAGTTTCTTTAGCGGCATTGACAATGAGCTTATCCTGATTCTCAAATGCATGTGAAACATCCGCTAGTGAATTGTATGTGATCTGTTTACCATAGGTCTCCATAAGTTTTATCCTATCTTCTATCCCGTTTGAGAGCCTGGTCTCGCTATAGTCCTCTTTGTTTGTTGTTTGCTCTGGAAAAGAAACGTGTGTGGAAATGACGGTAGCGGGCTTCCCCTCATTCAATTTCTGGAATAAATAGCGGCCGTGCATCAAGGTTGTCGGAATCGTCACAACTACGGCGACCATTAGTAGTAGGCTGAGCGCCACGGCTCTCACCAGGTTGGGATCCGTTGAGTGTGTCGTAGAGTTGTCTAGGTTTATCAGTCCTATCAAGGCTACCACGCATCCGCCAACGGCTGACATGATTACGCCTATCTGAAATTAATATCGGTGTATTTCTAATTGAATGAAATAATTAAAAACAAAAAAACAACAAAAAAACAACATAACGATGACAAGATTTAGAAAAATGATATTAATCCTCTGCATAATTTACATATTAATTTCATTTATTTTTGTTGGTATAATGCTTGTGAAAATAGAGATATCAGATATCAGTTTGAAAATTAAAGTATCAATCTTAGGGAAGTTTGTGGCCAGAACAATGCCAAGCCTGCCTTCCTTAAATCCCAACTAACGTCAGGTACCCATCAGAGCTGGGTAGACTCAGAGATACCCTCCAGGCCCGGGAACAAATCCTAGCCTTCACCAGGACTACAACACAGGAACTCCGAACGCGCTATCGCTCGGCCACCATGCCCCATATAAATAGAGTTACATAATAAAAAGTTATATCTGCATTAGTCTCTTGGCATTTTATTTGTTACATTTGAATTACTAAACAAACATAGTCCTGGATCACGTGTCAAAATTACATTTTTTTTATATCGGAATCAACAATCTGTGAATCAATGGTTTTTTTTTTGTTTTTTTACGATACACAAACGATAAAATATTGAAGATTATTATTCCTTACCGACAGCACCTTAGAATGTTGTGATTTATGAGCACATTCCAGCATGAACCCTCGTATGTACGAGCAGCCAGTGTTGTACCCAGTATTCACCAAGATGAAAGCTACGACCGACAATACACTCATGACTGGGAGGAGTGGCTCTCCTTCGTGATCTGGGGGATAAAGCGAAAGTTTTATTGTAAGAAAACGTACAGAAATACATACAGACGGACAATGAAAAGGCAAAACCAGTCGTAATTTTGATGATGCTAACTTTTGTTTTGGGTGTTTTTTTTTGCTTCCAGCGAATCATTTTGCCGCCATGTTGCCTAATCCCGGGTAAGCCTACTATTTTATGTCAGGTTTTGTTCATAGAATTCGATTCTCCTGCCCTGATTTTTCTCCATGTGCCAAGTGGTCTCCCTCTATTCCTGCTACCAGCGGCTTAGTTTGTAAGCCATTGCCTGTCCATGCAGAGAGTTTGGCCCAGCCAACTACGTCTTATGTTCCTTATTTGGTCTATGATTGCGTTCATAAATGTTCAGTTTCCACTGTTGGAACTCTACCCGGCGGACACATACAAATTAAATGCGGATACAATATATATTTAAATATCTTTTAGATTTAAAAGTGAATCCGTCTTAGTACATTTGCTCAGGTTTTCTGATTAAAGGTTTGCATTCGTACTGTTCTAAAGATTTGAGATACTGTTAAAGATATTATTGTTAAATTATAATAATGCTAAGGATAATTAATAAAGTGCATCACTCTATGCAATGTCGTTTAGCATGCTCAGCGAGCCCTCTTTCCACAATTCAGTTTAAAATGTTGGGGATGGGAAGGCCCAAAACCATAAGCCAAAGAAAAAAGTATTGAAACACGTTTTAAAGGAAGTATTGTCTCAGCATACCTCAGTATCTGAAGCAAACTGTTTCATTTTATAGGTGCTGCTTATTCAGACGAGTGCATTGCTTAAAATAGGTTATCCTGACGTTCAAACTTTTAAAAGAACGGTTTTACTATTATATACATAGGTTAACACAATCATTATAGACTCTTTTTATTCAATTTATTACAATAGCTAATTAAACTTTTTCTCACTATATGAAATGTATTTTAAATTGACCTTTGTAAAACATCAATTAAAACGGCATACGATTGATTATGAATCTACATATATATATTATTAGTAAAAACATACAAAATACACTTTTTAATGACATATGTAATAGGGATTTGCGTTATAGTTATATTGCAAATGTAGGTCATATTTATTGAGCTTAAACCAATGCTTCCCAAAATGTGCGCCTCGCCGCCCTGAGGAGACACGAAGTTTTTGCAAAACCATTCATCGTTTTTTTTCTTTCTTTTGAAAATGGTAAAAAGCGAAATATTTCTTTGTATTCGAACCGAAAATTACCTCGGAAAATTGCTTCGGTTGAAATACATTTTCTTTAGCACGACAAAGAACAGCCTAACTTACAAATAGTTACAAATTAATGGGAGCAAAACAAATGTATCTTTAAAATCTATCAAACTTATAAAAATCCTTTTGTTAAAATAAATCTACATTACTATCAGATAGATAAAGGTAAAAGAAAACCTTGACTTTATTAGTTTTCGCAAAGTCCAATCTACTGCTGTTGTTGTAAACTGAATGTAAATAAACGCTTAACAAGACATTGGTACACAAAGGGAACATAGGGAGGTTAGGGGGGGGGGGTAAAGTGGAGCTTATCAAGAATAAAGGATTAGCATATTATAAGCTTATTATTATAGCGCGCTGAGCATGCTTGCATTAGCATGGAGTGAGGCGCTATATAAATGACCAATTATTATTATTATTATTGAAAACGGAACACCGGAGTTGCTCCTATTGCTAGGCTAGTACCTGAATTTAGTAAATAGTAAATCCCATATTTCAATTTCGTACTCGGTGATAAAAGTCTACTTGGTCAGGCCTTAATTCGAACTAGGAACGGTCACCCATGTAAACACATGTTCGGAAAAAGGCGCCCTTAGATGCACATGTTTGGGTACCACTGTACTAATGAGTTGTCTTGAAGTTAATTCTAGCATACAGATTTGATATCGGCTGTCCATTAGACAAGATTGACCTGTATCAAACAGGGGATCAAACTTCAAATACTTATTAGTCAAGTATTCAATTCATTATTTTGTCCAGTTTAGAGGAATACAAATCCTTCTATTACAATACACATGACTATTTAAAAGAGTACATTTAACGCATTTTGATCACAAAATAAATGAATTCTATTTTTCGCATAACAAACTTAGGTTATAGCTATAGACAACTCCATTTGTTAATTAGTTTAAATGCCTTATTATATCCATCCGTTTAATAAATGTATTAGCTTACCATTAGTGAGCGAATCCGTGCAGTTGTCGCTTCCTCTATTAAATGTGTTTTCGCTCAAGACAGACGTATTGATTACAATAGAGTACGTTGAATCATTCAGTAGAGGCAAATAGGCTTTACACTTCCAAGAGTCTTCTGAAAGACGCATTTTTATGACACATCCAGCCAGGAGACAGGCGGCACCTACAAACATACAACCTCCGCTGGCTACGACTAGAAGACTTTTCCTTTGAAATCTATCCCCATAGTCGCCGAGCCTTGCCAATGCTGGGGTGATGATAAAGCTGATGGCCGAGGAAACGACGCCGGCGAGTGATACGTACTGGACCGGGAGTCCGAGAAGTTTTTCCCAGGTCACCATGTAGATGAGCTCGTACGTGATGGCCACCTCGTTAGTGAACAGAGCCGCGCACAGGAGCAGGTGATGCCATAATCGGAGCTGAAAGATCTGCTGGCCACTAGTAGACTCTGTGATTATTATATCGCTAGTTTGGATGTTCATTGATATGATTAACTTCGCGTATTAGATCTGAAAGGCAAAAGTTAAAAGCTGTCAATAATATAAATAGCAAGGCACTAGTAAACTTCATATAATCATTGTATGATTTACGGTAATTTACCGTAAAATAATTTGCGAAACTTCATTTCAAATTTGATGATTCTATTCCTGGTGTCGGGAACTTTTAAATAACAGTGTGATAAAGTAGGATTTCTAATTCATTCAGCGAACCTGAAAGTCAAAATGCTATATAATATTCTTATAGACAATTTATAATTTGCTGTAGCATGACCAAGACCAAAAATAAGAACGACAAAAAGGTTTCTACCATCGAAACCATAAAATTAGATCTAAATCTACAGATCTAAATCTACAGATCTAAATCTACAGATCTAAATCTACAGATCTAAATCTACAGATCTAAATCTACAGATCTAAATCAACAGATCTAAATATACAGATCTAAATCTACAGATCTAAATCTACAGATCTAATTATTCAGATCTAAATCTTCAGATCTAAATCTACAGATCTAAATCTAAAGATCTAAATCTACAGATCTAAATCTACAGATCTAAATCTACAGATCTAAATCTACAGATCTAAATCTACAGATCGAAATCTACAGATCTAAATCTACAGATCTAAATCCTCAGATCTAAATCTACAGATCTAAATTTACAGATCTAAATCGACGGATCTAAATATAAATATCTAAATAATAATATACAGATCAGAATATAGGCTACAGATCTAAATATATTGCTCGAAAAAAAAATTAGAATTACTCCCAAAAAGACTATTAACTGGCCTATCTCTCTTCTAGCTTTTTCTTCTAGCTTTCTCTTCTAGCTTTCTCTTCTAGCTTTCTCTTCTAGCTATCTCTTCTAGCTGTCACTTCTAGCTTTCTCTTCTAGCTTTCTCTTCTAGCTTTCTCTTCTAGCTTTCTCTTCTAGCTTTCTCTTCTAGCTTTCTCTTCTAGCTTTCTCTCTCTTCTAGCTTTCTCTTCTAGCTTTCTCTTCTAGCTTTCTCTTCTAGCTTTCTCTTCTAGCTTTCTCTTCTAGCTTTCTCTTCTAGCTATCTCTTCTAGCTGTCTCTTCTAGCTTTCTCTTCTAGCTTTCTCTTCTAGTTTTCCAAATGAGAATATCGGAATGTTTGGAAAAAAATTAACTTATCGTTTACTTACCACTGAACACACCAACATCAACAACAACTACCCACAAATCAGCTGGATTAATTTGTGCAGACGACACAGCCTCGTACCCTCATACTTTATTTGAAGCGAGAAAACACATGTGATACAGAGTATAGGCCCTACAATTATTATCAGCAATGTAAATCAAGTCATTAGCATTTCATTACTTTATCCTGTAGTTAATGGGTTTTAAATACCAGAAGCTGGACCGATGTATTTAAATAGTCCACATATTACAGCCTTTGTATTTGCACGCGTGTCCTTAAATATTTAAATTGCTGTTTCTATTATTTTCATATAAGTAGTAGGCCCTACTATTGATTTCAAATAGTAGGCGTACTCTGTTAAAGGAGATCTACTGTACCGGCACATCCGTTGGACAAACCTAATTTATAGTCTAATTATATATGCTGCAATAAACCAGAATAAGGCCATTATAGGTGCGTGGCTTTTATTAGCAGCGTGTTGCAACAAATTGAGAATTATGCAGGATATAAGTAGTTTAGTAGAACCGTAAGCAAATGTCTATTGACCCGTATGGAATTGAAAAACGGGTAATAGACTCTTCAAATAAAAAAAACGTCATGCGCCACAATTTGTGTAGGAGTCAAAATGACACTTAAAAAAAAAGAATATTTTAAAACGAAAAAAACAACTTAGCTAACATATATTAGGTAATATTATTGTTCACATTTAAAAAAGAAACACCAAAAAAAAACAACTGAAAAGTAAAAAATGTGATTATCAAAACGTAGTAAAGTCAGTCAGTCTTTCTTAGTTTTCCTCGTAGGTCCTGAGTTCGAATCCTGGTGTATGCTAGGATTTTTTTTCCAGGGACTCGAGGGTATCCGTGAGTCTACCCAGCTCTGATGGGCACCTGACATTAGTTCAGGTAAAGTTAAGACGGCTTGGCATTGTGCTGGCCACACAATCACCCAGTATGTCGTGGCCACAGAAACTGATGAGCTCTGCACAACGGGGCCTTATGATCAATTTGGTTGGACGGGTACCTTTCTTTCTTTACCTCTCTGATATGTTACAGACGCTCACTCTAAACAGAAGATTTTGCGTCCTACGCTTATCCGTGGTTTGAGTCCAGTCATGCATTTAGATTAGTGTTTGAAATAAAGTGAGTTTGCTGGTTGCTCTCGTTGGTTCGGGCAACCCATTCTACATAATATATATTATACAAATCTTCATAAACCCATTCTACATAATATATATTATAAAAATCTTAATAAACACATAAACACAAGTACACACACGATGATTCATTTTTCATCAGTCAATACCTAGCTTGTAATGCTTAACAATGCTTATTGAAATAAAAAACACTGGGAAAGTAGAAAAATCAATAGCGGAACCCAATAAGCCATTTTAAATATATATAAATATATTTATACTGGTATTTAGTTTTGTTTTCTTTTATTGAAGTCTGAATAATAAAAACGGACTACTCTTCCCTCTCATCGTCTCTCTCTCTCTCTCTCTCTCTCTTTCAATCATTCTCTCTCTTTTTCTCATTCTCTCTTTCTTCTTGTCTGTGTCAGTTAAGTCTATCATTTAGTTTTGTCGCTTCCTTTTATTTTCTCTCTGAGACTGTCTGTGTCTGCAAGATCTCTCACCTCTCTCTCTCTCTCTCTCTCTCTTTTTAAATCCGAAACGCTATACCAATAAAGAATTTGTTTCAAAAAGTGTTTAACTGTTACGACCTTTTGAAAGTTAATTTAACACAAACACTGTAAGCTATTTAAAAAAAAAAAAGAAAACCTCACCGAATACGTCAACTAACAAATTTAAAAAAAGAATTAACACCGGATACAAACATATAGTTATTTAACTTTTTTATTATTCTTGCTTTCTAATTCTGGTATTGAAACTGACTCAAAAAAAAAAAAAACACACGAAAAAACAAACGAAGATTTGTTTTTCTCCTCTTAATATCTTATTCTTGCGTCTACTTTCTATATCTATTACGCTCTTTCATTTTCGTGATTTCTCTCTCCCTTTCTCTCTCGCCACCCCCTTTCTCTCTCGTGCTCTCTCTATCACATAAGCTGACTCGTTCAATCTTTCTCTTTCGTGACCTTTCTGTCTCTAATAATTTCGGCTTTCGTGGCTTTTCTACACTTACATTGCCTTAGCGGGATTAATCTCCGAAAACTCGGACCAACCAGACAAACAGACTACGACAACAATGGACAAGGGCTGTGGGCGTTGAAGTAAACAAACGCCCTCTCTTGGCGCTTACTAAGACTTTGAATATCTGGCACCAGATCAAACTATTGCGACACTTCTTCATCTCTGATATTCTTTTTATAAGAAACTTTTCTCTTTTGTCCCGAAAGCACATTATTTTCTTTGTATTTGAAAACGTCTGGCCAAATCTCTATTTAAATTTAAATGATCAAATCTGAACTGATTCTAGCGCGTTTAACTTTGCTCAGGTTATGTATGTTCAGTATCTCTGGGTATTTCCCCTTAACTTTATGTTTAAATTTGCTTTAAATTTATATCTGTCCATATGAGACCAGAACAACATAAAAACATTTTTTAAAAGTTATTTCAACAAAACTATCTAATAATAATATATATATATATATATATATAGGCCATGTAAATTGTATTTCGTGGAAATGCATCAGGCTATAGATCTATATGAGTATTTTTAGACTTACAATTTTAGTTATTGTTTTTGTTGTTGTTGTTTTTTAACTTAAAGAATGTGTGTTTACACCAGTTTTAATATAAGTCAGATTTTTGTGTGCCGAATATGAATATGCCGTAGAAAACGAGAAGAAGCATACATGTTGTGCAAAATAAAAACCCTTAACATTTTAACTACCGTTTCTATGATGGAGTGGCTTGATAGATTTTGGTAATTCTATCTCGACACGCTCCGTCTAAAATACCTTTTGAAAACTGTCTCTGTCTGGTTTTTAAGACAACGGCAAGTTCTATCGTCTACAAAATAAAAATAAAAGCCTGACAGCTTAGGATCAGGACTTATTTGGATGAAATTAAAAATTTCTTTAAGTTAGCAACTGACTGTCTTTTACTCAAGCCCCGATCAATTAAATAAGAAAATAAATGGTGTTATTTGCAATGTATATGCATGCATGTAAATAATTATAACAGGTTTTGTTGTTTGTTGTTGTTTGAAAAGTAAAAATAAAATTAAAATCCCCAAAAATACTTTAGAATATGGAATTAAAGACAACAGTGGTTAAGTTTAACTTTATATATATATGTGTTATTATTTAATGTATGTGTCATTTCATGTTGGGAAATTAAAAAAAAACGCTATGAAACTACTTAGAATAAGTATTTAAAAATTAAAAACACGCTAATTGTAGGACGCAAAACCGAATAGAAAAAGCGCTTGTAACCTGTAATATAATTTAAAATGTTATTATTTAATCCATTACCCGAGAAGCCTCCATTTATTTATAAACAAATAAATTTATTAGATTATATTCCGAATGACAAAGACAAATGATAAAAAAACAACTCGCAAAATTGTGTTGTTATTTAACAGACAGTTGACGTAGATGCTGGGCCAGGGATGTTATCTAAGACGTAGATTGATGTGTTGTAGCAGTGGAATCCATGGCGGTAGAGTAAACACGATGACAGGATTATGAGATGAGAAGAGTCAAGGAGTTCTTCGACAAGTCTTAAATATTTACACCTTTGGACATATCGTTCAGCCCAACACCATCCTCTTTCCTGCTCCTCCACCCAAATCTACGTCTACTGTCGTGTGAAGTTCGCACGGTCAGATCTTGAACACGATGTCACGAGACTCGCCAGCGTCATCAGAGATGTTGAAAAAAGATGGCGAAAAAAAAAACACTATCTAGGAATTAAAAAAAAAAATGCATGATACTTTTATGGCTAAACTTGGTGGTAAACTATTCTATAACTATAGAAAAGAAGATGACAAACGAGGATATTATTCTTAACATTAGTTTTTTATCCCTATAGAATGTAAAATAAATTCCAGCATATACCCTTTGTCTAGTGGTGTAGATATCAACACTTTCATTGGTAAGTAGGAGATTGTAAGTTTTGCAAGAGAACCGCTCATTTCCAAACTGGTATCCGGGCACGCAAAAGTCCAAAGATTCGCCTCAAACTATTTTGTCTTAAAAGTTTACAGACAATCCTTCTGTATAAAAGATTAGCTCGTCCTTGGCCCAAAACTCACGCAGGGCGGCGAAGATAGTAAGGAAAATATATTTTATATTTTCGATAGTCTTAGGAACCAAAACACCGCTCGTCTCTCCGTCTCTAGGTGGGTGTATACAGGTATATGTGACAGGATTGACTCCACAATGTACGAATGCGAAAAAGTCACGCATGTACAGAGTTAAAAATATATTCTGTGTTAAAAGCAGCTATTGTGTTGAAAGCACCAGTATTTGCGGTAAAACGACAATTCATGAATTTATTAGAACTTATGTGTGTGGATTCGTTTAACATCTTTGCTATCTTCAAAAGAGTTAAATTTATTACTAGAGGAACATACGTAGCATGCCTCGATTTGTCTGAAAAGATCCTTTCATTCCAAATGAAACTTCAGATTTGGCATAACAAAAATTAGATGAAAATAAAATGAACATGTTGTCTACAGTATATGCTTTCTTTGCGGGCCATGACAGAACCTGACAAAGGGATTACAATAATACTTTCCGTTTACGTACACTTGAACAAGCTTGCAGACGAAATTTCATCATACATTTCCAATCTACCTGACAGCCCATTTGCACTTGCCGGAAGCCCATGCATAGTCAAAGTTGAAAATGTTCATGAGACAACACAAAAGGAGTTAATTGAACTTATTAACAACGATCTGGATCAAGTATTTGCAGTCATATACTATTTTAACTGAGACTGTTGTGCCTTCTTTTTCCATTTCAAACAAAATCTCTTTGTGAAACATGGTTTACAGCCAGTTGGTTATGAAGCCTAAATACAGAAGTAGATGCAATCTTAGTCTTTGCACTGACATTCGTGTTGTATTTAGAAATATAGGGTCTATATCGCACAATATATAATTACAAATTGTTATTGAGATTAATCACTTTGCTTTAATTATGTTTAATTTATAACATTTAAAATACATCCTGCATATTAGATATTTACATTTCAATACGTAGCAGTGGCAAATGACAGTTATAAGATAGAGACGAACACAATTTCTGGTTTGTGGTCGCCATAACGTGAAAAAATGTATTATGGGCATTATGACAGTTGGGAACACTGGTCATTCTAAGTTAGAGTTTCTAACACCTTATATTTAATCTCAGTTTATTTGAGATGTTTGTTAATGGGTTTAAAGGTTAACAAATGATGTGCAGTAATATAGTTAAGATGAATAGATACGTAGTAATCATAGAAACTGGGTAGTTAATATAATGTTTGAAAATATATATATACATTATTGAGTTATATAATAATTATATAATTTACAAATACTTTTTACAGCTTGATCATTTCTAAGTTATACATTGTAAGCCATTTATTCTTTTTTTTTTTTAACAAAAATTAGACATATTATAATAATAGCGCGAATAAAACGGGTTAATTATCTCCCAGACTTCCGAGAATGATGAATAAAAAAAAAATCCACATTTGATTCAATATTGATGCCAAACAAGTTTTTTTGTGTAATATAGCAAATATTAATGACTAATTATTATTTCTTTATATAAATCCAACATTATGGTCTTCATTAAAAGATTGAATCTTTTGAGAATTAAATTTAATGTACTTTAAACAGTTGTAAATAAACATTTCCTGCATTAATTGTTTTTCCATGTAATGATTTTTTTATTTATTTTAAACATATATAATTACAGAAATTACACAATATAGTGCTATTAAAAGGGTATCTTATAATTACAATACATACAAATACATTTAATTTAGAATTAGTCTACTCATTTATGTTTAATTAAAGAAGTTGAGTATAAAAACTCGTTTAAATGTAATCAGTCTGTATCAATGAATGAGCACCTTGTCATGAATGCTCTTCGCTAATTGTATAATGTCAGATACATATTTAGTCACTTCTGAGTGGTCAAGTGTAAGTGACCTCTTTGTATGCTTAAAACAGTTTTCGTGTGCGATAAAATCTGTTCAAAGGTGTAAGTTGAATCAAAAGCTAAAAGTAGAACAGCAAATGCCTAGCAGTTGAGAATAGCAGACGACTTTCCACATCAACTTCCTTCCAGATTTTCCCCACAAATGGGCACATTTGGATGCCCATTTTTTTTATTTTTTAAATTCAACTTGCTGCATTTTAAAATCGCCACTATCCCTCCACTTAAAAAAAATATATCTACATCTAAGAAGGTTGTAGTAATATCAAACAAGTTAAGCTTGATTTGGTATTTTTTAAAAATCGTTAGAAAACTCCGCTGTGAGTGCTTCGATGTACTTCTGAAAAAGCCCAACTATGTATCTTAATATTTATATTAACATAGGGATGTACATGTAGTTCAATGTTTTTAAATTAATTTCACGCCAAGATATGTCCAGTTTCAAATCTATTCCAGTGGACTCAGTAAATGCAAACTCACTTAAATGTGTCGCTATGCCATTCATAAACATTGGCCTCAACAGCCGGTTTTCCTCAGTCAGAACCAGAAAATGTTTTTTTTTTTTTTTTCATCAATAAATATCACTTCTTGGCGGTCTCTCGTGTGCCATTTTAAATTGCTCTGCGAGCGAAATTAGGCACGCGTGGATTAGGTGGCCAAGCCCTGATCAAGACTTCAGACTTATGCACCAAGAAAAAAGGAAGCAGTCTGTTCCAGTCACGCTTCACAGAAAATGTTCACGCTGTAGTCGCAAAGCAAGAATCAACCTCTCCCCCCCCCCCATACCTCTTCTTTTTTCTCGTTAGCATTGAGACCTGGAAACACAAAAGTTTTTACGAGGATACGTGCTCCCTAGCCTAGGTAAACTCACTCACAGCTACAGGTATCGGTGCTAGAGACAAAGTGAAAAAAAAGGGAGAGGTACCGAGATAGAAAGAGAGATTTGAAAATAAGAGAAAGAGAGACAAAGAGAGGGAACGAGAGAGAAACAGAAATTCAGAGAAAGAGAGAGGGAGGGAGAGATACAGAGATAGATTGCTGAGAGAGAGAGAGAGAGAGAGAGAACGTGAATACCGGCCCAGGTGTGTGTTTAAAAGAGAAGGCATGCCGCCCATGCATCAAACTACTTTCTCGTTCCACCATTACATGGCTAGCCCAGTGTGAGCGAATCTGTCAAGGAGTATACTTTGCACGTGAGGATAATATTGCATTCTGGCCATTGTACCGTGTGTTACTTGAAAACACAGGTTACAGGTAATATATAATATATAAACTTTTGTTGCAATTCAATATCTAGTCGCACAAATACGTTACTTTAAGTTAAAAACGAACTTGCTGTACAATCGATATTTTTAGTTGTTTAGAATTTCAAAAAGATATGTTTTTAGTTACAGACAAACTGTTTACATTGGAAGACATATATTGAAACAGCAAGTAGAGTCTAACTAGGAATCGTTTTAAAATAAAAGAGTACATTGTTTAATTTTTTATCATAAAAAACAATTGAAAATAAATGAAAACAAAGAAATACTTTAGACAATGAAATTAAAACAGTAGTGGATCTGTTTAACCTAATTTTTGTAAAATTGCATATGATGACAAAACGAAAAACGCAAAATAAAATAATTTTGGCCGCTAAACCTTTCGTTCTATCTTTCTATGCAACTATCTAGCTATTAATCGAATTGTTTACTTATCTATCTGTTTATATGACTATCTATCCTTCTTGTACCTATCGATCGATCGATCTATTTGGCTTTAGCTGTTTGTCTATTTATTTTTGAATGACATAATTTTAAACTTAATTATAACTAAAAGACCGCCCCATCCAACTCCCTTCCCAATCAACAAAACAATGGACTACTATCTAGCCAGCAAATTATATTATGTCCAAAGTTGACCATAAAACTCGTGTAGCTCACCAGTCTACAATTACCGTGCAACTGTTTTATTCGAATTAGTTTTTGCAACCACTGCGTCTCTTATATTATTATTATCAGATATGTTTCGTCTTCACTGTATCAAATATATATTCTCTATCACACTATAAAATAACAACAAACAAAAAGCGTCTGTTACATTGATACAGCAGACGTTCTATTCAGATTAGTGTATTTCCGGCATTTAAATTCTAACTATTCTAAAACAAAATAACAGAGACATACAATTCTGATAGTTCTGAGAAAACAACAGATTCACCTGGAAACGTGGAGGAGAAAAGGAGTGATAGATTATTGTCTTTTACCGACAGTACCTTAGACATGTCTTTACCTTCCCAGTATTTACTTTTCCATTAGCACCGAGTTCGAATTACCGAAATCTTTTTTTTCTCTCCATTTAACTTTGTCTTTTCTTTTTGTGTGTGTGTTAAATATTTCTTTTTGTTTGCTGTTCCCGTTTTCTTAAGTCATGCCGAGACATTATCTAGCCGATTCCGTGAAGCAGATGAACTGGGGATCCGGTATGAGAAGTTCGAATCATACAATTTGGCTGGTGGAGGAGAGTGGGGGTGGCTTGGTGGGGGAGTGGTGGGAGAGTGGGGGGGGGGGAGAGACGACTAAGAGATGTCTGGAACTATAAACAAACACCACGGGTTGTAAACGAACCGGTTGTTCTGATTGCTTTGCGCATGCGTATGACACATCCCGTGACTAGTAAACAAGTCTGGTTAGAGGATTTCTTTCTGTTTTTTTAAACATAGAATTCGGTGGAGAAAAATGTCTTAAAGAAATTTCTTTAAGAAATGTCGTTAAGAAATGTCTTCAAGAAATGTCTTTAAAAAATGTCTTTAAGAACTGTTGTTAAGAAATGTCTTTAAGAAATGCCTTTAAGAAATTCTTTAAGAAATGTCGTTAAAAAATGTCGTTAAGAAATTCTTTAAGAAATGTCGTTAAAAAATGTCGTTAAGAAATGTCGTTAAGAAATGTCTTTAAGAAATGTCTTTAAAAAATGTCATTAAGAAATGTATTTAAGAAATGTCTTTAACAAATGTCGTTAAGAAATGTCTTTAAGACATGTCGTTAAGAAATGTATTTAAGAAATGTCGTTAAGAAATGTCGTTAAGAAATATCTTTAAGAAATGTCTTTAAAAATATCTTTAAAAAATGTCGTTAAGAAGTGTCGTTAAGAAATGTCGTTAAGAAATGTCGTTAAGAAATGTCGTTAAGAAATGTCTGTAAATAATGTTTTTAAAAATGTCTTTAAGAAATGTCTTTAAGAAATGTCTCTAAAGAAAAGTGACAACACAGAAAACACGTCTTTAGCTTTAATCTTAATGTTCTTTGGTTTTAAACTGCTATGGGATCGAAATATGAGAATTGTTGAACATTTTTACTTTTATCTTCTGCGTTCGTGGAATCTTATTTGTTCTGCTTACTAATACTCTCAGGGTGTACTAAACAAGGCTCAGTTTCCTTATCCCTGACCGCTCGATAACATTAAATCTTTATGTGGTTCTTTGTTTGGACTTTTTTATTTTTTTTATTTTCAGATTTACTTGAACAATTTGTTGCGAATTTTAGATCTCCAAAAACAATAAGCGTTGATGTTCTCTTGAATGAATTTAGTCAATGTTAAAATTGTTTTTGGTATTTAAGCATTGAATGTGAGACTAAAGACCATTGATACTTAATTTCGGTGTCTATGACAATTTAAACTTAGAAATTTTCGTTAACATCATATTTATATCAGTCTTTACAATCTTACTGTTCTTGCTAGTCATTGTCTTGATATGATAAGACACAAAGAAGATGGATGTAGACTCGAGGCATATAATTTTTCTTCTGGTCTCTCTTTCGCTTTCTCGCTTTTTTTTCCTTCTTTCCTTTTGGGGTTCCCAGTGGGAACGTTTTTCTTTCTCGCTTTCTCGCTTTCTCAGGGTGTGGCCCACTCGACATATTACCTATTAAATTGTAGACACCATTATCTTATACCTTACACATAAGCATATACAAATGCACACACGGGTGAGACAAATAATTCAATATAGAATCACGATGTTTTATGGAAAGTTCTGTTTCCTTAGCTTAATATAAACCTCGCAAATAGAAACCTGCCAATACAGTGTTTAGGTTTGAGGCTATGTATAGCTGTCAGGACTCCCTATGTGCCGTTCTTTGGTGCATTGTTTAGTTAACAAATGTTTCGCCAGTGTTGCTGATTCCAGTTTGACTGGTTGGGGAGAAGGGAGGTGGGGGGTTAAGAGATTATAAAAGTAGAAAATATATTTAATTGACGCCCTACATTGGCAGTAATCACTTAAATTGTTTCCGAGGCTTCGGTCACTGGGGGTCAACGTGATTGATATTGTCATTTCGTCACTATTCTTTAGGTTTGACCTACGAGCTCTTGGAGATTAGTGGCATATATCTTCATCATCGTAGCCCGTCACACCAGTTGGGGTAGGCCTATCAGCCGCCTATCAAACATCTTCAGGGTTCCTTTGTCCTGAGTTATTCTTTCTAGTTGGTTCAAGTTGTAACCCATCTTTGCGGTGTCTACCTCGAGGTTACCTTGCCAGGTATTTCTTGGGCGGCCTCTTTCCGCTTGCCTTGCGGTTTCACTTCAGCGCATGTCTGGTGACATTGGCTGGCGGTTTGCGTAAGGTATGACCTATCCAACCCCATCTCCTTCTTCTGATGTCTTCTTCCATAGGAAGTTACCAGGTTCTTTGCCAAAGTTCAGTGTTGTTGGCTAGTAGAACTAGAGAATCCTTATGAGAGAGCTATTTACGAAGTTCTGGACTTGCAGGTGTTGGTTTTAGTCATCCTCTAGCTTTCTGCTACATACAACAATGACTTGTCATTGGAGTTGAATAGTCGAATCTTGGTGTTTAAGGACAACTCTCTGGGGGTCCATATATTCTTGAGGTTAATTGAAGGTGGAACTTGCTTTGTCGATCCTTGCCTTGATGTCTGCAACTGTTCCTCCCTGCTGGTCAATAATGCTATCCAGGTAAGTAAAATACTCTACCCCCCCCCCTGCAGTGTAATTGATTCGGTCGGTACCTGTGGGGTTTGTCTTCAGAATTTTGATGTTATCTTTGTTGATGTTGAGTCCAACCTGTGCCGATGTGGCTGCCACCATGTTTGTTTTCTTTTGCATTTGCTGTTGACTGTCAAAGAGGAGTGCAATATTCTACGTTCCAGAGTGGATGTCTTCGTAATCCAGTCGATGACAAGGAGAAAGAGGAACGGCGACAACACGCATCCTTGACGAGCTCCGGTTCGCACCTGGAAAGTATCTGTAAGCTGTCCTCCATCTTTTCAGGGATACCCTAGTGGCAAGAAGCTTCCAGAGTGTCTCTCTGTCCATGCTGTCGAATGATTTTTTATAATCATTAAAATGTGTATATATACAGCGGAGAGTTCCACTCTAATGAATGTTTAATTATAACATATAGAGATTTGCTATCTGATCCGTGCACGATCTGTTTGTCGGTAACCTGCCCGCTGGTTTGAGATCAACTATACCGTTCATCCTATCAAGGAGAACTCTGTTAAAGCTTTCTTTTAAACTCCCGCTGGTTTGAGATCAACTATATCGTTCATCCTATCAAGGAGAACTCTGTTTAAGCTTTCCTTTAAATTCCCGCTGGTATAGATCTGGGGGTCGTCAGGGTACGCAATCTGCCGAGCCACGTTAAGTTGGCAGGCATATGTCTTCGCTACTATAATAAGAAGTGAAGTAGTCTGGTTGGAAAAATACATAATTTAACTGCAAAGACCGTTAAACGGTTTTAAAGTAAGAATATAAGGGTGAGAAATTGGAATGGGGATGGATAAAGTATAAATAGCATCGAAAAACTTTGACAAAAAATGGCATACGTCAAAAATAAAGAAATAAACACAAATAACAGGAATGATTTGACAAATACTAAAATATAGAGTGGATATTCTATTCCCTTTTTTAAATTTTGATTCACATCCCATTGTTAAAATGTGTATTGTTGAACAATATGTGTGTCTGTGAGTGTGTAGTTGTCGATATTGACTAAAATTGAAATGGCTGGCGAGAACTGTCTATTGTACTGAGGCCTGGGGAATGTTTTCCTTAGAGCCCTGGATATTGACTCTGATGTTGAAATGTTTTGGCGAAACAACCAAATGAATGGAGGGATTATTTTAATTTGAACTGCGGCCTTAGCGCCCTCATGGTAGCAACAAAATCTATAACGCGATTAAACAGAAAAAAGGTGACGGCTGAAGTCACCTAATGCTTGGTCGCGACCCGATAAAAGTCCACAAAAGCTAATTGACCGGGTTGAAAAAAGAGAAGAAAAAAATATACTTAGATGGACTTAATCAGAAAAGGTCTTTGTTGGATGCGGTAACTTTATTCTTTCGAGTAACCATTTTATGTTTTATACAGTTGTATTTTCTTTTAAAGTCTGATATTTTTAATGCAATATCTTATGTCTGTAAGATTTATTAACTGATGTAAATGGGGAAATACTTTGCGATAAAGGATATGTTATCGTTCCTTTAGTCGAAAGACTTGCTTATTAACCAATATTTGTATGTAAACATTTTCTTGCGATTCAAGATTCCAAATGAGTGCTATATTAGTGGTCGACCGAAATTCAGTTTTGGTTTTGGCGCCGAAAGTAGGCATATGACCTCTCTCGGTGTAGTTTCGGTTTCAGCAAAAGCCAAAAAGGTGGCTTTCGTTTAGGGCTGAAACTGATCTTGACTTTCGGCTTTCAACCGAATATTTATTTTAACTTTCGAAATTCAGACTGCAACTCTAGTCTAGTGATGTATCTATTACTCTGCTTATTGATAATTTCAATTAAGTTAAAAATTAAATGTTGCAAATGATTCTGTGTGAAGATAATTGAAGTTAATAATAAACGGATTATATAATCACACCCCCAAAGAATGTAAAAAATGGAGTTTGAAATTACAGTGCAGTTTTTTAAATCTTTATGTTTAGCAATTTCGGTTTATCTATCAGTTTCGATCGAATGTGTAGTTAAACTTTAAGTTTCGGTTGAAAGCCAATTTATAACTTTCGGCTGGTTTCATTTTCGGCCGAAGCAAATATTTGGTTTCGGTTGGCCTCTGACCTATGTTATTTCTACACTTCTTATTGCCTAAAAACTAGGTCTACTCTATGTTCCCAGGAACATTGTATCAAACACTGTGTTTATCAAACACTGTGTTTATCAGTTCTTGCAATGTTTCAGTTCGGTCAAACAAGAAGGGTTCTCATTCTATATTATGTTACAGCCACTTCTTCTGAACAGACGATTATTAATATCATCCTATGATTTTAACAGTTTGACTATATACTACCAAATATAATGTAAGCCAACTTTTTAAGATTTTAAACATTTTTTTTTTTTTGTTCAAGTTTTTCTTGCAAATCCTACTAAAAGACAAAAATGCAAATGACAATTGCAGACGTACTTTTTCTTTAAATGATTATTTTTTGCTGTATCTATTTCTCTGCTCACCCATCCATCACCTTCTAAACCATGTCCATTTACCTCGTCATAAATAACTTGAGTTAGGCACGTCCTCCTTCGGTAAACTAGACTTTTAAAACTCCCAGGTAAAGCATCTGTTCAAACGAGACTATCCAGCCTCAGTTGTGTTCATTTACTTGTTCGTCGTTGTTTCTTCCTCCACTCCAACACACACACATCGCATCCCTACATACATTTTAAGTCAACAGTATCTACCTATAATGTTCAGTAAAACTACATTTTGACATTTGTTCTCTTCATTACGCATGTGTGTCTGTATGTGTGTCCTTGTGTGTGTGTGTGTTAATTTTCTTTATCGTGTGTTACTTTCTTATCTAAGTTTATTAACATATATTTGTTATTTAAATATTATTAAAGCGTTCTGGCTATTCTATATTATCATTTCTACTCTGTTATATCCACAGCAGTTCACTCTTAAAACATGTTTTCGTCTTCAGAAAATTCTTTTAAAGTAAACACAATTTTCGATACAAAATGCATAGATTTTAAATGCATTCTGTAAATTGAGAGAAAGGTATAAGAAATTAGTGTTTAGTAAAATATTCTGCAGAAGTGAATTGAGATGGGAAGCGAATGTTGGTGAGCTGTTACTGTCAGATGGCTTGCACTCCGGTAATTTATTAGGAAAAAATAACAATAAATAGATTAGTGATTACTGATAAATGTTATAATTTGTTTGGGTGAAATGTGTTTAATGGTCGTGTTTGCTTTAACCGTATAACAAAGACATTATAGGCAAATTTAGTAATAACGAGTGTGTGTAATTTAGAGTTTTGGAAAGTGTGTAAAAATATTAGATCGTCTGTGTGATTAAAATAAGAGCTTGTGTTAAAAAAAAAAAAGTAAAATATCCCGTCGGACCAAATTGACCCATAGAGTGGTGAAGCACCATTCACCAGTTTCCGTGGCCACGGCGTACTAGATGATTGTGTGGCCAGCACTATGCACAACCGCCTTTACTTTACCTCAACTAAGGTCAGGTACCCATCAGAGCTGGGTAGACTCAGGGGCACCCTCAATTCCTGGGAAAAAATCCTAGCCTGCACCAGGATTCGAACCCAGGACCCTTGGATCGCCAGCCGAACGCGCTGCCGCTCGGCTACCGTGCCCCATTAGAGCTTGTGTCTGCCTGTTAGAATTTGTTTGTTTTTGTGAGGTACAATGCGCGTTGTTCTAGTGTGTGTGTTTGGTTAAAGAAGAATCAATGGAAATCTAAAAGGATGAACGCGAAGTAAGTTGAGAAACAACAGAAAAATAAATATCATTCTTGATGCTGTACCTGTTCTAAAAAAAAAAACTTAAAAAAAAAAATCAACATTATTTAAAGAGCTTTTTGAGGTAAAATACATCCATCCATTTTATTTTCTGTGTCTCTTGAGAATGGGAAAGGAGAGGAGGGAGAGTCTGCGACGGCTGGTTGCCGCCTATTTTTCCCTGAAGAAACATCCGCTGGATACATGGATGGATAATTGTAGTGAAGGTAGTAGAGATGGCATAGTGGTTTGCCTTGTTTCGTTGTTCCCAGAGCGAGGTCGCCTTAGTGCGTTGGTGAAAGGCGTGCTATAGATATTTTCACATTTCACTCTTTCGTGACACTACTTTTCTTTTTACGGAAGTACTTTCATAGGTTAGTGCATTTATAAATAAAGATATGTAAAACAGTTGAACGTTTGTGACATGCTATCTCACATAAGTTAGGCCTATACTAGAATATGCATAATCTGTATGGGACCTATCAACTAAAGAAAACATTAAAAAATTAGAACACATTCAGAAAAGAGCTGTAATGTAACACCGTTAGTCAAATCACTAATTCTAGAAACACTAGAGCAGAGGTCGGCAACCTTTTGCTAACGGTGTGCCAAACCAAGATTCCCAAATCATTTAGCGTGCCAACAGCCTAAAAGTCAACCTGCGTTATAATATTTTTTTTATTTTTTTTTTAAGACAATTTAACGCCGAAGCAAGGCCAATGCCAAAAAAGGAAATTTATTGAGAAAATCGTTAAAGCGTTTTATATTTAATTTAAAAAAAAATAAAGTGTTGTGATTATCATCCTTTTTATTTGCATTTATACCAAAACCACCATTTTATTGTCAAACTTTCACATTTATGGTAATTAATTTCCAAACATTATCAATTTGATTGTAAAGATGAGGATCTAGCAACTTCAAATAATATTGATTAGACTATATTGTTCCCAGTTTATCTGAGAATTTCATCTGTTTAGGGTTTAGATAGGTACCATAAAGAACGCATTATAGTTAAGCGGAATCGATACGTAGTAATCATACAAATTGGGTAGTTAATGTACTGTTTAAAATGTGCATATTAAATACATTATTTAGTCATATTATTATATTTTATACACTTCCTCTACTTTTTTTAGTTAGATCATTATAAAGTTTTAAGTTGTAGCCCATTTAGTATTTTATGAAAAAACAACAACATAATATTAGAAATAGGTTATTATCGCAAATAGAACGAGTTAATTATCTCCATTAAATTAAATAAAGTTTGTAAATTTGATACATTAGTGATGCCAAACAAATTATGTTTTCTAATACAACGAATATTACTGACACATTTTTTTAAAAAATATTATGGTATTCATCATAAGATTTAATTATTAGAGGTATAAAATCAATTTACGTTAAACAGTTGTAAATAAACATTTCCTTCTTTAATTGTTTGTCCATTTAAGGAGTTTATCTTTTAAACATTAATAATAAAAGAAATTATATTAAATAATGGTATTATATAAGTTTCTTTTATTTATTTAATTAATTTAATACATTTGTTTTACAAGTACTTTTTATGTATTTTTAGAATTGTCACCAACGGGATATGCGCTATATAAGCACCGTTATTATTTATTTATGTTTAATTATAGAAAATGAACGTAAAAACTCTTTTAAATGGAGGCCTAATTAGTCTGTATCAATTAATGAACGCCTTGTCTTGAATGCACTTCGTCAATTTATAATATCATTTTTTAGTCATTTCTGTGTAGTGAAGTGCAAGTGACCTCTTTGCTTAACACAGCTTTCATGTGCAATAAATCCTGTTCACAAGTTAAGTAGAGCGAATGCCTAGCACTTGAGTATAGCAGATGACTTTCCAAAGCAGCTTCCTTCCAGATTTTTCCGCAAATTGGCGAATTTTGACGTCCATTTATTAATGTTTAAAATTCAACTTGCTGCATTTTTAAATCACCAGTATCCCTCCACTTAAAAACATCTACATCCAAGACGGTTGTAGTAAGATCATGCTATGTTTGCTTGATGAAGTATGAAAAAATTAGTCCATGAATCTGAAAGTGTTGCCCTTGTTTAGAAAAAAAATGCGCTTTAAGTGCTTCGATGTACTTCTGAAAAAGCCCAATAATGTATTTGAATATATGCCTTATTAAAGGGAAGTACATGTAGTTAAATGTTTTGAAATTGATTTCACTCAACATATATGCATTCCAGTGGTCTAACAGTTCAAGTGTTGTTTGATCCAGTCCTTGTAAATGCAAGTTCAACTCACTAAAAAAGTTCGCTATGTCGTTCAGATACATCGGCTTCAACAGTCAGTTTTCCTCATTCAGAACCAGAATTTTTTTTTTTCATCAATAAAAAAACACCTCTTGGAGATCTCTCGCGTGCCATTGAAAATCGCTGGGCGTGCCAAGTTTGGCAAGCGTGCCTTAGGTTGCCGACCTCTGCACTAGAGGACATTAGAGCAAAGAGTAAAGTAGTAATAATACATAAGGCGTTAAACTCTAATATAGAAATACAACCCAATAACAGCCTGTTGCAATGCACAGATAAACATAAAGACAAAAACACTTTCCTTATCCCTAATGCGAGAACAAATGCATATAAGTACTCTTTCTTCTTGAGTGGCATTTGGGAATGGAATGGGTTGCCTGAACAAACAGGAGAACCAGTAACTTAATATCATTCAAAACATTAATAAGTGTCGTGACTAGACTTGGACCACGGATGAGCGTAGGACGCAAAAAATCCTCTTTATAGAATGAGCGTTTGTAATATATCAGATAAGATTAGATAATGAGTCCGTCTCTATTAGCTACTCCAAGACATTCATTGCGCATATAATAAAGACACCAAAACTCTTTCTACCTACCTTTACATGCAAAACTTTTTTTTTCTTATTGTCGTTTTTTTTGTGTTGGCGTTTTCGTTTGTATGTCTTAAGATATCTGATGTACCTGCTTGAGACAGTAGATAAAGATCGTCGGATTTTCCTCTCAGGCTTGCACCTCCAAGGGGGGTGGGGGGTGGGGGTTCACCGAAACAGCTGGCGTTTGCATAACGTTGCTCACCTCCTTTCTCATTTCATTCTTTTATACCTGTGTCTCTTATCTCCGCTTTTAGTGTTTTTTTTCTCTTCGTCTGACACAACTCTGAGATTTATGCTTGAGACAACCTTTTGGAATGAAACAATTGATTCAAGATGCTCTAGCAGCGTTCATGGCTTTTAAAAACCTTGAAAATGAAAATAGTAAAAAATAGTTTGTTTCTTTGAGTGCATCTTTCATTCTTTTCCAATTATCGTAGAGTCAAAATTTTAATTTAAAAAACAAAAAATAATAAAATATCTCATTTACATTTCGTATACAAAAATGGCCCAAAAATTTTTTTTAACAACGTTGACACAATTTATGAAAGTGCAAGCAATTATAATTGTTATAATGTCTTCATAGGCTAGGGGCACTCTTTTATCGATAGGCCCTCGTTAATCTAACTATTTTCATATTTGAAGATTTGTAAACGATAGGCCTACTGTGAGAAAAACGATCTAAACTAGAACTGCAGTAGAGTGGTTTCTTCTGTTTAATACACCAAACAGCGCAATGGTAAACAAGGCATTGACCTTCTGTTGTGTAGGCCTACTCATATACTTCATTGTGTAGACATCGCGAATTGTTGCGCTACAATCTTATGATACTGAGTGGCATTCATTCTGGCGTCCAAGATAGATTTATAGAGTAAACAATTTGGTGAAAAAGATGCCTTGTGCTACATAGAGCCTAATTTTTTTTTCTTATCTGCTGTGGAAAGCTGTTTCTTTGCAGTGAACTATTTTGATATTGTTCGTCGGTCTTCAAGTTTTTCTCAAATACACCGAAGCGATTGTTTTTACTGTACATAATTCTTAGAGATAGCGCCATCAACAACAAGAAAAACCCATTTCACATGTAGTCGAAACATTATTTCCAAATAGAATAAACGATGTAAAATTGTCTTTTCTAGTTTTCTGTTGGGGGCTATTATCTAGCGATAAAGAGCTATTACTTTTATTGTTTCCATTTCAAATCCCGTTACTTCTAAAGAATTTCTCGTAAACATTAGTGCTTGTCTCAATCTATTCAGCGCAGACGAGTGACCGGCATCCGCCTGGCGATGGACTGTAAATGCGGCTGCCCTTTGTGCACATAATACAATCCCCTCCCTCCTCTCAACTGTGTATCGTGACCATCATAACCGTTTTACAAGACACGCGCTTTCCACCTGCGACAAAAAAAGTGCATACTGAATTCAGGTTTCCGCGCCCTGTATCAGCCTATGTCACAGGAGAAAAGATCTTATTAGATTCCAAGCTTCATGGGCGTGGCTCAATCGACTTATCTACCATCACCCCCCCCCCCGCACATACACATTCCTTGCATTTTGCCCGTGACAAAACCGATGCTGTCACTAAAGTGACAACTCTGACGGTTTACTCCAGAAGGGCCCCCACCACCACCACCACTTCTCCCCAGTTGTTTTTACGTTAAAGCCCGGGGGCAGAGGTATTTTCTTCTTCTTCTTCTATTAGCCAGTCTCCACAGCGGTCTGCTGTCTTGCAGTCAATGCCAGACACACATATTTACAGAGGTAGATGCGTATGCCGTTTCTCTCGTCGTGCAGGGTTACAATGTGGCGGTGCCAGGGTGGTGAAACTTTGTGTTGACGCGCCTTACGAAACGGCGATGGGGATCTTGAAAGAGCATACACCCCCCCCCTCCCCCACTCTCAAACCTTTCGCCTCCATTATTGTGGACTTTCGGTAATACAAGTTTGAAATCGATGTCACAAAA
Organism: Anisus vortex; assembly: GCA_949126835.1. NCBI lineage: Eukaryota > Metazoa > Mollusca > Gastropoda > Planorbidae > Anisus > Anisus vortex. The sequence goes on along the minus strand of OX421502.1, from coordinate 16,824,044 downwards.
TAAATGTCAATAACATTCTTTGTTTCTTGGAAACACTTATGCAAGAACCAAATCTTCAGTTTTGTTCTTTTATACAATGAAAGACGACCAATGAATTTAAAACATGTTTCCAGACAGATTTATTGACTCACATCTTTTCTACTCTCGCCTCTACCCACCACACACACAGCTCGTTGTTTAGTACACACACACTTACACACACAAACGCACACACACACTATTGGAATCAATAAAATTTAATCTGGAGAAACGTGACCTTTCTACTTGCTCGCCTTTTTTCTTGGCGCGCCTCTGCATCCTACGACTAACACACACACACAAAACAAACATACTTACGTACAAACACATGCACAGACATACAGACACACCCTTACACACATACACTCATTATAAAAACAAAATGTTATATAATAGAGTTTTTTGTGTCATGAGTTGTTTGTTGAAGTATGTGTACACTATGTATTGTGGGGAAAAAAGAAAATAGTTCATGTTGTTTCTTTGTATTACATTGTTCTTTGATGAAATCCATTGATTCAGTCTCTGGGATTATTTACGAATCGTTAGGGGTAAAGTCTTGTAATCGAAGTATTTTTTTACTTGTAAAAGCCAGTTAGGATTTGTTGTTGTAATGTATTGTCACCTTTGTACTTGTTTTTTTAAATTATGTATTTGTTTTTTTTTTGGTTTGTTCTGTTATTGACAGATTATCGGGGTAAAGTTAGAAGACTGCAGTGTTAACACCTACACCTGTCATTGACAGATTCTCTGGTAAAGTAGAAGACTGCAGTGCTAACACCTACACCTGTCATTGACAGATTCTCTGGTAAAGTAGAAGACTGCAGTGTTAACACCTACATCTCTGACATTGACAGTGTCACAAATTGGCTTATCGATGTCTACCTCGCACGTGCTGATGGGAAACGCAGAGAGGAAGATGAAGGTAGTGGTGGTTGGGGGGGGGCGGGGGGGGGGGCTCTACACTCTTGTTGTGTAAATGGAAGGAGGGAGGAGGTGCTGCAAGGGAGTATAGGGAATATAAAGTATCGGCACTGAATTAGGAGGGAAATAGTGCGGGGGAGGGGGGTAGATGGAGGCTGAGGTTGGAAAACTTGGTGGAGATGTAGATAAAGATAAGATCAGTATTAACGAGAGCTAGCTTATTAAGCATTTAAAAATGTAAACGAAGAGAAAATGGAGCGAAACATACATTATAGACAAGAAAGAAATGTACACAGACTCGCTAATGGATGCAGTTTTAAGAGCTGTTTCTGAGTGAATTTGTATGTGTTTCTATCGTGACCTTATTTGTATGTGTGTATGGGTGTGTGTGTGTCTGTGTCTGTGTGTGTGTTTGTATGTATTTAGCTGAGATTGGGTGTGCGTTTGCCGGCATGTGTTTGTTGTGCGTTTATATGTTTTGAGACTGTGTACTTGTGTGTTTGCTTGTGTGTTGCTGTGTTTGTGTTTGTTTGTGTAAGTGATTGTGTGTAATTCGCGGGTGTGTGTGTTTATGTGTGTTTGTGTGCTTATTTGCCTGTGAGTGTGTTTGTCTTTAATGTGTTTGTATGCATTGAGTTTGTGTCTGTTTCTGCGTGCATTTGTTGCTGTCCGTATGTGTATTTTTGTTTTTATTTCTGGTATATGTGTTGGCTTGTGTGTTAGCCTGTGTGAGTTTTTGAATTTCTTTTTGTGTGTGTTTGCGATTGTAGCAAGTAATGTGTGTCCATTTGCATTGGTTACTATGTGTGTTACACTGTTTTTCGTTTTTACTATGCGCTTTTATATGCTGTCCATGTTTGTCTGTTTTTGTGTGCGTTTTTCTGTGTGATAGGCCTACTTGTTATTACTATCGCCGCTAAAAATAAGCGCTACCAGGCAGAGTTACTATTTCTAAATATTATTTTTATAGGGTGTATATCTTTTTGAGTCTATATGTATTTGCAGAAATATCATATGCAGTGATGTAAATATTTTTTTTGCAAAGACAAATCTATATTTAAACCTCAGCTGTTGTTTTTCTAATTTTTATTTATAATTCAAATATTATTTAAATCGTTTTAAATTTCCAAACAGTTAATGTCTCGGTTACCTTGAAATGGGTTGTCCGAAAAAGTCAGAAAAAAACAACAACACAATTTAAATATCATTTGAAAAGATTTCGAAAATGTACAATGAAAGCCAACCAAAACTCAAACCAAGGATATAAGCATGGAACTCCATAGACCTAATGGTCTGTATTGAAGAAGAATCTGAAACATATAAGATAAGACAAGATACTATAAGATAAGAAAAGACAAGATACTATAAGATAAGATAAGACAAGATACTATAAGATAAGATAAGACAAGATACTATAAGATACCTACAAAGGTCTTTATAAACTGATGAAATAAAAGACAAAGAATAACTTCAAGCAATGAAAATGTTCTTCTTCTGCCAAACAAGACTGTTTTTATGTTTGCTCTCTTGCCTTCAGTGCCAGACAAACAGATTTGATATGGTTTTTGGAAGTGCTGTGTTTTTGTATAGTGTATCGGTCGGCAACCTACGCAACACGTGCCAGACTTGGCACGCATAATGTTTTTCAATGGCACGCGGAAGACACGCACAAACTCAATTCAAGTTTTTTCTAAGTGAAATTGCTTGGTCGTGCAGGTTGACTTTTCTGGCTGTTGGCACGCTGAATGAGTTAAAAATCCTACTTTGGCACACTATTTACAAACGTTTGCCGACACCTAGTATAGTGTATTAGTTATGTTCGAGTAAAAGGTTCAATTATCCATGTTTGAAATTTTGACAATTTAGGACATTTAGACATGCATTTGACTACTGTTTTATGAACATGGGGGGAAAATATCTAGATCTATGGTTAAATGAAGATGTGTTTATTTATTATGTTTATGAACCACATAGGAACTATAGTCTATGTCTTGTTCTCATCTGAAATATGGTGTTCTTGGCGGAGGAGAGATGGTCTCATCTGTGGTCTTTACTTTGCAATCACTCGATGTTTATGTTTATTTCTTAGTAAGTTCTTAGACCAGTTCTTGTAACTTATGTCTATTGATTCCGGGCAGAAATTTCAGATCTGATGAAAGAGACCGAGTTCTTGAATTAACCTTGACCTTAAGCATCACAAATCACTGCCTACTGTGTGGAACTATTGACTTTTTTGTGTGTGTGTGGTATTGAAAGGGTTTAAAAATAAACTTTAATTTAAAAATGGATTAAATAGGACAAGTCAAGCGGAACAACCCCGGACTTATCGATCGTCTGCCTACTTTGGCACATCCTAAATTAGAGTGGATTGGAATGTAAGTAGCATTAAATCAATTCATTTCAAAAAGACCTTAGCTTTAAATCAATTCATTTAAAGCAAAACTGCAAGACCGTTTTTTAAATGAAATTTTCAAAGCTAATCATCAGGATATAGTCATTATATATTATCATAAAAACAAAGTTAAATATTGTCAATTTTGATAATGTTAATATTACAGTTATCTTTTTTTTAAGCAGCAATCGTTCACAGTAATGTTTCCCGATTACAATTTTTTTTAAATCATTTACAAACTTGCCAGCGTTACTTCTAGCACGTTTTGTCCAGTTGTAATAGGAGCATAAAGAAACTATTTTGTTTACGAAAGATGTTATTTTACTAGAGTAGCTACGGTAAATTTTATCACTTTTTTTTTTCATAGTGATAGCATTCTTCCAATGCCGAATCGTGGAACGGTACTAGGTAAAAAGGTAAAAATTACCTGGTCACAAAGAAAAAAATAATGTTATAGGTAAGCATCATGTTTGTAGCGATAGACCTACACAGGTTTATCTCTCACCAGGTGCACGGTTTGTGATATTAGTCAGGAAATTCATATCAGTTATAGGTTAAATAAAATTTGATCTGGTCAGGAAGTAGATGTACTAATATAAGCGGATCAGAAAAAATAGTACAGTTTGGGAAACGCTGTCCTAACTGTTATATGGGCTCATAGAAAGATAACTAACTAAGATTGTTGGGTGTAATTTTGTTATATTTACAACAAGAACTACGGTAGATTGTAGCAATTTTTTTCCCACACTAATATAGAAGAAGCGAAAATGGATTTGAAGGAAACAAAATATAATACATTTATAGCTAGTCAATATACTTAGAATTAAAGGCGTAGTGACTGTGGTGTAACTAATTCACCACCACCCTCTTCAACCCCCCCCCCCCTACTTTTCATTACCGAGAATTTACTTAAATATCCGTTTGTTTGGTCGGAGAAATTATAGTGATTTAATATACAGTTAAATAAAACTCAATGGACTAGCAGGCATTGTCTATACCCTACCATGTACTATTCCCTCCTAGCAGGCATTGCCTATACCCTACCATGCACTATTCCCTCCACCCACCCCATGACATATAATTATTTTCACCCCACCATACAATTCCATTATTTGCCTCCCCTTTTTCCTTACCTCTCCTTAAAGTTCACACCTCATTCCCCCCCTTCCCCCAGACACACACACACACACCCTCACACAAACACCTTGAAAGCCTTGCTGTGCCACTTCTAAGGAAGCATCTTGAAACAACGTTGAGTATTATGTCTCAGCTATCAAACAATAATTGTATATGTACATACACACATGATCTAATTCCCAAACTCTTTATTCCTGAACTAAACAAAACATGTAACGTGCACAAGTAGATCATGTTTTTTTAATAAGAAATGTAATAATACTATTGCGGCTCATAGTTATACAATACATGTAATAAATACATGTATGTTATATTTATGACAGGGAGTAGCTCTGAAAAAAATAATTCCCGTCGGACCAAATTGATCCATTGGGCTGGTGAAGCAACGTTAGCCAGTTTATGTGGCCACGGCATACAGGGGGATTTAGTGGCCAGCACAATGCCCACCCGCCTTTACTTTACCCAAACTAAAGTCGGGTACTCATCAGAGCCGGGTAGATTCCAGACCCGGGAACAAATCGTAGCCTTCACCAGGATTCGAAACCGGGACCTTCGGTACGCCTGCCGAACGCGCTGCCGCTCGGCCATCGCACCCGCGTAGCTCCTGAAGCCGATCTTTAAAAAAATGATTTACCAGAGGGAGTGAATTATTAATGCATTTAGATAATGGTGTTCTTTTTTATCATAGGGGAGATAAATACCACAAGTCCAGCTGCTTTATCTACAATTGCATGTGCTCCAAGACAACTTTACATTAGCGAGAGCGGAAAGAAATAACCCTGGGACGTGATAACACTAATGCATGATAAAACGATATCAAATAATGTTTCTCTAAAGTGCACGGAGATTGTGTGTGTTGGGGGGGGGGGGGGAAAGCAGTTGTACTCTTAAGTTTACGACAGAAGATTGTGTAAGATGTTGGACATCGGAATGGGACTACATCTTTGTAAATATTACCAGCTGCTTTTTGTGTTGTAGATTTCAGATGCAATAACACACACACACGCACACGAACACAAAAACACAATAAAGCGATTCCATCTTTCAAATGGCGGCGTAGTTGGTGTGGAATCGGATGCACAACCATAATAATAAATATAACGATTGCTTTATGAAGGCTTTGGGGCGGAAGCAGTTTAACATGCAAGATTTCATTTGTATTTAAACTTATAATGCATTTTTCAGTATTCCTTTGTCGGTGAGTTTTACTGTGAGTCTGAAGCCTTCTTCTTCTTCTTCTGCCTTCTCGTCCCTGAGGAACAGGCGCCGATTATCGACGTCTGTGGTCCTTCCTAGGACATAGGCCGCCAACAAGGGTCCTCCAGGCATCTCTATCCTGGGCCAGTCTCTCCAGCTTCCCCCAAGTAAGGCCAAACTCCTTGGCATCTGCTTCCACATCTCTGCGCCAAGTGTTCCTCGGCCGGCCTCTTTTCCGTTTTCCCTGAGGGTTCCAGTTCAGAGCATGCCTTGTTGTGCTAGAAGCAGGTTTTCGGAGTGTATGGCCAATCCATCGTCATCGTCTCTGGAGGATCTCTTGTTCCACTGGTTTTTGCTTTGTCCGCTGCCACAGTTGCAGGTTGCTTATCCTGTCTGGCCAATGAATCCCAAGAATCCTTCTTAAACAGTTATTTATAAAGGACTGGAGTTTCTTTATATTCGTGGCAGTGGTTCTCCAGGTTTCGGCTCCATACAGCAGCACCGGTTTCACCATGGTGTTGAAGATCCTGATCTTTAGGTTGTTTCTCAGGTGTCTGGAGACCCAGACATTCCTGAGTTGTTGGAAGGCCGTTCGTGCCTTTCCAACCCTTGTTTTTATATCAGTATCTGTCCCACCTTGCTTGTCCACAATGCTGCCAAGATAGACAAAACTCTCAACTTCTTCTAGTGCTTCCTCTTCCAGCATAATGGGTGCAGTACTTGTGGCATTGACCTTGAGGACCTTACTCTTCCCTTTGTGTATATTAAGACCGATACGTGCAGAAGTGGCTGCAACATTGCTAGTTTTCTCCTGCATCTGCTGTTGGGTATGAGAGAGAAGGGCAAGATCATCAGCAAAGTCAAGATCATCGAGTTGGTCCCACAAGGTCCATTGGATACCATTCCGCCTCTGGTGTGTGGATGTTTTCATCACCCAGTCAATGGCCAGGAGAAACAGGAAAGGCGAAAGCAAGCATCCTTGTCTCACACCGGTCTTCACCTGAAAAGCATCTGTCACCTGTTGGCCATGGACAACTCGGCAGGTCAATCCTTCATAAGAGTTCCTGATAATGTCCACAATCTTCTGCGGCACCCCATAATGCCTCAACAGTCTCCAGAGGGTTTGCCTATCCACACTGTCGAAGGCTTTCTCGTAATCAACAAAGTTGACATAGAGAGGTGAATTCCACTCCAGTGACTGCTCTAGGATGATGCGCAGTGTTGCAATCTGGTCATTACAGGATCTGCTGGTGCTTAAGCCGGCTTGCTGGTCTCGCAGCAGAAGGTCAACAGCATTTTTTATTCTGTTGAGCAGCACGCGGTTGAAGACTTTGCTTGGTATAGACAGTAAGGTGATCCCTCTGTAGTTAGAGCAAGAGCTTAGGTCGCCCTTCTTTGGGATTTTGATGAGGTATCCCTCCTTCCACTCAGAAGGTACCTGACCCTCCTCCCAGATCTTCGTGGACAGGGGGTATAGCATCTCCACACTGGTTTCTACGTCAGTCTTGAGTGCCTCTGCTGGTATACCATCAGGTCCAGAAGCTTTGCCATTTCTAAGTTGTTTGATGGCCATGCGTATCTCTTCTTTGGTGGGTGTGTTGCAGTCAATAGCCTATTATGAAGGTGTTAATCCCAGCCTCACTATTTATCAATAGTCTTGATAAGACTTGTTACCACTATTGCAAAGGTATTAATCATTTTGCTGGCTACCTGTACCCCAGTCATTCAAGCATGCTCTTGTTAAACACCATACTGAAAGTCTAATCTTGATCCTGAGGACATAAACAATTACCGGGCTGTATCAAACCTAATATTCCTATCAAAGGTCCAATAGCCCATTGTCTTGGCAAAGATATTATTTCAGCTGGAGCAGCATTTCCTCTTGTAATATGTCCAGTCAGCTTACAGGAAGTGCCATTGCACAGACAGAGCACTGATCAAGGTAGTAAATGATCTACTTTGCCCATCTGATTTGGGTCCAATACCCTTTAATGCGTGACTTGTCAGCTGCATTTGACCAGCTTGACCACGAGATTCTAAATTGTTAGATGCTCTATCTAATTAGCTTGCTTGGGCTGTGTTCTTATTTCTCTCGGATCATACCTGACCGAAAACGAAGTATAGGCTATGAGTATATGTCAACTATTGACAACCGCTCAAGATAGGCAAAAGTGGAGAAAGTTGACTGCTGAGAGGTGTCTATTCGCTCCCCCCAACGACCGCAACGGTCAAGGCTTGATGATGCTGATGATAACTGACCAATATTCTTTTTGATTATTGCTAGTACAATTCTAAACATTTTCATATACTATTGATTATTGTTTAGCGTCAGGCTTCTTGTATTCCGTTCTCTGAGAACGCGAAAACTTTACTCGTCTTTCAAGTTTAGCCACAGATACGCCTCTGCTAACCAATGCCACAATAGATGCGCCGCTGCCAGATCTAGCCCCTGGCAGGTCCAAACTTTTACGACCATTACCTGGCAGGCATAAATGCCAAAAGAACTGATTCCGCTGGTTTATTTTAATGAGCGAGCCACCGTGAGGTAAATTTGTTTACCTTTATCTACGGCGTGATCAAAGAACCAACGGGAGCTACCTATTATTTCTCTCTCTCTCTCTCTAATTCTCTCTCTCTCTAATTCTCTCTCTCTCCTCCATTATTTCTCCCATAGTCTTTCTCTTTATATATCATCCAAATGAAGGCCACATTTTTAGCTTAATGTTCATTTGTGCACGGGGTATCCGCTATCTCACACTTTCTTTGATCATAAATCTAATACAATGTATTTATCCTTCATTTACCTATATCGCCGTTTGTTTACAGCCTATGCCCTCTCTTCTATCCGCCTATGTACTGATTAGTGTTACATGGGCGTATCGAGTTCGTGAGTGCTTTGTAATCGCACTGATAACATTTTCTTTCATTTGTTCAATTCAATGTTATTATCACATTTTTTATTTCTTGTTTTTTTTTCTTCTGCTAACTTGATTTGAAATAGGCGTAAATAATGAAGTTTTTTTTTATTCTTATCAGGAAATGTTGATATTTGCATTAGCCAGTGTTCAGACTTTGTTGATAATCAGATTTTCAAATATTTACATCAACCCTTCTATCAGATCTCAGAAATCTCCATGCGTCACTGCTGGATTGTTAAGGAAACAATAAATTGAATCATTTTTTTCTGCGCATTGATTTAAACTTTGAAGGATCGGTTGCTGTGTCTTTTTGTCCAACATAAGCACTAAAAAATAAGTAAATATAATATCTAATTTCCAAACTGAAAGGCGGATTAGTAAAAAGTGCAATGTGATTCGTCCATCGCTTTGCACTATCTTTCAATCTCATTGAAATCAATGCAACGATATAATCTATATGTTTATACAAGAAGTAAATATAATTATAAACAGCTAGCCTCTTAGAACTGTTGCCAAAGAAAAATAATCTACTTGGGTTTTATGTTTAGGACACAGACTTAAATAATTACCGCAGTCACTTCTTAATGTTTGCGAAAAAGTCGCAAGAAACAGTTTTTTTGTTGTGTGATATTGACTGACATGAACGAAACAGCTAATTTTCAAACGACTTCGCAGTTCTTTGCAGAAATGTAGAACTCTTACATTGTGCCAGGATATAGATCTCAAGTGTAATTATCGGATAGACCTCTCGGATATTGACCTCGATGTAGAGCTCGGGTAAAGACCTCGATATAGAACTCTGGCATAGGGCTCCGATGTAGATCACAAGTGTAACCCTCGGATATTTAACTCGATACAGAGCTCGGATATTGACTTCGTTATAAAGCCCGGATAGAGACCTCGATATTTATCATATAATTAGATCTCGGCAACTTTCGCTTATCTATTACTTCTATTTCGAGCTCAGCGCGAGACGTCGAGCGGTAGATTTTAGCATGAAGGGTAATTCTCGATTTTGAACTATTTCATTGCCCCCAACAATCCAAACAGACATACACAATGATTTCATTATAATTAGTTAAATCTAAACTATATATTTACAACGCATTGTTAAGCATTGGATCAGCATGGTCCATAGGTAGACCTCTGTATTAAAAATTAAAATAGGTAGCAAATAGCACCAATGTTCTTGAGTTTTCTCTTCAAACAAACAGGTTTCGAATTCTACCGATGTTTCTTTTTACCCAACCGGCTACACCGGCATATGCCACTGATGTTGGTTTTGTTTTTTTGTGTGAAACTAAGCGGTTATAAGAAAGACCAATTTTACTGATAGAACTTACTTCGAATTCATTCAGTCTTTTTTCTCTTTCTTGTGTTTCTTATTGAAGAATTATGAGACCAGTCATTAAAAGAGAATAAAGAAAAGATGTTTTTAAAATTCAGTTCATGAACGGTCTTGTCAGTAGCCTACACAAAGTTTCAGGTAAACTAAAGCTACGGTAAAATTGCGAAAACTTTATTGCGCCGGTCTTGAACTAGTTTCCGATGTTCTCGCCATCGAAACTGCAATAGTTGTTTTAATAGCGTTGTTTTTGTATGTTTTTAGTAAAGCATTTGAGCAATGTTTATAAGCCATGTTTGAACGCAGTTGAACACTGATGGAAAACAAAACGGGAAATATCTGTCTATCCTGGTACTGAAAACAACTACTAATAACAACTAAGCTTAAAGAATAAAAAAAAAATGGAGCGGGGTATTACAAGTGGATTAGCTGGTGTTTTTATTTTTCTTTCATAATAAAACTAACATTTTGTAATTGGACCCTCCTTTCTTTTACTTTTAGTTCAAGAGGTTTCATATGGTCAAGTCATACACATTTTAATTTAAAAAAAAAAAAAAGTAAATTTCAGGTCTCATTCTTCAATAAAACTCTCCTCCAAATTAGCTGCCTGCGGCTGGCTATGTGTGAACTATTCCGAGAGCCCATCACGATTGACGTGCCGCATTGTTTGCCGAGCCTCCAGGTTGTGGTCTCATAAAAATGAAAAAAAAGGGGCTTTCTAGCCGGACGCGTGTTCATCAAGTGCCTTGTTAGCGGCCCTTGAGTGTTAATATTGAGTGGCGAAGTATCCCACTTTCCCCCCCTTTCCACTGCCCTAATGAATAAACATAGGCAAAGAAGTCTTCAAAAAGATTTTTTTTTTCTCGCCATCCAATGAGCAACATTTTCCTGTAGATCTATAGAGAAGAAGAAAAAACAACAGAGGAAACGAAAATCATGCTGCAAGTGTTTTCCTTCATTCCGAAATTCTTGAGCTATCTCTCTCTCCCCATCATGTTTTATAACTTAAGTATTCCTAAGTTTTATTTATGTAAGTATTCCCAACATTTGTGTATGTAAGTATTCCTAAGTTTTATTTATGTAAGTATTCCCAACATTTGTGTATGTAAGTATTCCTAAGTTTTATTTATGTAAGTATTCCCAACATTTGTGTATGTAAGTATTCCTAAGTTTTATTTATGTAAGTATTCCCAACATTTGTTTAGTTAAGTATTCCTAAATCTTGTTTATGTAAGTATTCCCAACATTTGTTTAGTTAAGTATTCCTAAATCTTGTTTATGTAAGTATTTCCAACTCTTCTTTAGGTAAGTATTTCCAACTCTTGTTTATGTAAGTATTTCCAACTCTTCTTTAGGTAAGTATTTCCAACTCTTGTTTATGTAAGTATTTCCAACTCTTCTTTAGGTAAGTATTTCCAACTTTTGTTTATGTAAGTATTTCCAACTCTTCTTTAGGTAAGTATTCACTACTTTTGTTTAGTTATGTATTCCTAAATCTTGTTTATGTAAGTATTTCCAACTCTTCTTTAGGTAAGTATTTCCAACTCTTGTTTATGTAAGTATTTCCAACTCTTCTTTAGGTAAGTATTCCCAACTCTTGCTTATGGAAATAATACCAACTCTTGCTTCTGTAAATAATCCCAACTCTTTTTACGTAAGTATTTTCAACTCGTATTTACGTAAGTATTGGCAACTCTTGTTTATGTAACAATTCCCAACTCTTGTTTATGTAAATATTTAAAACTCGTCATTTTTACTCCCTTAATTTTAACTTGTATTTTCTGTCTGTCTGCTTGCTTGCTTGGATGTTTGTTAGCAAAACTTTGCATCGATGTTTCGACCACTTCCCGTCGTCCAAACGAGCTGAAACTTGGGCAGCAGACTTGTCCCGACTAACAATACATTCTATGAAATTTTCAGCATCGTAGCCTTTGGAATAGTCACGAAATCCTTCGACCAATTTACGAATCGTTGATAATATTATACGTAAAACATGGCTGCCTCTACCGGAAGAGACGGAAGTAAATACAATTTTTGAATATACTTACATTTTTTTATATTCAATTTTAGTAAAACGAGATACGTAAATACGCTAAATACACATGTTTCATTTCCGGTAGTCAATCAATCATTTATTTACATGAGGGTAAACTTAGTTTGCAAATAAAGGGACTATAATAAAAACTGTGTTTTTATGTTTTTCTTTTTATTTATTATGGATTTTCTCTCAGTTTATTATTATTCTCGTTAATGCATGCATTTTTACGTCTATATTTATTTAATCTTTTCCTTTGATATTTATATTCTCTAGCGTTTGTATTTTCAGTCCTCTTCTTTTGTTTATCATATGTTATTTAAACCAAAGTTTTTTTCCCTCATGCAATACATTTCGTCAATTTTAAAAGTCTGGCGATGTATTGATATCGTCTTGATAAGAAGGGATAGGGAAGGAGTGGGTAGGCGCACTTAGCAGAGGAGTGTCTGGTGCTATTTCTTAAACACCCGATTATCTAGCATTGAGGAGCACAGTTAATGTGATCCAGGTTTTATTTAAAGCTGAGCTACTATATTAAATATAGTCTCAAGAGATTTTGTTCTGTCCTGTATAACATATAACTCAAGTATTGAATAAGATACAAGAACACGAATTGACGAAAAGACAAAATGATGAGACATAAAGATAGATTAATATCTCGACTAGCGTACCGAAGGTCCTGGGTTCGAATCCTGGCGAGGCTAGGATTTTTTCCCGGGTATGGAAGGTGTCCCTGAGTCTACCCAACTATGATGGGTACCTGACCTTAGTTGGGGTAAATTAAAGGCATCTGTGCATTGTGCTGGCCACACAATCACCTAGTATGCAGTGGCCACAGAAACTCGTGAACGCTGCTTCATCGGCCTTATGATCAATTTTGTCCGAAGGGCACTTTACTTTATACTACACGTATGCCGTCCAATCGGAGCTAAAATAACAATATTTTCTTATTGGTGATACTTCCTAAACAACTGATTTCTCAACATTGAGTTGCACAAATAATATGAACCAGGTGTTATTCAACGCGAAAGAAGCGAATGAGATTAAATGTAGTATAAAAAGACTTTTCTCTGTCCCTTATAATGTATACACAAGTCTTAGTGTTTAGTAAGATAGACAGATGTACATGGACATAAGGACACAATAACAGACATAAAAATTGTGCGTCCTACTGCATATGTTACCACATGCTAACGCACGCAAATTACTCTTCATCTTAATTAATGCATGCTACAATACAAAAATTAGCAATTTGATAACTGCAAAATAAAACCAAATGTGTCCGTATGGGGTCTAATTAAGATGTGATTAATTGGTGTTAAAAGTTTGTTTTGCAAACTACATTTGTTAAATTACAATATGTTTCTTCAACGCCTTTTAATGAGGCGGAGCGAGGCTGCAACATAAAAGGGACCCAAATCAATATCGTCTTATTATTACTACATTATATTTGCAGCCTTGCTAGCGGGAACGCTAACTGACGTCAGAAAATTAAAGAGCTGACATTTTATTTATCCATTATTCTGAGTTAAATATAGATGTAATTGAGTGTTTAGTGTGTTCTGCCGTGTTAAAATTGTGTACACAAACAAGATGTCGGCAATTATAATCATTAAAGATTAGAATTATGAAGAAAAAAATAATCATTTTATATTTGAATGACACTTTTAGGATTGTTTAAATTGTGAACAAACAAAGTAATTTCCACATTTGATGAATGGATTAGAGTTTGGTCCCTTAAAAGCTTTACAATAAGCTTTAAAGTAGAAGAACTATTATAGGCTTACGAAGCATGAGAAGAAAATAGTGTTGAACACTCGAAGGAGAATATTTACTGTACATTTGCTTTTTTTTTCTGCCCTTTAGGTTTTCATAGAAAATTGCGCATTGGAAAAATATTAGCTTTAACAGCTTATGACAGTTGAAAGAGCTCTGTATTATAATATATAATTGTACTATTTTGAAAATAGTTGCATTTGTTTTTTGTTTGACGCGTCAGGGTTGGGACGGTGTCTATGGTGCAAGGGGGGGGGATCAAAATGTCTGCAAATCTCTCAAACGACTTGAACAATAATAAATAATATTTAATTGCACTAAAAATCCAAAATACACAACATGAAATTTGTAAAAAAAAATTTGGTTATTTTTTTTTTTGTATTCCTTTCCTTAGTTATGCCGTGAACTCTGTTTAAAACACGGGCACTGGTATAAATAAATCAATTACATAATTGATCTTAAGAATGCTAATCTTATAAACTATCCAATTCAAACAAAAAAAAATTAGTTATACGCTTTTCATGAGAACTTATAAGAATGGAATTGTTTATCCAGCCTAGTTTAATCTACAATGATGACGTCAAATCAACGCTGAAAAAAAAACATGTCTCTCTAATTCTTCTTTTACAAAGCAATAGTAAAAGAATTAGATAATAGATAACTTCAATACCACAGAATGAGTACATGCCGGCAAGAACACTATTTTTTTCTTCCTTTACCAATTCTGTGAGTTATCTTATTTTTTTATAGGGTAGTCTTCATCTACACCGACCCACATCTAACACACCTTTTTTATTTGACACCCAACGGCTGACACTATGCGGATCGTCTTCATTTCTCAATGCGTCAGTAAAGTTAACATTAGACATCCCCTAGCCCCCCCCCCCCCCAAAAAAAAAAAACAGATCATAAATAGGGTTTGAACCCCAATCCACACACATATCCGCCGCTCATCAGAGAATCAATACTCATTCTACGTTGTACTGTTTTTAATCTCTGCTCAGTACAATATAGGCTTTGCTTTTTTTTTTTACAACTTGGCCATCGTTTGGGATGGAGTCTCATTTATATTTCATATGGCCGCCAGTGGGACTACATTAATCCACTAAAGCCTGTGATATAGCACGCTCCACTGGACATTATGGGTTCGATAGCACTAGAGTCTAGAATAGTCTAGAGTCTAGATGAAGACAAAAAGATGTCAACAACCATTGATATCCTTAAAAATTTTACTGCCTCTCAGGTTTCGTGTTCCGTGTAATAAATAATCTTTTAAAAGAACAACCATTCCATGTAGTTTTTATTAAGCGCTTAGCTTTATAAATTGTATAAGTATATGTTTCTGTCTAGAAAGCTGTTTATCTATATATATCATCTAACTATCTATTTGTAATCCGTTTATCCGTTTGTTGTCTTCTATTTACAAGCCTGTCTATCTAGCCATCTGTCTACCTCTCTATCTTTCTATATTTCTATCTAATCTATCTAAATGTATATATCTATCATTTATATATATATTTATTTATGTATAAATGCGTGTTTATTTTTTGTTTATATCAATGTTTATCTATCTTAATATATATCTAATCTATCTATCTATCATCTATCTTTATACATATGTATCTATAAACGCCTGATTATTTGTTATTTATAACTATCTATGTTACCTATCTTAATATCTATATCTATCTATATAACTATCTCTATATATTCCATGTAATACATACTTTTTTTAAAGAACAAAACCATTCCAATTTTTTTTATTACGGTAAGCAACCAGCTTTATAACTTATCTATAGTTTTATCTAACAATATATTTCTATCTAATAATCTATACCATCTCGCTATGAATTTATATATTTATCACTTCATCTGTCTAACTACAAACGTTTATAACTTTCTTTCTACCAATCAATTAAGCAATCTATATATCTATCTCTGTATCTATTTATCTATCTTTCTTCCTCTCTATCTATCCATCATCGTTCTATCGATCTATCTATTTACCCATCTTATTAATTTTATTTTTGTTATAATTATCTATTACTATGTTGCTTTATATTTGCAGAATTTATGTTTCTATTTATCACAATTTCATTCTATTTATTTGTCTATCTAAAACCAACACTAAAGATTATGAGATTATATAATAAAATTTGGGTTTATGTTTACTTGATTACAGGCATCAGCGGTTTAAGAAAAAATTTAAAAAACATGATTGTCTTGATGTCTTTGACACCTTTAAATTATAAACTTAATTATTACTCTCGACAACCAGCTCAATAAAAGGAAAGCTAACGAGTTTCCTAAAAAAAAAGAACTGTTTAGCACACGATTAAACGCCACTTGTTAATTACTATTCCATAAAATTGTTTCTTATGATACTTTTTTTTTTAAGTCTGTAATATTTTAAGTTCCAGTATTATTATTCCTTTCATTAAAAAATGTTTCCGTTTTATTCGTTTACTTAACATCTTCTCTATTTGGTTTATATAATCTCTCCCATTTTTAATTCAAGCATTACTTGCTTTAGTTTAAGCATTTTCCAACTCTTATGCTTTATCTGTTTACGGAAAGTTTAAAAATTTATAAATTCGTAATTAAATAGGTCGTGGTGGCCAAGCGGCAGCGCGTTCGGCTGAAGTACCGATGGTCGTGGATTTGAACGCTGTCGAAGGCTACGGGTTTCGTTCTCGGGTCTGGAAGGTGTACTGAGTCTACCCAGCTCTGCTGGATTACCTGGCATTAGTGAGGGAAAAATAAAAGAGGGTGGGCATTGTGCAAGCCACAAAATGTCAGAGTATGCTGTGATCACAGAAATTTGTGAACGCTGCTTCACGGGCCCTATGGATCGAATTGGTCTTACTGGATAACTATAATTAAATTAACATGCAGTATAGATATGTATTATTTAACTATATTTGCAAGTTCCATATTCGTAGTTATGTATCTATTCATCTAACATATTATGTATCTATCTGTCTGACAGATTGTCCATTTGTTTTTCTGTTAATCTATTTATATCGTCTGCTTTCAGCACAGCTGTTTTTTTTTTTAGTTTTCGACCGCTATACAAAAAACTACATAATATGGTAATGTTGATATCAAATTATCCCGTGACCATTAGCTAATTGTTTACTGTGGAATGGTGTCATGCTAAACTAATCTATCTGAGTAAGGGGTATTGCTTTATACAGTAATCAAACGCCTGCATTTCTAGACAGACAATCTAAATTTATAAAACATTATTACATGCACAATGACATCGTATAGCTATGTATTGCTATTGCTTGATGAGTGGTGCAGCTTTTAATAGTTTTCACATTTAGAATCAATTTACCCACCTGGATAAAGGTTGTTCGTGTCCCCGGGTCCCGCTAAAACCCACTCCCCATGGGGTAAACAATGACTCGTGGAAAATCAACCAATTGTGCCGGTTGTTGCCATTAGAAAAGATGTGCTCGCTTTAGACAGGTGTATCTTCGTATAGGATGGGGAGAAACAGCCATCAGTCCAGTGACGTACGCTAAACAGCGTGATCGGCGTATAGGGCATTAAGATACCTCGTCTCAGCTCTTAGTCATTGAGAGTTTATATGTTATCTTATACATTACAGACGATCCTTCATTAAAGAAGATCATTGCGTCCCACGCTCATCCGTGGTTCGAGTCTAGTCTTGCATCCTTATTAATGTGTTATATCTGGATATCAGTTTAAGAAGAGATTCTTGCGAATTCAGTGTTGACACCGTGCTTGGGAACGAGATTATCCGGTCGAAGAATGAAAACATTCATAATCTATATCAGCATCTTTCTACCCCAAGAAGATATATTGGCATAGTTAAAAACCAATTGTATTATTTATTATTAACTATGTATAAAGACTTTTCCGCGACTCACTCCGTCTAAACCTAATGGACTTAAACCACCCCGAAATAGTTACAGTCTCCACGTATTGAGAAACAATCAGATATTAAAAACAGTGTCAATGCATACAATGGTACCTGTCAGCAATGATTATGGATATCACCTACCGTATATGACCTTAGGGGTGGCTAATATATATCTCCGCTTTTTGGGTGCGGGAATGGTTTCAATATCATTCAATCCTCTGATAATACAGATGAGCTGATTTCATTATTTTTGTCTATAGAGTAGGCATCGGTAGATTAAATCCTTACAGTTTCAGCCGTTGTGAGGCACTCGTATTTCCTACAAATCCGTCTGCTATGTAAAAAGTAAAATTTATTGATATCTTTATTTTATCAGGTTTTTTTTTCTGGTTTATCTAAAAAATTATCTTTGAAAAGACGCACGATTACTGAAGTGAATTTGAATGATAGACCTATAAGATATATAGATCTAAGTTTTCTTTGTTATAGAAGCTAACATTATCTTGATTGATGTAGATGTATACATCTTTGTTTTTTTTTAGAAAAAGCTAATCTGATATTTATTATCATAAGAATTGGGATGCAGCCCAGAGTGTAGGTAAGGATGAAGTCAAGTATATCTTTCAATATTAATTTTTCTGTATATTATGTTTTTTAGAATAATTTGTGAATATGGGAACTTTATGTGTCTATTGAGACATTTGGCTATTCTGATCCCTTCGTTGGTGCTGCACTTTGGAGCGTGACTGCTCAGCCGGCGTGTGTGATCTGTTCTGACGCACAGGTGGCGAGTGTAGAAGGTGATTGTACCCTGGCGGCAGCTGTTCCTTTCATTTTTCATTTTGTCTTCATTTTAAAGTGGCTTGTCGGTGAAGTATTTATTTTCCTGCCTTCCAGGCAAGTCAAAAGGGTCAACCTAAGCTACAGCCAACCTTAACCTGGTCTGGCTCTTACCCACGATCCCCAAACATCTATGCCAATATAATTGGAAGTAGTTTTTAGAAGTGTCCTTGTAGCTGAGGTCAGGTCGACCTTTTACTCTCTAAATTATTGAGAAATGACAAAAACAAGAAAAAAAATAAAAAGGAAAGAAAACATGAACGAGAAGAAAGGATAACGTAAACAAACAAATAATGAAAGGAGAAAATGTAAGAAAAAGAAGCAATCAAGAAAGAAAGACAGCAACATAAAAGAAGGAATCAAGGACAAAAAACAAACATTCACAAAGCGCAAAAAAAAAAGTTTTGAATATGAAGAAGAAAGAAAATAGCCAAAACACTTGACACATTAAAAATTCATAGGATGAAACTTGACGTAAACTAATGGACGATTCTTTTAAGGAACAAGACGCGAGCTATATCCAAGGCCACGAAAATTGAGTTCAGGCCTAAATGTCAGAACACGTCAACTGATGCCAACTTTGAAACATAAATAGAGGGATGTGTTTTAGTTTGATTCTGACATGAGTGGACAGAAATGGCTCTAATCTTCTTTGTTGGTATAGAGCGAGCGTTTTTAAAAAGCCGGAACACAGATCTGGTTTAGTTTTTCACAAAAACAACACGAAACATGAACAAAGTTGTCATAAGAACAAAGTTGTAATAAGAATAAAATTGTGATAAGAACAAAGTTGTGATAAGAACAAAGTTGTGATAAGAACAAAGTTGTGATAAGAACAAAGTTGTGATAAGAACAAAGTTGTGATGAGAATAAAATTGTGATAAGAACAAAGTTGTGATACATTGGTTTAGTTATCTCGTGAGTTAATGGCTTGTACGTGCGTGTAATTCCGTTAATTGACAAAATTTCATCTAGATGTGTTTAAGATTTATGTCTGGGAGTAGTTTAATATCCGAGGTTATTATCAGAGTTATATATCCATTTCTAAAGTAAACATTTATATTAGAACTTCATGATATAAAAAACGAAAAATAAATAAATTATAAAAGTTTTTTTGCAATCACGCAATCAACAGCAAAAGGATTCGATAACCAGAACAATGCCGAGTAGCCTTTGATTTTTTAAATTATAGTCAAGAATTTTAAAAAATTAGACTAGAACCCAAATAAATTCTCAACAATTAGAACATAGACATGATAACTATTTTAGGGCTCAGAGAACAAACACAGCAGTATCTTTCGAGAGGGATCGCTTCCCCTAAAAAAAAGTCCAGCACAAATCGGCATTCCGGTTCCATCCTCTCTAAACTCCTGCAGAGTGAGGACGGCTGGTCATGTGGTTAGTTCTCCGAACTGGGTTTTAACCCTGCCCACGACCAATCCCTGCAGCCTTGCATGGGACATAATAACCTTCTATCTATACTCTAGAAGGAACGTCTATGAACGTATAAATTTAGTTTTGGGCATTCGAACAGCGCTTGCTCAACCTCCGTTTCTGCTACACGACAGCCAAACTGGCATTAGAGCAAGTTCAATAGCTTTTGAAGAAACATTGGGTAATTCCGTAGGATCTGTGTATTATATGGTCGATATGTTTTTTTTATAATGCATAGACCTTACATCTCGGTAATTCTACTACCAGACTAAGGCTATCTCTAGACAAATACACCAATACAGATCCCCATATCGGGCTGCAACAGTTGGTGGTAGATAGGTAGGTAGTTCAAATATTAGTCAATTAATGTTAACTTATGTTACATATACTATAAAATTGTTAATGGGTCAAAAATGCAAAATGTTGAAAATAAAAAACTGTTCACGAAAGGAGAAAAAATCAATTTGGAGAACTGCTGTATCGACTAAACTGTAAAGTGCTCACACTTTAGAAAAACAACAACATATTGTGTGCCACTGTGCACAAAGAAGACAATAATTATCAAAATCGTATAAATTACTTTGGTATTTCCATATTAGAAAACACAACACATACATTTCAAGCAAACGAAAAAATGACAAAGACTAGTCGATAATTATTTAGAATTTAGATTGTCTGCTTTTGTTTTTCATTTTCTGTAGACTTTATAAGTGAAAAGCGTTTGTCCTATGTGTCGTATTAATGTACAGAAGATATATTATACAGTTTAGTTTAATGAATGTGATAATTTATTACAACGCCTTTAAGCGATAACGATGTAGCGCATTTGGGTGATGGAGAAAGGGAGCTATACATTGTCTCACTATATTATAGTATTATTTATTGTCTGTGGTATAGTCATCTAGATATTCCTATAGGAATATCATTCTTAAATTAAACATACCAATTCATGTATCCTACGTGTCTGGTTTTTTTTCCCAGTGCAATTCACTCTATCTTTCTCTCTCTCTCTATATCTCTATGTCTCCCTCGCTTTATCCAACTCTCTCTCTAATTTTCTTTCTTACCATCTGTCTTTTTCTATATTCCACGGTCTAATTCTATGAATGATGGATCAACTTGTTCGTACTGAATGGTTGGATAAACTTGTTCGTACTGAATGGCTGGATAACTTGTTCGTACTGAATGGTTCGATAAACTTGTTCGTACTGAATGGTTGGATAAACTTGTTCGTACTGAATGGTTGGATAAACTTGTTCGTACTGAATGGTTGGATAAACTTGTTCGTACTGAATGGTTGGATAAACTTGTTCGTACTGAATGGTTGGATAAACTTGTTCGTACTGAATGGCTGGATAACTTGTTCGTACTGAATGGTTGGATAAACTTGTTCGTACTGAATGGTTGGATCAACTTGTTCGTACTGAATGGTTGGATAAACTTGTTCGTACTGAATGGTTGGATAACTTGTTCGTACTGAATGGTTGGATAACTTGTTCGTACTGAATGGTTGGATAAACTTGTTCGTACTGAATGGTTGGATAAACTTGTTCGTACTGAATGGTTGGATAAACTTGTTCGTACTGAATGGTTGGATAAACTTGTTCGTACTGAATGGTTGGATAACTTGTTCGTACTGAATGGTTGGATAAACTTGTTCGTACTGAATGGTTGGATAAACTTGTTCGTACTGAATGGTTGGATAAACTTGTTCGTACTGAATGGTTGGATAACTTGTTCGTACTGAATGGTTGGATAACTTGTTCGTACTGAATGGTTGGATAACTTGTTCGTACTGAATGGTTGGATAACTTGTTCGTACTGAATGGTTGGATAAACGTGTTCGTACTGAATGGTTGGATAAACTTGTTCGTACTGATTGGTTGGATAAACTTGTTCGTACTGAATGGTTGGATAACTTGTTCGTACTGAATGGTTGGATAACTTGTTCGTACTGAATGGTTGGATAAACTTGTTCGTACTGAATGGTTGGATAAACTTGTTCGTACTGAATGGTTGGATAAACTTGTTCGTACTGAATGGTTGGATAACTTGTTCGTACTGAATGGTTGGATAACTTGTTCGTACTGAATGGTTGGATAACTTGTTCGTACTGAATGGCTGGATAACTTGTTCGTACTGAATGGCTGGATAACTTGTTCGTACTGAATGGCTGGATAACTTGTTCGTACTGAATGGCTGGATAACTTGTTCGTACTGAATGGCTGGATAACTTGTTCGTACTGAATGGCTGGATAACTTGTTCGTACTGAATGGCTGGATAACTTGTTCGTACTGAATGGTTGGATAACTTGTTCGTACTGAATGGCTGGATCAACTTGTTCGTACTGAATAGCTGGATAACTTGTTCGTACTGAATGGCTGGATAACTTGTTTGTACTGAATGGCTGGATAACTTGGATGAACGATGACTGAATAGAATATCTAGTAGGCTAAATCTTCTTCTTCATATTATTGTGGAGACCCGTTAAGACCGAGGGAAATGTCCACAATTTAACCACATATACAATTTTAATACATCACAAACAAGAATTACAAACAGATGACTGAGTTTCACTTTAGATATTTAATTTAGCCCTTCAGTAAAGATTTGAAAGCCGGCACACAAGGGGCAGTGATGGAGGCCTGGTCCAGTGTGTTCCACAGTCTAATGGCTGACGTCGGGGCGTGCGAGTGAAACATGAAGTTTAAGCTCATGACCTCGGGTAGAGCGGAACACCTGTTGGATGCGACATGGTTGTGTGGACATTTTCACGTGGCGTTTCATGATCTTGTACATAGTGGTGACCTTGTTAACCGCACTGCGGTTTTTAAGTTCACAAATTTTGCATTTCGGCGGCGGCTAAATGTTGGTGTTGACATTTTGTCTAGGAATGTTTTACTGAACGATATCATGGCGGTGTCAAGCGGTGAAGCTGGGATGCTATTCTAATTGGCGTCTGCTACTTGTAATGCGACAGACTTCCCATATGCTCTTTTTGGTACCCGACCTCCTATATTCTGAGCCACTGAAGGGGAAGTAAAGTAGTTGGAAATTAAAAGTGCTGGCCACACATTCCTCTCGTATTGCGTGGCAAATACAACTACTTAAATCTGCTTCAAAAGGCCAAGAGATCTTTAAATTATGCATAGAGCTATCCATCTTTCTCACTTTATATAAAAAATTATATATTTAAAATATACATGTAATGTATAACCCCTAAAATCATTAACCTTTTGAATATAGGAAGAGACACAAAAAAAGTTAAGCTATCAGATCTATATAAATTAAATAATTTAAAAAACGAGAAGTCTCATAACTGTGTATATTGCACAGCAAGGGAAATGTACATGCATGTCAGTCATCAGTGTTCACAAAATGGTTTTAAAATACGTTCAATAAGTATTTTAAAATGCTCAGCTTAGTTTTTAAAAAAAAAACCTGTTCAAAACTGAGTTGTGGTAGTTGTATGAAAATGTTTAGAGAATGTGTTGTCATGTGAAACGCATCTCTGTGCATAGTTTCAGCTAGATAGCATGGCGGTAAGTGGGCCAATAAGCCTTCCAAAGAATGAATTGTTTGCAAGTAAAAACAGTTTTACGAAGTTACTATAAAGGATTTATAGGAGAGGGACACAAATATAGAGTGTACACTTTATTTCAACATGTAACTTATCTACTTGTATAGCTATAGTTATTCCCTCCGATATGCACTTATCCTTGATTGGACGATTTGGTAATCATAACAAATATGCAGTTGTTGTACACTCGGAGGGCAGACTGTGTTTGTGTTGTGCTGACACCCAATCGTTATATTCGTATTGGTCTACTACTTCTACATAATGACATGTCACGTCTATTTATAGCGCACTTCCGACTCACGAGCGAAATGTCGAGATCTAAAAAAGGCAACACTTTATTTTTAAGCAATCAATCTTTTACATATGATCTAGAAAGGTTATAGCAGCATAAAAACAACAACAATTAATGAGCAGCTAAATTAAGTATGGAGAAATATATAATAGAGTGGTATATTATTTTTGTGATAAAGAGACATTGAATAGCAATATTTAGTTAGTCGTTATTGATCTTGTATAATATATATATATATATATATTACTATAACGCCCCATCAGTAGCGTATTTAGGCGTGTGCCACATGTTTCATTGGGACAGGGGCCCCAACACAAAAAGGGCCCTCACACATCCCCCCAAAAAATGTTTTAGTGGCATCCCCATTTTTTCGTTGAAAATGTAAAATAAAATTCATTTATTCCCCCCTACAATTTAAAGCGCTCCATTCAAACCAAGCTAAGCGCAACATACAATTTATGATCTTACAGAATGTAACATGAATTAATGGTTCTTATCTGGGGTATGTGGAAGGCAGGGGCGAGACCACGAGGGGGGCCCCACATAAATTTGGTAACAGGGCCCCCACAATCCTAAATACGGCCCTGGTTATCATTGTGATATTATGCGCACTTGAAGCTAAACTGCTGTGAGGGATTCGACAAAAGTTACCACTATAGCCGGTGCTTCCGATAACGTGTGTGTGGTTATGTGTGTTTTTTTTTGTATTGACCTTATTTCATCTAAGTTCCTCGTTTATAATTTAAACTTGTGTTTTATGCCCCCCACGCCCCCCCCACGCCCCCATCTTTTTTTTGTTGTTGTGCTTTTGTATGACCAGGCGGCTAGCGAAGCAGGCGAATGCGTTGTGGGAGAGGGGCGGAGGGTGTGTGGGGGGGAGGGTTCTTGAATCCATAGTCTGACATCGAACGCTGCAACACATCGATACTTAGAACAGAGAAGAAGGGGGGGGGGGGGTTGGGGGAGGGAGCAAAAAAAAAAGAGGGTGCCCCCTCTTCTTCCTCTACCCTCTTCCACATCTCCACCACCCCACCCCTCCCCTACTCCTGGTACTCCCACCAACTGCTTCGCGGCAGGCCATGAAGAAACGACGAAAGCGTACGCGGTTCCTCTCTTTTTGAGAGTCGCTCGTTGATGGCTGCAGCATGGGGAGATGTAGAGCGCAAGGGAGGGGATGGGGCGGAGAGTGAGGGAAGGGGAATAGAAATTTCATCCGACTCACAAAAGAGTAGAGTAGAGAGAGAGAGAGAGAGAGAGGGAAACCAATTCTTTTCCTTACCTACCCAGCCGCTGGAGAGGGTAATTTTTGTTAATTAACCACGTGGGTCTGCTTACATACTTCAAGCCAATCAAAATCAGCGTCTTTTAGATCTGGTTAAAAGCACGTTGTCCTGAGAGTTGTCTCTCATAGTGATTCTTAACTAACCGGCTTATAGACGTTAGTTTTTAATTGCTTGTTGAAACATTTCTCTCTGCGGAATCTTTCTGGAAATCTCAGTTCTTTAATTAATTAGATCTAGTCAGCGCAACAATTTAAGAGTATTTATTATCGTTAATCGTTAATGGAAACTATTAAAAATGTATCTTCTTTAATAATACAGAAGCTGGAGATCCTCAAAATATCTAAACATCTGTGACTTGGGTTTGTAAACAACTTCATCAAGTCGATTCTTTGTGAGTTTCAATAGAAGGAGAACTAAAACAACAAGGGGATTGTTCGTGCAAGTCAACGATAATATAAGAAAAAATCGTTAGCCAGCACCACTGAATTAGAACTAAGTCTGATTCAATTGTCGGACGCTTACATCGAAGCAGCTGTTCCAATCACGTGGTTTAAGAGACGAAGATTTATTGGATGGCTCTTTGACCTTTTAACAGGTAAGACGGATTTCCTAATTCCGTTTCATGATTTTATTTTTTTATTATTTTTAAATGTATTGTTAACGTGAAAAGCAGACAAACTAGGTACGTTATGTCAATATAGTTAACTTGTTCTTTACACGACTTTCTATTTGCTAAATAGTGTTTTTTTCCATTGATATCAAAAACGGAAGATACTTGGTGTTGAATTCTAATCTACCTTTCCGTTTAAAAGAACACTTTAAAAATTCAGTTGTCCGCCCTTGCTAATGTATTGCTTCATGGTCTTGAAATGTCAAACCCTAGAAAAGAATTTAAAATATTTCTGCCAAAGATTACTATGGTGTATGGGTGGAGAGAAGATGCATTGATGTTTTGCAAGCGAACTTTTTTTGTCTTCCTCTCTTACGCGCCAGTTATGCCTACACCTGTTGCACATCAAGAGTTATGGCATGATGGATTATGGAGACCGTCGGAGAGAAAAACAACGTAACATTTGTTCCGATGTATGGGCGTAGTAGATAGTATCGTATATGTTACAGACGCTCCTTCTATACGGAAGATTTTTACGTCCTACTCTTTTCCGTAGTTTGAGTCTAGTCTTGCGTCTTGATTAGTGTTTAAAATGATTGTGATATCTTGTGGTTGTCTAAGATTCTTTTTCCAATAGTTGATGATGATCCATCCGCATAGCTCTATCAGAAAACTACAACATTAGTTGTTGTGTTGTTGTTTTTGTTGGTTAAACCATCATGTGATCTTCACTGAATAAAACAGTGGTTTCGTGGCTTTTGTTTGGTATTTTGGAAGATGTCCTATTACGCGGCATTGTCGTAGCAAGCTTTTGACAATTTTCCACGCTACTTTTTGGCATTTTATTTTATCTTGTACTAAATTTGAAAAAAAGTTTTATGCGCTCTGAAATTAAGAGTTTCTCAAAATTGCAACAGATTTATAACACTTTAGTAGTCTCCAAAATAGATGATTTTATGTTTTTAATAAATATCTGTAAGAAGACTTAACTTATTATAAGTTCTTCTTCTCCATCTTTTTCTTCATATTACTGTGAAGACCCCATTAGGACCGAGAAAAGAGTCCACAATTTAACTACACATAAAAAAAAAAAAAAATTTCAATATTATCAGATCCAAAAAATTATAAACAGATGACATAGTGTCACTTTAGGTTTTTAGTCCAGCCCTTCAGTGCCGATTTGAACGCCGGCACAGTGGGGGCAGTGATGGAGGCGTGGTCCAGGGCGTTCTACAGCCTAATGGCTGACGAAAAAATAAAGAATATTTGTGGACGTCGGTGCGTGCAGGTGGGACATGCAGTTTGAGCTGATGGTCTCGGGTAAAGCGGGACACCTGTTGGATTCGATCTAACTGCGTGGACATTTCCACGTGGCGGTTCATGATCTTGTAAATAGTGGTGACCTTGTTTACCGCTCTGCGGTGTTGTAGGGGCTCTAGTTGGAGTTTGGTCACCAAAGCAGAGGCGATTGTTTTAAGGCCGTAGTCCTGTAAGATACGACGTGCCGCTCGACGTTGGGTCATTTCCAGCTTAGATATCAGGTTCCTTCTAGATAGAAGATTATTACGTCCACGAGGCCCAAAACTCATGCAGGGCGGCAGGGATCGGTCGGCGGCAGGGATAAAACATGTGATGTGTCGGTTGAAAGTCCGGTGAACTAACCACATGATCTAATTATATTCATGAATCTTTACTTTTTATCACACTTTGGTAATCTTCTATAAATTGGGTTCACTAAGTAACAACATAGACTATAATACACATGGACCGCTTGCTTTAGTATTTCTGCTATATGATGACTCGAAACACTGATTTTCTGAATTCCCGATTCTAAATAAAGTAGTTGCTATAAAGTAGTTTCTATACTAGTTCCGTTTTATTTAATCGCTATGATTTTCTCAAGTAAAATTCAAATCGAAAGTTTTATACAGCGGAAACATTTATAGATCAGTTCTGTATGCGCACGGAAAAAGAATATAAGCTCTAAAAATAGAGCAAACGGTCCATCTTATTATAGTCAATGATAATAGGAAAAATAGGCCTACATGTATTCATTTAAAGTCGAAAAAATGCGATTTAATAAAACGGAAATTGTATCGCAACTACTATATTTAGAATCGGGAATTACAAAACAAGTAGATAAGAGCAGAAAAGACTAACGCAAGCGGTCCATGTATATTATAGTCTATGGTAACAACATTTAGAATGCAATGAATTATGAATACAATATGTCCTTCGTGGCATGAAGACAAAAATTAAATATCGAATCAATAAGCATTTGGGTATATTTTTTGTTTTGTTTTTGACATACTCTTGTGATTAGGGTTGCAAAGAATAGTTTGTGCATTTAAAAGTATTTGGTCGCGTACTAGGGGGCTATGAATCTTCTTAGTCTACATGTATTTGAGAAGGTCGGGATACTACCCTGATCTATTGTGTGCGTGGTGCAGGTTGCAGATAATAAGACGAGATATAGACCTCACTTTCCTCTAGTTTGTTAGCCAGCAATTCTTCACTGTTGCTAGGAGTTCATCGTGTTGTACAATTAATTATGTTGTGGTCTGGGCCTAAATTTAGTAGAACAATAATTTATTTATCTTTCCTTTTCAGATATCACTTTTTGTTTAGCTCTCTTAGACCTGCATAGCTTACACAATTAATGAAACAAAATAAATAAATCTATACCGATCCTGAAAGTGTCTTTGTTTTTTTCCATTCATTCAGAGATATTGGTTGACCGAAATTCTACCTTTATCTATAATTGATTTTCGTCTGATGTTCCGTGGCCCAAAAACCGAAAGCTTGAAAGTCTGTAAAAATAACGGTGCATAATGTACCCAAAGCCTTTGTCTTGCTTCTTCTGTCGAGATGTTAATCAAGAAAGAAGGCTCATTAGAAAATATATAAGTTTTTAACTTAGCAACAAAAGGTGTTGACATTCATTGTCGTGAGTTTATACGTGGATGAGGGTGTGTATGCAAAGCGACTTCATAACGACAAAGCGTAGACCGAACATTAAAATGCCTTTCATAGATAGTATCTTCGTCGACAACATAATCATATTTCAGACAAAGCCATTCATCGTTTCTTTGGCTCTGAAGTTTTTTAATGTAGTGAAATGTGTCTTTGATCAAGACCTGATATGATGGAAAGATTGTATAAAACTTTGTTTTAGCGATTTTATCTATAGCGAAATGAAAGAAAAGCGTTACTGTCTTTCGTGGAAAGAATAGAAATTCATGATTTATTTGAACTCATTTAATAGTCGCTCATTTACAAAAGTTTCGAGTCTCTTTCTTTATTGTTATTCTCTACGAAGCCATAAACCCAGCGATAGCAATAAATTCCACAGCCTTTTTCAGGTCTTCTGAAATCGTTCCAATGTTTTCCGGGGAGAGTAGGTTATTTAGTATTGTGGCAGCGTGTTCGGGTTGTGTACCGAAGGTCCTGAGTTCAAATCCTAGTGAAGGCTTATGATTTGTTCGCGGGTCTAACCCTAACCCTGAGTCTACCCAGCTCTCATGGGTACCTGGTTATTTAAAGTAAAGGTGGCTGTGCATTGTGCTGGCCCCACAATCCCCTAGTTTGCCGTGGCCAGAGATACTGTTGAACGCTGCTTCATCCACCCTATGATCAATTTGGTCCGACGGATGTTCGCCGTCAAAAGTCTTGCAGTGAGAAGGTGTGCTCCAGAATCTGGTCAACAAAGCCACTATCACAGGTTGCACTGCCTGTCAGAGGATGTCTTTTTGTCTGAGGCTTAACGTCTTAATTAATTCACTTTTGGAGTTTCTATATTTTATTCTGTTGTCAAATCAGTGAGTCGTACATGTCTTAGAATACACATTAATTAATTATTCTAATCAAGCGTTTCTTTTTTCAAACTTTCAAAAAAGTTCGTGACCCGGTTATTTTCATTTACTTTGTTATCCAATACCATTTATGTAACCTCTACCTGTCTATAAGTGACATACACCTGATTTTATTTTCCACGGAACTTGTCGAGCTTAATGACGTCTATGCTTGAAGGCCATAGCTAAATTCGGGTTCAAATATCACAAAAATGTCCGTTTGAAGCTAAATATTGTCTGCTGGCTTTCGTTAGTACAACTCAATAATAATATGATCTAGATTTAGAATTTTTCTTTATTTTACGACCAGGTAAATTAGCCTAGTGGCCAGGCCCAGCGTCTTTTGGTATTCCAAACAATCTATTCTACACATGTATGCTATTCGTAGAACAGGGAAATTATAATGCATTAAAATAGTATAATAAAAAATACAAATATGTACATAGGTGTAAAGGAAAATCATGTCTGTCGGGCTAAGAGGATCATATTTTCTTTCTGCTCTTTACGTTCAAAGAAAGCATGTTTATCGAGTAGACATATATGACAGATACACAAATGTGTTTGTCATATTTTGTATGGCTCTCTTTTATACAACTATATTACTTATTATTGCCTGGGATTTCAGCCTGTTTTTCATACTAGTCGTATAACTCTTGATCTTCGTTAACATATTATCGTTGACTTTCAGTTTCGAGCTGTTTTTACTTGTCATTTCTTTTTCTAAACTGGTGATCCTGGTACTGATATGTACTCAAGTATACACAATTAATGTTTTAGCCAGTATTCATTAGTTTAAAGTAGTAACACGCTAAACACTTATGTTATCTTTTTTTTTGACACCATTACATTTAACGAGAAGCGGGACTTTATCGCTTAGAGTAGTACCATTCGGAAGATTTTTATGTCTAAATCCTGATGAAAGGTGGGAGTTTTTTTTGTTTGTTTTTTTATGGCGTCCTTGATGTTTCCTGAGGGTGATGAGATGTTGTATTTTTTTAAACATTAGTTGGGAAAACTAATGGCCGCTTTTCATTGTCAAGGCAACACAATCTATTTGTATTCTGATGACGATGGAGCTGGTGAGCTCTGCCAGACAAGTCCTTGTGGACTAACAAGGGTATATCACTCGAATAGACTAGAACAAAACTACAACAGAATATATAACAGACTTGTAATCGAGCTGTAACACAGCATTATCTCTCACCCTCTCTCTCTCTCTCTCTCTCTCTCTCTCTCTAAATATATAAAACAGAACTGGAAAGCTAACACAAATTGAACGAAACTATATAATAGCTTATAACAGAAGTTTAAGAACCCTAACAGAATTATAAGAGAACTGAAACAAAACTATACAATATTGCAGAACAAAAACATAACTGTTACAGAAATGTAACAAGAATAAAATAAATATAGCATAACTTTAACAAGTTTACAAGAACAATAACTGAACTGTAACAGAACTGTAAAAGAAATATAGACGAAACATAACAGAACTTAACAGAACTATATGAGAAATGTAACATAACTATAACGTGTCTATTTCACGACTAGAACAAAGCTAGAACAAAGCCATAACAAAGCGCTATCAATTGACACTTCAACTTATTGACACAGCTTAGAACAAAATCGACTTCAATTCAACAAAGACACTTAAAAGCCACACCTTAACACAACAAGCACGTGCAGCAAAATCTATGGATGAATTGAGACGTAGCAACCGAAATGGCGGGTATGACGAGGACTGCTCGAGTGTTATTCCATTCACCTGTCTGCATTGCTCCATGTATAAATATCGACTCCGTTTCTCGCTGTTTATTTGTAGTCCGGTGTGATGTTTCACAAAAATGTCACCAACAGTTGACATCGACGTGTTTCTAATGAAGTGCGCAATGTTTGGTGACGATGGTAATATTTCTACGGTGTTTGCAATGTATATTGATGTTTGTTGCAATATTCTATTTTGGGGTTTAAAAGACGAGCGCAATTATTGTTAGCATAGGCATAACTCCAAAACGTGTATTGTTTTTCTGCATGATTGTTGCAATATTCTTTTTTTTTTTTTTTTGTATAATGCGCGCAATATTTGTAAGCAAAATTTCTTCATGGACAGCAATATATATAATATGAAATTGAATTCGTCCTTTCTGACCATTTCTTCTAGTTGGCTAGTAAGTAACGAAAAGTTCATCATTTTCTTTTGATGTGATCTAGGGCTAGGCATAGGATTTAGAGAAGGCTGCCGATGTGGGATTTTTTATGGGAACCAGTGGCGTAGCCAGGTTTTGAGGCTAGGGGGAGCGAAATTTTAGGAAAAAGGCCCAACTCTTAGCAATTTTTCCAGATTAATAGAATAACTAAGAATTCGTACGTATCAAGTGTTATAAAATTACTCTGTGCTTCAGGATACACACACAGTAAAATAGTGCAGTTTTTATTTAACCATTCACGATTCTTTTTCTAGCAGCTAATAGTGATGACAATTTCTGCAAAAATGATTGCATCTACTGCTCATTTTCGGGATGAACATCTAGTATCGAAAAGTATTTATAGAATCAACGCGAATGCTCTATAGCAGGGGTCGGCAACCTAACGCACGACTGCCAGACTTGGCACGCAGAATGATTTTCAGTGGCACGCAAGAGACCTCCAAGAATATTGTTTAATGCAAGTGAAAACAACGTATGTTAGCATAATAAGTGGGTGATGTTGAAGCCAATGTTTCTGTATGACTTGTTGACACGTTTCAGCGAGTTAAACTTCCATTTACAAGATTTGGGTCCAAAAGCACTTGAAGTGTTGGGCAACTGGAATGGATTTGCATTGAAACTGGACATATCGTTCCGTTTAAATCAATTTCAAAACATTTAACGCTTTCCCTAATTTAAAGCAAATTAAGATAGATGAGCATTTTCAGAAATACACTAGTTATATTAAAACAATTAACTCATTTGGTATCACTAACATCAAATTTGGAGAATTTAATTGAAGGGAGATAATTAGTCCGTTTTCTTTACTTTCTTTGCATTAATTTTTCTAATATGTTTCTTTTTTGTTTCCTTAAAAAAAAAAAATGGCTTACAATTTATAACTCTGAAATGATCAAATTACACAAGATAGTTGAAATATATATAAATATTTTATGACTAAAGAGTGAATGGGTACATTTTTAAACATTAAAATAACTACCCAGTTTGTATGATTTTTATGTATCTCTGCCTCTTAACTACAGTCTATAACGGATATCATTCGCTTAAATTAAAATAATATGTAACCGTAAATCTCTATTTTGAGACAATTCAAACAATAAAGGCTTTACATCAATTAAGGGTAAGCCACACTATAATCTAAAGGCCTACTCTAGGAATCACGTTTTGAGTGGAATCATGATTAAGCGAATCACTAGAATTTGTTTCAGAGCGAATCAGAAATACGCTGTTTCACAATCAGCCATGCCACACGTAAAACACGATTCACAGAAAATCACGACGCGCAATTTTATTTTCAAAATAATCAAGAAAGTATTGAGAGTGACTGTTCTTGACGCGCCATTTTATGTTCAATAATCATGAATTCTAGCAATGACGACCACAGAATAGGTATAGAACAGAATGCGCAATCGCATATTTTTCTGTTTCCGGAAGTAAAACCGACGCCATACTGTGTAAACGCAGCGGTCCTGGTTACACTATATATTGATGCTTATTTACAATGTCTTTTTCTTCAAATCTACAAGTTCGAAAACCCAAAGCTAATGTTTCAGGCAAAGGTTACAAAAACTGTTGTGTAATAAACTGCAACAATGATGCGAAAACGATTGATTATCGTACCGAGCTACGCCTAGGTCTAGGCTATCTTTTCAAGTATCAGTACCGGGGGTAATACAATTTTACATCAATTAATTAATGTTGAAAAGAAAATGGGTAATTAAGTCAAATTTATATAAAAGTAAGCCTATAATGAAATATAAAATAGGCCCTATATATAGGCTATTGTATATATTTATGGTACGCCTACATATCCTTTCTCATTTTACTATAGTAGCGTTTCTGTGGTGACGACGAAGTAAACTTGGTCTGTGCCGCTGCGTCTGTTCTACTTAAAGCAAATAGAAAACGAAAACGAAAATGGTGGGTGAAACCTTGGATCGAAAGAAGAACGATCTGTAGAGCATACCATACTCTTTTAAGCGAACTGAAATACGAAGCTGCCATCTTTTGTTTTGTTTTTTCACTAGGTTAATTATCACATGATCTAGTTTGCGCTTCCAATTGGCTGACACAGCTTGAATCACGAATTGTGTTTTCCAAATTTTAGAAAATGTTCTAAATCTGTGAATCATCGCGAATCACTACTGAAACTGATTCTGGTGAATCAAGTTTCGCGCTTTGCCACATTTGAAACGGGGAGAATCATCGTGATTTTTTAATTGAATCGCAGCGAATCACTGATTTTGTTTCTAGTGTGGCTTAGCCTTTACTAGTATAATTTCTTGACAACTAAATTCAAATGTTGATAAATATTAATGTTTAAGTTGAGTAATGAAATTGTGTATTAGCTATGAATGGATTTTTTTTAAAAGCTGATAACAAACCGGTTAATTTTTTTATTAAATATAAAACGCTTTAATGATTTTCTCTATTACGCTCCTTTTCTTTTGGTATGTGTCTTGCTACGGCACTAAATAAATTGTCTTATAAAAATAATATAGTTGATCAGTTTGACTTTCACGCTGTTGATACGCTCAATGATTAAAAAAACCTAGTTTGGCACACTATGAGCAAAAGGTTGCCGAACCCTGCTCTATAGGACTGCATTCTGTTTCATTTAATTTTGAAAGACGAGATAAATCGCCTGTATAGGCCTAGACATTTTTAATGAGCCGACGCGCGAAAATGCTTCACGTGATGTTGGTAAGATTAACAATGTTTAAAAAATCTTCCGTTGTGAACTTTTTGGGGGTGTAAAATTTAGATTTCGCTATTCAATAAGGCAATGTTCTGGGTATCAGTGAAATGAAATAAAACTAAAATTACCTATATCTAACAATGGTTTATTAATCACAGAGTAATAAATTAAATTGTTGTAATGCAATTTAAAGAAACACCTTAAATTGTACATCGTGGCTTGTTAAAATTATTAATGAAATTATTTTTTTCCCGAAAAGGCCCTTTTTTTTTCAAAAATGGTCGTAGTGGGAGCGGCAGCACCCCCTGCTCCCCCCTGGCTACGCTACTGATGGGAACACGTAACACGTGCTTCCGTTTGGCTACGGAATTCTGAAGTCTCTTTACCGTGTACACCTGCATGGCCTGGTATTTCATCCAATCGGATATATAGGAAATTCTCAATTCACAAGTGAACCAATCAGGCTTTGAACTCGAAACGTCAAAGTCGGAAATTCGAATTTTATTACTGGAGCATGTGCGTCCGTAGAAGGTTTTGTTGGTGGAGCTAAGAATTATTTGTAAAAGCTGGCTGGAATTTAGCACAGTGTCTACCCAAAGCATCCGTATCAAGACATAGTAGTGAGAAGATTCAAAATGTTAGTCATAGTACTTTGACAAAATGTTCATATTGTGATAGAATTAAGCCTGAATCTTGACATCAAATGAGACCTAATCGCGTTAAAGTCATTCAATGATTTCTTCTTGGAATATACTTTCACTTTTGTTAGTATTGCGACAAATGCTGTTTTAACAATGGAAGTGATTTGAAACTAAAAAAAAGTCTCGGCATACACTTGACTTCGATCTCATGGTTTGCAGAATATGTGTATGCGCGTTTGTATGCGTGTGAGTGTTTCTGTGCGCGGGTTGTCTGTGTACTTGGCATTTATACAAACGAAAAAAAAAAAGGTCGATGGGAGAATTTGCTGCCAGGGGCTCCCTGGGCAGAATTAGTAAAATCATATATTTTAATTTATATATCGATTTTTTAAATCGAAGATTTTTTCCGGGGAGTGGGGATTGGGAGGGGAAAAAAGGGAAAAGGGGGTGGGGGGGTGTGAAGCAGTAAAAGATGACTTTTTAAATGTGTGAATGTTTTTATATACTTAATTAAAACCGGAGCATTCTTTATTGATTATTTAATGTGTTTATAAGACGGTCAAAGGTTAAAGGGGGAAATAACTGGCGTGAAATTTCTTAGCCAAGAAGCAGTTGACTAATAAAACAAAAATTAAAAAATTATGTTTAGTTCGGACATATTAATTCGTTTATATTAATGTAAAACAGTTCGTTTTTGGGGTGTTGAGGGAGAGAGTCAATTACCTATGTGTGTGTTTACTGCATGTGTTGTATTGAACGTATACTGTTTAGTTACTGGTTCTCGTATCGTATACGTTAGAGATGCTCCTTCTATAAAGAAGATTATTGCGACTGACATTAATTTACACACAAAAATATATCAGCAGCTTATCTTTGCACAGTTGTAATAACTTGATAAAAGATGTTTCTAGCGGTTTGATATATCTGAAATTGTAGCATGGATTTTCTTGTTGCATGTTGTGTAAATTCCTACTTTAAATCAGGTACAACTCCATTCCAATGATAATGCTATCAATGCTATTAGTCTCACGTATCTCCTCACATTGCCATTACAACTCTTTGCACTAGGCATACTGCACTTATATTTGAACTTACTTAGTTTTTCCAGTATCGCGATGGGTTGCCAACTGGATTGAATAAAATGTATTGGCTAACGGATAGGCATTCGTTTTTACCAACACAATTTCATATACACATGTCTGCAATCGTAAAGATAAATAATTAAGAATGTTTGTGTGATCATGTCATTGTCAAACTGAGTCTTATTTAAAGCGTTTGTTTATTTTATTACATTCTTCTTTTTATTAATTGCAGACGCTTTTTTTTCTAATACAGAATAGTACTGCGTCTAATGCTTGTCTGTGATTTTATTTTGGCCAATTTGTATGTTGACAAATACTCGGCTAAAGGTAGATGAGAGTTTGATTACTATGCGTTGTAGCACTCATTTTTCTCAAACTCCATTTTCACAATAATTAGCTGGTATATTCACTTAACCCCTTACACCCCCCCCCCCAACTCACAATTAGAGTATGTTCATACAAAGCATCATTCCTTTGTATCCGATAATTTAGATTTAGAAATGGCAGTTTCCAACTGCCAAATGTCACAGTTTAATTTTCGTGGGCTGCGAGCAGGCTGAGCCTATTCGACAGTGGGGTCTATCATCCGTTGACAAAAATAAATAAATTGAAAAGCTTCTTGCTCGCGAAGTTCACAGGGGGAATATTATAATATGCAAAGCCATCAAGCAGCGGATTTTTCTTTTTACTTCATAGAAATAAAGATGTAGGTTATTCAGAATTTTCCAGATAAGGAAAATCCCCCCTCCGCCCCGCCCCCCCCCCCCACCCAAAAAAATAAATAAAAATGAAAGGACTTATTTGCTGATATCAATAGCATCGAGTGCTTTCTTCTATAACAGTCAATAGATACCGTCACTAAAGTGTGTGAGTGTGTTTGAAATGTGTGTGTTGGAAGGGGAAACGAATGTTAAAGGAAATGATTCGAGTTTGTAAGGGTGAGCCTGGATGCAGAGGGAATTAAAAAAAGGAGGGAGTGGGGGGATTAGTTTCTGGCTCAGCGCATCATCCATCACAAGACAATAGGGAGGGCGGAAGTCCAAGAGTCCAGGACTTTTGACCTAAAACACTTTCTGCACTGGAATTTACTGCCGAATGATGGAAGCCAGGAACCATACACAGAGATATATGGATTTCAGTTTCTAAACACGATAAGTGAAACGCTTAAACTAAACTAAGAAATATAAAATTCTTCGTGTGATAGTTTCAGGCTACTATTAAAGGCATATTGATTTTTCCACCATCACATTCCTTACTACTTTTTATCAAAATTGTACCATTAGAACTACAATTGCATTAAGTGTTGGGATCAGCCATCCTTTAAAATAAAATATATTATTTCTGAGCTTGTACGTAGTGTGATTAATTCCCCAAAAGAGAACATAAAAAAAAAATTATGTTATATAAGGCCTTTTTTTGTTAACGTTGTTGTCATGCTTTTCTTGTATCCATTTTATTGTTCTTATATCTTTAAATTATGTTGTACACTTGGATGTCTTTCATATAGAGTCTAGATTATTATATATTTTGGTTTGATGTTGTTGAAAATTTCATGAAGAGTTAGCTCTACAGTAATAGTACTTACGTCGAATTTCACTGAATGTATTGCATTCCAATAAAATGTGAGAAACTGTTGAGTTGGAATTGCAAAAAGCACACGTTAGGGCCGTTTCTCGTTTTAAAAGAAAGGGATGTATTAGTTATGTATGTCCTGTATGTAGTCTGCAGAGAATAACTTCGTTTCAAAACATTTTTAATAATGGTCAACAATGGTTCCCTTTTAGGTCTGGTAAAGTTATGTGCATTCTCTCGAAAATTTCCACATTGAAACTAGTCACGGAAAAAACTTTGTTCCGATAAACGACTTAACGTCCTGAAACGATGTATTTCTTGTATTCTAAGTATTATTTAAAAAATATTATTTTCATGTGTAAATAGGACAATAGGCCTATAATATTGATATTAGAAAGTATTTAAATATGGGCGCTCAATTTTAGATTTATTCCTTACTAGTGTTGCAATTTCAACTAGGAATCGACAGTAGTTTTGTAGTACATTGAAAGTTTTTAGTCTGTTGTTCAATTTTATGATTTGAACAAAGGCTATAATAATATGGACTGCTTGATCTATTTTTAGAGATTGTATGTTATTTTTTGCCGTGCAAAGCAAATAACGCACGCTTACGCTACGTCTGCCTAAATGTTTCCGCTGTATACAACTTTCGATGTTCATTTTAATTTTCCATTGAGAAAGTAATAGCGATTAAATAAAACGGAAGTGTACAATACAAAAGGGAATCGGGAATTCCGAAAAGAAGTCATTCGAGTCATCAAATAGCAGAGATATTAAAACAAGCGGTCAACCTTATTATAATCTTTGGATTTGACTGGCCTGTGCTTTTAATGTTCTTTTTGTTTATTTTTTTGTTTATTTTTATTTGGTGAGTCTTAGACCTAGCGGCAGCGCGTTCGGCTGGCGTACCAAAGGTTCAAGGCTCGAATCCTGTTAAAGGCTAGGATTTGTTCTCTGGTCTGGAGGGTGTCCCTCAGTCTTCCCAGCTCTGATGGGTACCTGAACTTATTTGGGGTAAATTAAAGACGGCTGGGGATTGTGCTGGCTACATAATCCCCTATTATGCCGTGGCCACAGAAACTGGTAAACGGTGCTTCAACAGCCCTATGGATCAATTTGGTTTGTTGAGATTACATTTTTACACCTCACAGCCTTAAACAATCAACCTTATAATATTCATAAAACATATTTTAAAAAGTATAATTAATATAAAATAATCATATAAATCATTATCACGGTGAAGACCATAGTAAAAAAATAAAATCATTGTGGTGTCAAAATCTGTTTTGATGTCACATTTTTCTAACGAATTGCGTTACGTGTTTAAAAGATGTCAAGACCACCGCCTGGCCTATATTGTGTCCGTTTAGCAACCAAGTCGGCCATCGTTTAGAATAAAGACCCCCCCCCCCCTAGAATGGAATACTCGTTTTGGTGTGGTGAGGAGCGAGTGGGTGGTATCATGTGGCTTGGAGTGTCATGGAAAAGGGATCGATGCGAGTAAAGAATCGACACCCAATGGTGACTTTGGTACTCAGCAACATCGATACCGATCCCGGGTTGAACGATATCGATTCCACTTCTCAGCCCTCCTCGTGTGCCTGTTAGCCACTTAATGAAATCTGGACGATATTGCCCGGACGTTGATGAGTACTGGTTTTGACCTGGCCGTTCGTCCTCGGGTACTTCTTCACAAAGCTATATGTCTCCCTCCTCCACCCCCCTTCTGCCCACAAGCCAGACAGACCTACATTTTAAATAGCCGTTGAAGGCTTACTGTAGCATATGTTATAAAACCTTCATACTTTGGCGTTCCCTGTGAATTTTTAGTGGAACTAAAAAAGAACAACATCAGCTAAGATTCTACGAAACAAACTCGTAAGATTTTTTTTTTAAAGTAAGATTTAACACATACACATGCAACAACGACACACACACAGACACACACACAGTTATCAGGATGAGAAAATGAGTTTAAGTACGGTCTCGTTTGCGTGTTTGTTTTCTGTCATGTTTTTTCTCTCTATTTATACCCTGTTGTTATATTTAGTTTCTACTAATGTGTCTAATCCATCAACCGCGAGCTACAATAAGGTCACTAATGAACCCAAATTAGTACATTGTGTCCGAACCGAGGACTGGGCGTATTGATACATTAACGCCATTAACGGAACTTCTTCAGAAATAGCCTGCTTGTAATTTAGTGCAGCTTGTATTCGAGCGTTTCAAATGTAGTATTGTTTGTCTTATATAATTTTTGTTAAGACACAATTTATGGAAAACTGGACACCAATGCACGGACACTGATCAGCATTGGGATATTATCCTTTTTTTTTAACTTTAGGATTTTTCTGTTGTTGTTGGGTTTTTTGGTGTGTCTCATTTTATGTGTATGATTTACAAGGCCTTATTTATATTTTGAAATTACTTGCACGGCTTATGGTAATGAACAGATAAGAGACACAAACAGGATGACAGGGATGCAAGGTCATTGCAAGGTCATTGACAGAGATAAACAGAGAGTGAATAAAAGAAATGGGGACGTATGATACAAGAGATAAGTGGATACATATATAAAGTGAGAGGGGGAAAGATAACGTAACAGAGATAGAGACTGACATAAAGCTAGACATATACAGACAGAGAGAGAGAGACAAATGCGAAGAGAGGGATAGAGAGAGAGATTGACAGTTAGAAATAGAGAGATAAAGACAGAGAAACCAATGAAAAACTGAGACGACTTTAAATCGTCTAATTTTCAGAGGCTGATGTTTTCTATACAAAGCTTTATTGATAGCCT
Source organism: Anisus vortex (assembly GCA_949126835.1). Classification (NCBI taxonomy): domain Eukaryota; kingdom Metazoa; phylum Mollusca; class Gastropoda; family Planorbidae; genus Anisus; species Anisus vortex. Next base: position 16,783,522 of record OX421502.1, on the reverse strand, counting down.
TGCTAATGTATTGCTTAGCTTCATTCGAGTATTATTGTTTTATTAGGGAATTTAAATGCCGTAGTTTCTTTTCTGACTATTTCAGCGATTCCATTACATGCTCGAATGCCAATTCTGGAAGAAAGAAACTTTGCGTTTATTCGTCCATACACATTAAATAAGGACGTTGTTTGCATATTATTATGTAGGCTATGTATTTCAATGTATTTTAATAGAATAGCGGAGTGGTATTTCTAAGTTAGAATTAAATGACCTATTCACGCCCTAACTATTTATCACTACGTTCGAATGAATCATGAACGTGGGAATAGAAGGCAGACCAACTGGACGAAAGAAGAAATGATGTTCTCTCTGCGAGACTACCTATCAAGGCTAATAAACTTTTCACTGACCGAAAAAAAACAACTAACGTCTCTCTATAGCCATGAGAATAACAGCGAGACTCCAAATAAGGCTGTCTCAAGTCCACTCTAGCCTCTTCTAACAAACAATACCTGTTTTATGGCAGGCTGTGATGAGGCAGGGCTCATTAGAAGCCCCATTGTGTTCTCGAGGGCTGTGATGGGAAAATTGCATCCCCCCCTCCCAAACAATCCCCCACACCATCCCTCCATCTCACCGACACACCCACATACACACCCAGCGTTCACTTCCGCCCGTAGGACGAGAATAGAAAGGGAGACTACTCAAGAGACGCTGTAAATATTTGAAAAAAAAAAAGAACAACAAAAAACAAAGACAACAGATGTGTTTCATTACGTTGCTAAGACTTATTTGACAATAAAGTATTTTGTCGTTGGGCAGAAGCATAGCAGGACTGTAAATTAGACAAACGCTAAGAATAAGTCTTAATTTTGTTTCGTAGTATAAATCTTTTATATTTCTATTTGTTCGCCTTTCTTGGTTTTCGGTCAAAAATAATTTGAATTTACCCCAAAACTAACCCCTTCAACATTTCTCTTTGAAAAAAATGTTCATATTTATTTCCCATTGAAACATATGAACCTGATTTTCGTGGAATCGGGTGTAACCGGTTAGGGGGGGGGGGGGCATTTGAAAAGTTAATATAATGTGTATAATAAATATAATTTAATTGTATCGACAATGCGTCTATTTGCGAAGTTTTAGCTAGAAATAATGATAGGAAGTGGGTAAATATGATTTTTTGAAGATTTTCCTGTCTGTAACAAATAAAACACAAGCGATGTATATCTAAAAAATAAATCACTTTGTGATAGTTACGTGGGGGAAAACGAAAGCGTGAGGAATACAGTACACCTGACAAATACAGTACACCTGAGGAATACAGTACACCTGAGGAATACAGTACACCTGAGGAATACAGTACACCTGAGGAATACAGCACACCTGAGGAATACAGTACACCTGAGGAATACAGTACACCTGAGGAATACAGTACACCTGAGGAATACAGTACACCCGAGAAATACAGTACACCTGAGGAATGCAGTGCACCTGAGGAATACAGTACACCTGAGGAATACAGTACACCTGAGGAATACAGTACACCTGAGGAATACAGTACACCCGAGAAATACAGTACACCTGAGGAATGCAGTGCACCTGAGGAATACAGTACACCTGAGGAATACAGTGCACCTGAGGAATGCAGTACACCTGAGGAATACAGTACACCCGAGAAATACAGTACACCTGAGGAATGCAGTGCACCTGAGGAATACATTACACCTGAGGAATACAGTACACCTGAGGAATGCAGTGCACCTGACAAATACAGTACACCCGAGGAATACAGTACACCTGAGGAATATAGTACACCTGAGGAATACAGTACACCCGAGAAATACAGTACACCTGAGGAATGCAGTGCACCTGAGAAATACAGTACATCTGAGGAATGCAGTGCACCTGAGGAATACAGTACACCTGAGGAATACAGTGCACCTGAGGAATACAGTACACCTGAGGAATACAGTACACCTGAGGAATACAGTACACCCGAGAAATACAGTACACCTGAGGAATGCAGTGCACCTGAGAAATACAGTACACCTGAGGAATGCAGTGCACCTGAGGAATACAGTACACCTGAGGAATACAGTGCACCTGAGGAATACAGTACACCTGAGGAATACAGTACACCCGAGAAATACAGTACACCTGAGGAATGCAGTGCACCTGAGGAATACATTACACCTGAGGAATACAGTACACCTGAGGAATGCAGTGCACCTGACAAATACAGTACACCCGAGGAATACAGTAAACCCGAGGAATACAGTACACCGAACTGTTTGGACTGTTGTTTCCGTGTAGTACCTGAAAATAAATAACTACCTTGATAATATGTTTATACTTTTCAAATATAAGTAAAGGGAGCATGGTGGTCGAGTGGCAGCGCGCTTAGCTGGCGTACCGAAGGTCCTGGCTCGAATCCTGGTGAAGGCTAGGATTTGTTTCTGGGTCTGGATAGTGTCCCTGAGTCTATCCAGATCTATCGGGTACATGAATTTAGTTGAGGTAAAGCAAAGGCGGCTGGGCATTGTGCTGGCCACACAATCCCCTAATATGTCTTGGCCACGGCTTCATTAGCTCCATGGTCCGACGAGACACTTATCAGTAAGCTCATAGTATAGTCATAATTGATTAAAATGGGGTATTGAAAAAATGTTCACCTTAGTTCTGAGATATTCTGAGCATTTGTAAATAATGTTTGCATGCACTTGATCTATAGTAGTTTATAACGATACCGACGCTCCTTCTATTTGGTGCTTTGCTTAACCATGTTTTGAAAATAGTCTTCATTTTGAATATAGGGTTTCAGGATATCTCGAATAATGTATTAGTCTATTTATTACTCTAAAATGGATAACATTCTAATAGTTTTCAATATTCTTTTTTTTCTTATTATTAAACATGTGGAAATAAAAAGTCATTATTCAATATATTTTTTCTTTCTTTTTAATTAAAATATTGAAAGTTTAAATCTAAAGTCTACGGTTATTAAATTCAGTAAAAACTCTCTAGAATTTCGTTATTAAATATCAAAATGTTTCATTTGATATCTCTTTTAAATTTTATTTTTTTTTTCATTCAGAGAGCGAAAATAAATCATGGCAAAAAAAGACGAATTTCTAAAAAGCTGATAAATACAAAAGAGTCAGACGTTTAGTAGATCGTATTTCTAAAATTTTATTTAGGATTAATGGTATAAAATTATAAAATAATAAATTATAAAAATCTAAATAGCTTCTTTAGATGTATTTCATATAAATAATAATATATAATCATGTGGGAATTATTCAGGAAAGATAGAAATAATTGATTTGTTAAAACCATTACAGCCTAAATTTAAGTTCATATACATGTTCAATTTTTTTTTTGCAACTATACTTATAACTAAAAACGGTTCATTGTGTGATATTATGTTTACCTCAGTTATGTCCAAGGAATAATTCGGAAACACTTTTAAGTTGTATTTATAGTTTTATACATATATAGTTTTTATAGCCTATAAATCTAGAATAAAAGAGCTTGGTTACGTTTAATCTTGAGCTGAATCGTCTTACGAACAAAAAAATGTTTATAATGCACTTAATTATATGTTTTAGGGTATTTTTATTTCTATAGCTCGGAACGCAAATGCACATATGTTAACAAAATTAGATGTCAAAGTGGCACGAAATTAAGTGTGTTTTTTTTTATTTGTGTGTGTGTTGTTTTTGTTGCGTTTCTTTTTGTTGTTTTTTTGTTTTGGATTTGCAGTTAATCCAACATAATTTCCGAGATTGATTTAATGAATTAATTGACAAGTTTTAATAAGGTGTAACCTTATGAACTGGTATGAGCGTGAACTTCCGGTGAAATTTACCGCCATTTTCGTAAACAAAAACCATGCTTTTGGTGCAGTTTGACAATTGATTTCAACATCGACAGCCAGTTCTGGTCTTTTAGAAATATACAACGGCTAAAAGATTAGTTATGAGGAATCCGTTTTTAACATCAAAAGTGAGTAGGCGATAATTAATACTCAAAGTGTTAGTCGGGTTAGGCTAAATGTAGCATTTGTTTATAAAATAAGTTAGTCAAGAGTTGCGTCCTTGGTAATTAAAAAAACACAATGCGGAGATTTATAAAAAACAACAACACGAAAATTCTTTTGCATCAAGCAATTAGTTTGGGATTATAAATAGGTGATTCTTCAAACCTGACATTCACAATCCATTGTTTTCTTTTGGCGCCATCTTTTGGAAATGGAATAAAATTTAATTCTATACATATTTTCGTACAACCAGTAACGTAGCACACAGACGTGTTTCGAAGAAAATGATCGAATAAGACCGGAAATGTTCTTCTTTGTGACCTTTTATGCATGCATAATCGTTAAGACTTGTCAAATACTACTTTGTTGATAAATTCTCAATCGGATAATAAAAACGTAAAAAAATAGAAATAATTATTAGAAATAAAAGCTGGCGTTTCTCAAAGAGTTTTAAGCCACGCCATATGGTGTGCAATGAAAATGTTCGCTGAAAATTGCATATTTGTCCTGCTTATTACACATATTATAGAAATGGCAATTATACAAATGACATCAAATATATTACACTTCATACTTCATTACACTTTGTCGAATTTATTGGCCTGAATCTAAACAATTATTTTATGGAGAATGAGTGTCGAGCAGGCTAGTTTACAAACAACGTAAAGTATCCGTCGGACCATATTGCTCAAAGGGCCAGATAAGCAGCGTTCACCAGTTTCTGTGGCCACGGCATACTAGGTGATTGTGTACACGTCCCTGCCGCCTTTACCCAACTAAAGTTAGATATCCATCAGAGTTCGGTAGACTCAGGGGCACCCTTCAGACCCGAGAACGAATCCTAACTTTCACCAGGATTCGAACCCGCGACCTTCGGTACGCCAGCCCAATGCGCCCCCAGTTTACAAACAAGATTAAGGCTAATTCATAATCATGATTATATTTTACTTTCTAGTTATTACTTAATAGTAATTTTTAAGGTGTATGATATGGTACAGATTCTTATCAAACCTATTACCGCCTCGGCCTTTATTTATGCTTTGTTTCAGCAGGGAAATGAATTTTCGATTTTTAAAAGTCTTTTAAAGTCGATATGTCCTCGGGTTTTACAACCAGTCATTGAGTGGTCAGGCTATGACATAGGTCAAACGCTTCCAAATTAACCCAGAGGGAAGACGGGTTAGAAGGACTACTCGGGGGGGGGGGGGGGGTCTTCTTTCACCCGCCACCCACACACACACACACTTTGTAGGTCCCAGATTTTCAGTTTTTTGAAAACTAATTTCTTATTCCACAAAACAAAGAAAGCGCCGGAATCGATGTGCCGGCCGTTATTGAATCAGGTGAAGCGTTCAACATTTGACCTGTCTACTTACTTTCATCCACCCAGCCCCCCCCCCCCCCCCACACACACAACGCTCCCCTATATTTGCAGGTCAACATTGTGGGACACTAAGCATGTGTCAGTTCCCTAGTTGCCCGTTTACATCCTTCCCCCAATCTAGATGGTTGGTTGGGGGGAGGGTGGTGCTCCTTGATGATGGCAGATTAAGTTTACTAGGAAAACAGCTAGAGGGTTGACTATAAAATGGTTTGACTGAGACAGTAAACATTTTCATCAAACACAGCGGATGAAAGAAAAAAATGGAGATGTCTAATTCCTTAATATCGTCAAAGTTTTTTCTGTTGGTATTTGTTTTGTTTCTAGTCTATTGAGTTTGAACTAAGCACACTGACAGAGACTAGACTAGATTATATTATTTCAGTACGGCTTTCGCAATAGAAGTCACAAGTTCTCCGTATCACGTGACCTAAGTAAACAACAGCCATGTTGGCGTTCATAAAAATGAAAAAAAAATTACTATGTTATAACTATAAGTATCTGACAAATGATGGCATGGCATTTTTTTGTTTGTTTGTAGAATTTTAAGCTTCAGATATTTCCAATATCTCACCAGTCATTGTAGTGTAATATTGTATTGTTTTTTTTACACAAGGAATGTTCCTTAGAAACGACGCGAGAATAGTGGAGAAAAAAAAGGGGGGACAGGTAGCAAGTTTCATGCTTGAAATTGTGTATTATAATAGCCCGCCTCACAATCTGCTTTCCCGCGTATTTATCCTTCCTTCCTGCTTTGCTATTAAGTTAAAGCAGACGGGCTGATTCTTTCGAGAGTTCTCGCCAGCCAGGTCATCTTGACACGACTATTACAATCAGTTTTTAATCCAGGTGGGCGCCGGATATTTATTTCCATGGAGACAAGGAGTATCAATAGAAAAGCACTTGAAATTATACATCACGTGACGAGAGACGCTTTTTAAAATTGAGTGGGATCTTACCACACACACGCATACAGAGAAATGCTAATAGAGTACCGCTAGACACTAGTCATGGGTTGCGTCATAATATTAGTTTTTTCTCGCTATGGTAATGCTAAGTCTTACAAAAACTCAGGTATTGGTCTGATTAATTGATCAATTGTAAAATTTTTTATCGAAAGAAACATACACTACAAACGTTTTTTTTTAAGCTCTGTCCGTCTCTTGCTCTCTCTCTCTCTCTCTTACTGTATTTTGAGTAGGGATTAATCCACACCAGACTTCCTGTTTCAAAATTGGTTGAGAACGCCCGTTCAGTTACAACACGTGATGCTAAATGCATTATTGTGTTCTCACAATTGACACCTTTTTAAAAATTACAATAAATAAAATGTGAAAAAAAACGGCATATTTAAAAAACAAAAAAAATCATGTGAGAAAATACCTTGAGTATTGTGATAATATTTATACTGTGGATTGGGACACCGTTATTCCGGGGGACAGTGAATTCCTTGATACGGTGGACTCTAACAACATTATACCAAGGATTGTGAGAAAGAAAAATGTGGACTTGTCTAATTACGAAACCGCTAACTAGAGGCCGACCGAAAGCAAATTTTTGGTTTCGGCCGAAAGAGAAACCTAACCTGAAAGTTATAAATTGACTTTCGGCCGAAACCGAAGCCAAAACCGAAATCTTAACTACACCTATGGCCGTAAACGAAACATCAACCGAAATCACCGAACAAAAGATTTTATAAAACTGCTCATGTGCAATATTAATTAGTTTATGGGTACTCTAATAAATTAAACCATAGAACATATAATATACAGTTGTATGAATATACACGCATTATAAATATATCATTTTATTCAGAGTTGAATACAGGAAATATAAACTTTATATAAAATTTGTGTATCTAAATATTATGACATAATATTTTTTTAAACTTGACAAAACAACACACACATGACACATGCAAGATATTCGGCTGATGGCCAAAAGTCAACATCAGTTTCGCCCGAAACCAAAAGCAAACCGAAAGCTAACTTTTTTGGCTGCGGCCGAAACCGAAACTGCGCTGAAAGAGGCCATTTGTCTACTTTCGGCGCCGATACCGAAATTTGGTCGGCCTCTACTGCTCACCATCTACTAAAAAAATATACTAAAATATTTAAGTAAAAAATAAACTGGAAAATAAAAACTCGTTCTACCTTTACAATGGATCTCAACATTTTAATATGAAAATGCTACATTTTGAAAAAAAAAAAGGTTATTAACTTTATGTCTCTAACTTCTATTATTTGTTATTATTTCAACTTTTCTTTATATTCTTTTTTTTTTCTCACATTCTTTTTCTCTACTATCAAATCTTCACACTCTATATTTTCATCCTTTTTTTTTTCTCTCGAGACAAGGTGTTGCTGAGGCAACCGAAAGTTCATTCATGCCAGAACTGCAGACAAACTTAATCCCATTATTTCACTCGGACGAACTGCTCGGAAAATGATCAATAAATATCAAATTTACATTTTAACTCCTCAATATTTTCCATGTTTCGTTTCTCTTTCACTTTCTCTCTCTCTCTCGCTCTCTCTCTCTATATATATATATATATCACTCTCGTGTGTCTCTGTCCTTCAAACCTATCCTTCCATTTGCAATAATTTAAATGCAAAACGTTATTTTGTTTGTTTTGTATCGATTGTAATCAGAGTTTTAAAAAAATATGTTTTGTAATTTTTATCTCACTTTGTGTTTTGTACTTGCGGTAACTCCCTTTGTCACTTGATGACGTCAGTAGAGGCTGTGAAACAATAAACAAGTAATTCCATTTCAGAAATCTATATTTTTTATTTTTTATTTAATATTAAAATTGTTGTATCTTTTATTTTAAAAATTTAATTAGACCTATGATTACATTTACCGTAAAATACGGAATGTAAGCATTGATTTTTCGTTTAGTGCTTTTAAGTCACCAAATGTATCACTGTAAAGTGGGTCCTCCGAATCAACCCGCCCAAGATCTGTTGTGGTTGCTGGTGTTGATGCGGACCGTTGTACCTCAGCCATTTTTGGGGGGACAGGACCTGAAGTGGACCTCTAATCCCGGGGGTAATTAGATGCCCCCGTAATGGTATTTGTCCAAATCCCAAGTGGGCTGCTTGGAGTTTGTCATTTTCTGAACTACTTGAAACACTTCACCATGAGATAGGCTACCAATGCTGAAGACTCAACTTTAGTGAATAACAGGCAGACTTCAAATGGAAGTACAGAGTGTATGGCATTGTACTGGTAACACAATACCATATCAAGTCTTAGCCAACAGAAATTCTGCTTTGTGGGCACTATTACTTTTTCAGTTTTTATAAAGGTGTGCATACCTTTAAGACTACCCTTTCCTGAAGTTACGGTAGTTGGTTGCATATGGTTTACTCCGTGACAGACAACAATACTTCACTGTTTAGTTAAAGCTGTGGTTGACTTTTTAGTTCTGAAACACTTTTTCGGCCATAATCTGGAACTGTTCTCCTAATATTCAATATCAATATTAGCAGATGTTAGGACGTCAGTGATCGTTCAGCAGGGTTGACTGTCCGGTGAACCAACCACAGGACCAGCCGGCCGCACACTATATTTGTCAAACTCAGACCCCTACTTCATCGAAAAGTCATTGCGATTCCTATTTCTTATTAATATAATAATATGTAGGCATACTGTTGGGGGATATCAGATATTTAGCAGCACTTGCGTTTACATCACATTTCATCCTCCAAAAACTAATCGATTCAAATAGCTCAAATGTTAAAATATATCAGTTACGTTTGTACCGCCCACTTGCTCTTCACTGCCCCCCCCCCCCAATCGCCCCCGGGAATATCAGCGCCCCCCCCTAAAGCTTCCCACTGCCCGTTGAGAACCTATGTCCTGTAGTCTAGAGTAATTCCTGTATAGCGTTTACTACCGAGACATAGGTCTACACTTCTATACTACGCCACATTTCCATAGGATCAATCTGGTGTGACTGTTCTAATTTTGTTAGGTTTTCTTTTTCACCTTATGGCCGGTTTAAGTTAAATCTCAGTGTCATACGAAAATCGTTATAATGGTATTTGTTGTTAATCTTACAGGTTCAAATCACTTTCTATGACAAATCCACGAGTTTTTGTTCCAGGTGATATTGCTTTTTCTGTTAAAAATCTTACTGTACAAGTCGATAACAAGTTCAGACTTCATTCCAATATTAGTCAATTTAAAATACAACTGTTATCTGAAATAAGAAAACTTTTTTTTTTAAATATCTCGTTCTCTATATCATACATAAACATTAGTTTCAGGTTTAGTGAATAGTGTTTGACAATGTAGACTCTAGACTCTAGAATGTCTAATAGATCTTCAGTTTGTACGATTTAGTCAGCATAAAATATAACCATAGAAATAGAGGGAGAGGGGGAGGGGGGGAGAGTTACAGAGAAAGAAAGAGAGGGAGAAAGATAGGGAAAGAGAGAGAGAGAGTTTAAGACGGTGCAGATGTGTGTGTGTGTATGTAGGACGGTGCAGATGTTTGTGTGTGTGTAGGACGGTGCAGATGTTTGTGTGTATGTAGGACGGTGCAGATGTTTATGTGTGTGTAGGACGGTGCAGATGTTTGTGTGTATGTAGGACGGTGCAGATTGATCTTACACAAATCGATAAACAATTTTTTATTGAAGAAGCTTGTGTAGAAGCTTGTGTAGAACAGACAGAATTTTAAATTATATTGAGGTCTTTTGTCTCCCCTGAGAGAGAGAAACAACCTTACAATTTACAATAGACGCAAACTCTAAATAAAAACTTCCTTGTATCAGTATACAATAGATGCCACCTCTAAAATGAGACTTCCTTGTATCAGTATACAATAGATGCCACCTCTAAAAAGAGACTTCCTTGTATCAGTATACAATAGATGCCACCTCTAAAAATAGACTTCCTTGTATCAGTATACAATAGATGCCACCTCTAAAAAAAAGAAACTTCCTTGTATCAGTATACAATAGATGCCACCTCTAAAAAGAGACTTCCTTGTATCATAATACAATAGATGCCACCTCTAAAAAGAGACTTCCTTGTGTCAGTATACAATAGATACCACCTCTAAAAAGAGACTTCCTTGTGTCAGAAGATAATGATGTATATGGAGCCACATCTCATCGCGATGTAATAAGTATTTTATTCCTTATTCACTGAGTAAAATGTCAACAATGATTTCATTATAAAAAACACGCAAATCTGTGCTGTTTGTGCTGTGTTGCATTCTGCTGTCAAAAACAACTACTACAAAGTTAACCATTTGTTTATCGTCTATTTGTTTTCTTTAGTGTTATAGCAAAAAAAAATAATTTTGTCTCAATAAAATTGTATCTGCTTATTTTGTGAAGGTAATAAATAAATAAATAAATACAATACCAAACAGATCTAGAAAAGACAAAACATCATTTTTCTCTTTCTCGGCGAAACGAAATCATCATAATAAGGTTAGCAAGTATGTGCGCTAGCGCGTGGTGAGCAATCGCCTTTGTGTTTGATCTACTGAATGCATACTTGTCATGACATGTGTCATGGAGAATGGATTTGTGCACTGGATCGAGAGAGAGAGAGAGAGAAAGAGAGATAGAGAAAAATAAGACAGCTAGAGAGAGATATACAGAAAGAAAGAGAGAGAGAAAGCGAATGAGAGAGAATGAGAGAGAGAGAGAGAGAGAAAGAGAGACAGTTTGTATGATTATGCTATTGATCAGACCTGAAATGAACGAAAGGACGATCTGCGTTGCTGATTTTTTTTATTGTTATTTTTATGACCAGCATACTATATATCTCTGAGTGCAAACTATTCTGTTTTCCAGAATTAGATTGATGTAGACAGATCGGCAGGTAGATAGACACCGCGACAGACAGACAGGCATAATGAACGAGAGATAGAGAGAGAGAGAGATAGACATATTGATTTGTTGAAAGCTACATGAATGTATAGATAGATACGTGTTTTAAATCTCTGTTTAATTTGATTGATTTCTGAGAATTTAGGAGAATGAACGGAAGAAAAAAAGCGTGAAAAGAGTTTAACTAGGATAGACTTTCCTCAGGATTTTAAATTGTAATATGCCTTTTTTTGTGTGCAGTTTTTGTAGTTTTGTTTTTGTCAAATCTTCATTTATCACGAAGATTGATTTCTATTTCTAGGAAATCTCCAGAGATTTACATAGGAGTGGGGGGGGGGGGTAGTATTGCGATGTACGTGGATAATCAACAATAATTGAGGGGAAATGATGACACAGAAAACGTCATAAGAGATAGAGAGGAAGAACGAGTGAGAGAGAGAGAGAGAGAGAGAGAGAGAGAGAGAGAGAAAGAGACAGCCAGAGAAAAATGGAAATAATATATAAAAACAATTTAATCAAATTGTGTACGCATGTTTTAAAAAACAACACAATAAATTATTTAATGTTCAAATACTAGTTTTTGGTGATTGCTTAGTCAGACTAAATTTGTAGCGTGCAGCTTTAGTTGAGGTTGATAGACATTGTGCTAATCCCACAATCCTCTTGTAAAGCCGCAGCCATAAGAACTGTTTAACACTGCCTCACTATGAAACTTCCTGGTCTGAAAGAAATAATTTTTAAAAGAAAACATATTCTTCTTTTTTTCTTTTTTTTTCCTTTTTTTTTTTTTTTGGTTTCAGGAATGTAAACAAAATGTTTTCCGATATTCGTCTGTAGAAGAAGAAGGAAATAATATTGTGTTCAGGGACTTGAACGCACTGCGCACAATTTCAGAAATAATATTCTTAGGTCTCCGAGGGAAGAATAATCCCAGTTCTCAGTACAATTTCAGTTTCTTATCTGTGTGGTTTCAGCCAGTATGAATTAATCAATGCATTTCTGTGTTCATCATTGGGTTGTTGTTATTTTCTAAAGTTAATATCAATGGCCATATTTACAATGTGGAACTGAATGTCCCGTGTAGTTTCATCTGACATTTGTATAACAAACGTAAATCACAAGTAAATAAAAGACAATTAGAAAAAAATAATAATATAGCTTTAAAACATTTTTCATCCATTACAAATACATGATCGATTTTTAAACACTGCAAATAAACAATTGCCTACAATAATAAAACTGTTATTTTTCATCTGAATTCTTTTTAGAATTAACTTATACTTTATTAAAGAAAATAATATATTATTTTTATATTCTAAAACAATAAAAACAACAAATTAATATGTCTAAAGATATTTTTACAAAATGAGATTTTTAACTTAGTAATTTTTTTCCCAAAAATAACGTATTTGTGTTGTTTTTACTCCCTTTATTTTAAGTTGCATTTTCTGTCTGTCTGCAATCGTCGTGGGAGCAAAAATTGGCTTCGATTTTCCCGTGGTCCGATCGAGCTGAAATTTGGACAGCAGATTTGTGGCGCCTAACAATACATCCTATCAAATTTTCAGTTAAAACAACTTAATAATACTACACTTATGACAATATTCATTTCTTAAAAAAAAAAGTATAAGAAAAAAATTCATTTCGCGTTAAAAATGCCTGTGCAACTTTTTATACTTTTTCGGCGCAAAGCTAGAAAAAAAAATTATGCGCTAAGATTATTTTTAGAACAATTCATACAGAATAAGGAGATATTTTTGAGATTTGCGACACATATATTTTTTAATTACATTATGGTAAACTTAGTTTGCAAATAAAGGGAGTATGATAAAAATTGTGTTTTTATTGTTTTCTGGTTTAGTTTCTAGTTTGAGGCTAGGTAAAATTGTAAACAGCCTAGGCTGCAAGGGAAACTATTCCTACCAACTTAACCCATTCCAGTTGTCCACATTAGTCAGTCGGCATTCCCGCCATTGTTTTATTAGCGGGAAGACATTTTATGACCACGTGCCACCAAACAAACATGCAAACACACACACAGACATGCACGCATACACTTCCAAAAACTCTCGCATATTCATACAAATCAGTCCTGATTGAATAATTGTGGCAATAAAAATATTACTGTAAAATATCAACTTAATGGAGTGATTTAATATGATTTTTTTTCATATAATACAGTAGATAAACTAATGATGCACACTATTAACTAACTACTAGATCTATATTGCAATATTAAAAATATTGACATGGATTTTTCTGAAATGCTTTTTTTTCCTTTAAAAGATCACTAGATTTCGATCTAAATTTATTCAAAAATAAACATAACAAATCATTTTTTAACTTCAAGTGTTTGAAGCTATTGGTTAAAATATGAATAAATAAACACGCTAAATATTAAAAGATATAACAGAAAAACTTTTAAGTAACTACGATAAGTCCAATGTAGCGTATATTAAAATGAAGTCAGTTAACTAGATCAGGAGTCGGCAACCTACGGAACGCGTGCCAGACTTGGCATGAACAGCGATTTTCAATGGCACGCGAAATACCTCCAAAAAGGCCATTCAAGTATATTTTAAATTATTCTACAGGAAATTCAGTGTTAAAGAAGGATGACTTTATGCTATTGGCACGCTGAATAAGCAAGCCCACTTTACAAGCTGTTATCAAAAGCTTGCCGATCTCTGAACTAGAGGTTTTACAGTATCAAGAATAACAACAACGAAAAAAAGCTCTTTGTTATAAAACAAAACAACATCCAACAAATGGTGCCACTGGGCATCATAAATAAATAAATGTGTCAGAATAAATAGTTTTCATCTTTACTACGACCGTCATTAAAGGAAGTATGTTGTAGGGAAATATGTGAGTGACGTTTCTTGTTGAGTTATTGCCCCTTCCTGATTGCTCGTGTTTATAAATAAAAGTATAAAAGTGAAACAAGAAGAATAGATCCGGGTAAAAGATTGCGGTTATTTTCGTTTTGTTTTTCGTTTGTTTGTGTTGTTGTTGTTTATAAGGCAGTGTCACGTTTGTTGCTGTTCTAATGGGTGAATGTAGGGTTTACATGGTGACATGGGTAGACAGAGTTATACTTAGACAAGACATCCAATGATTTTTTGTTTACCTGGACATACAGTGCATATAATTAGATATAAATAAACATGCGTTTAAAAATAGACTAGTAGATTGATTGATCCATGTGTGTAATGGACAGATATATAAAAGATTAACATATAATATGATATAATGGATAGATAATGTGAAAGCCATACAGATGAGCATAATATACAGACGGACATATAGATGAATTTAATATGTCTTTAGACGGATTGATAGATGACTTGATGGATATATAAATAGATAGATATATAGATAGATAGACGTTCAAATAGAAAGTTAGACGGATACACAGACAGACGAATAGATAGACAGATAGACAGGTGAAAAAATAGACAGAAAGACAGATAGACGGATAAATAAATAGACAGATAGACTGATGAATAAATAGACAGACAGATATACTGATGAATAAACAGACAGATGAATACATAGACAGATAGACAGACATAGTGATAAAAAGATAGATAGATGATAGATAGAATTGTATACAATTATATCATACTACCAACCTACTTCACTAACCAGGACCTACAAAACAAACAAAGAAACAAATCTCCAAAACTTATTCTCTTCACGCTTGCCACCAATTTTATTAGTGTCAGGACAAATTATCTCCCCTAATAGGTTTTCTACTTTTGTAATAATCATCTCCCTTGTCGCAAATAGATAATCTCATTATAACTCGTCTCCCCATCTTTCTTACAAAATTTTCCCGTTTTTTTTTTTTTTTAATTTTTTTATTTATTTTTTGCTTTTCTTTTCTTTTAATTAAATATCATAATGATAAACTAGTTTTTGTTTGTTATTAAATCTTGTTATTGTTACATAGAAACATTTTTTTCTACTTTTCATCTTGTGTCATAAACGCCATCTGAAATTTTGAAAGGATTAAACGATCTGGGTTATTGGGCTTTTGTACATTATGTCATAAACCTATCCGAAATGTGGGTTATGTCAAGTTATATCCATCTTAGTTTAGGTGCACATTAAACATTTATAAAATTAGCCTCATTACGAATGTAAACTTGTCTGAGGCTATTTTCTTGAACGCAACATCCTTCTGTATAGAAAGAGCCTTTGTAACAAGATAAGAAGATAAAATTAATCTTATCTTATACATTACAGACGCTTTCTTTTTGTAACAACGTAATTATGTTAACACGTGTTTTTGAAATGTAAGTTATATTGTGTATCGTTTTTTCTGAAAGCATCAGTGAAGAGATTTTAAAAACATAATACTCGATATAATTTATGTATTAGGGCTCAAGCTCAACTATATTGTTACATTAGTAAACATCTTTATATGGTTATGTAAAACTTTTAATAAATGAACTTTACATATCAAGATATATGTTTGATACTACATATGAGCTTTTGAGACCTTGTAAAACTCATTGGGTCTTTGTTTTTCTTCTTCTTCTTCAGACAGTGACTCCAAAAAAAAGAATTCCATTAAACACAGACACGGGAAAAGGAAATCTGGACACATTTGATTCGGATGTCCTTGGAAACATCGACACCATTAGAAATAAAATCCAAAGCAAAAACGTTGACGTATAGAGAGCTACGTTTAAACATTGACCTTGAGAAGTCCATTAAATATTGATTCGGAAAAATCCATTATTTATTGCCAAATAATAGAAAGTTTCCTTGAAGATAACTACCATCGCAAGATACTATTGGTATTATTTGTGTTATAGTTTAAGCCGATTAATTTCGTGTGTGTGTGATAATCTCAGAAAGAAAAACTTCCTGGATAAATATAAAGAAATTTCAAGACTGCTGGGTCAAGAATTTTATTAAGGTAAGGACAAATTTTATTTTGTATTTGGATGTCTTTAAATTATATAAGGACAGCAAATTTGACAGTGAGCTTGACTCGCAAGATTGACATCATGGGTTCGAATCACGTACAGACAATCAGAAATAAAAAAAAATCCACCGCTGACTTGGAGAGGAGATGGGCGCAGCCAAGTCTATTAAGCCCACTGAAAGGGCTAATGGACTGGTAGTGTCCCTTAGCTTCCCCCAACGACCGTTAAGCTTAAGGGATTAAACAAATATACTATATGCATGCACTATTTATTCACTGGTTCAGTTGTACGCTGTATATATGTATAATGGACTGTTCTCTTTATTATCGTTTGTGTATTGTCATTTGTGGTAGGAATTAGATAAAAAGGTTTTAATGTTACTGACTTTACTTGTTGAATTCGAACTTTATTTAGAAAAAATTACCGGTAGGCCTATATTTGTCTTATTTAGAGTTACGCTTAACGCGGTAATTAACATAGTACTTAAAAATATGGGACTGTAATAGTAATAACGACCGTAACCTTTGTGAGGAATCGTATTGTAATGCGATAAGTGGTGATCATATTTAAAGCTATTTCTGTTGCTAATTACATTACGTGACTAATTCTATAAACCACTAAGAAGGGGTCGTTGAAAAGATCACTTGCATTTGTCAGATAGTTAAGCCTATCTCTTTTAGAAGAACTAGGCTGAAGAGGATATAGACGTTCTTCAGAAATGTTTGCTGTCAAATTGTTTTTTTGTCGTAATTAATTCTACATGAAATGTTCATTTTAACACAGATAGTTTTTTTAGCAATATACTATTATTATTACATACAAACTACATGATTTTTTTTTAATTAAAGTAAATATGTTTGTTTTAAATCAATACAATAAAAAAAACATTAAATAAATGCAGCCGAATGAAATATTACGAATCTAATGCGCTTTCGCTCTTTATAACTAATCCAAATATTGCCTGTATTTACACATAAAAAGGGCTGCCTTATACAAATATATTTTAATTCATTAGGCCTATATAATATTATTTATATAATTACGAAATATTGCCTGATTGAACATAAACTATATTACTTATTATTCTAAAGTTAACATATGTACATACACACTGATCATTGTATGCAAGCAAGCCTTGCACGTTACACTAACCTCCAATCACTCCGGTGACTGGTCTAAGCGCCGAATCCATTAGGAATAATTGGATGAACGCAAATAGCATCAGAGGTATTCCCTGTGGGAAATAGAACTAGAATTAAGAGATTAATAATTAATCTGGAATTGAGCGAATAAAGAAAACAAAAAACGCAGTGCGCAGGAGAAATCTTTTTAGAATGTTTTTTAATGTTCCACTTCTTGGAGATTCTTTAACCCGATTGAAAATGTTATTTTAGTAGCAGCGTATGCGAGGTTTTTATAATATTATTAATATCCTATTGACATTTAGTGACGGGGGTGGGGAAAGGGACACGCTAGCGACAGCGCGTTCGGCTGCCGAATCCAAGATCCTGTGACTACCCAGCTTTGATAGGTACTTGACCTTAGTTGGTGTAAAGGAGGTTGTGCATAGTGCAGGTCAGACAGTCACCTAGTTTGCCGTGGCCACAGAAACTGGTGAACGCTGATTCACCGGCCCTATGGGTCACTTTGGTCCGGCGGGTACTTTACTTTTTCTTACTTATTGATATTTGATGGCTATGGTATTGTGTTGCCAGCAAGTCCATCGGTGGCTTTAAGCTTCTCTTACTAGTGTGAAGGACTAATCAAAGCTGGCTAGACTTGGCAGCAATCATAGAAGCCAGGAAAGGGGGATGTTTACTTTTACCGAGGTAATTTTCAGTAGAATTTAACCTCCGAGCTACGAAAGGGTAATCCAGTTCAGTACACAATGGATAGGGTAGCATTCACTACTAGGGAAAATAAACACCGTATTATAGAACAAATACATATAATTACTCTGTCTTCCCTAGTGGCATTCCGGCATGGAATGGGTTGTCTGAACAAACCAGGAAAACCAGTAACTTAACAACATTTAAAACATTAATGAAGCTGCAAGAATAGACGCGAACCACGGATGAGCGTAGGACGCAATAATCTTCTTTAAAGAAGGAGCGTCTGTATTGTGTAAGATAAGATAAAGCCAATTATCTTCGCTTGGTTTTAACGGTTGCTCTGCTGGAATTTGCTAGAAGATTATTAAAAAAATATCTCACGTCTTAAAACCGAGAAATAAACTCTGAGATATTCGCAATAGCGAAATCCACCAAAAGAATGTTCCTGGAAGAAAATTTTATATACACGACTGTCGAAAAAATATATACATATAAGCTTATATAACGCGTTTTTAGTCTTTCAGCTAGCGTCGCCCAACACATGTGATTGATCTCATTAACCTCTACAAACGGTTTAAAAAGTCAGGCCACTTTACAAAAGAGAATCCTTGCCTCTTAAAGCTCAGAGAATTTACGCTGACATCTCCATCAAGCTGGAGAATTTGCCGATTATGACTAAATCGAATGTTGTTCCCTTCCCGTACTCGGCCAATTTATCTGTTTTCTATAAGGTTTTTGTACCGCTGGTCACGGAGGGGTCGTATCTTACTGAAGTAGAGACCTCAATAGCCAAGTGCCTCAGTTCGAAACTGGGTATTTAAAGCATGTTCGCTTCAGTGGAGCTTCCATCATGAATTGGTTGATTTGTTCTTCGTAGTTGTCAAAAAAAAACAACAGCATATCGTCTAAAACACTAGCTAAGGGCAATTGTTTGACTATCTTTTTAAGCTATAGGTTTCTATGTTGATTTTACTTTGCATTCTCGAAGAGTATCAATTGGTATATGATAGTAAAACATATTCCTTCAGTTGCGGAATTATTTAGCCCCAAATTTCTAATTTCTGGCTAGCATTATGGGGGTAAATTACGCAAGTTGTCACGGTTAACCGTTTGATTTCTAAAGACATAAAAATTTGAAATATTCTTTAAAAAAATAAAATAAATAAATCACAGCTTTTGAAATTGTGTGCGCGTGTATGTAAAAAAAAAAGGAGAGGGCGGTGGATAATTTAAAATCAATTTTAATGCCCAACATCATGTATGCCGGCAGATGGTAAAAGCATTAACTTCCGTTTCTCAAAAAAGATCCTTTTTTTGGGGGGGGGATGAGATACAAAAATGAAAATGGAAAATTGGAATTGTATGGCTCATAAAAAATACAAAGGCTAATTTGTATTTCATTATTTTAATTTACTGCTGTCGATTAAAACCGTTTTAGAGAGATTCGATTATTCATTGAACGTGAATTAAATCGTTAAAATAACTTTTTTTTTTAATTATCTCGTAACTTTATCCAAAAATAAATAATCTTGCTAAAGGTTTTCTTCATCAATGAAGCTCACAACTTTCATTGGCAATTGAAACTGGTGCTATTGTGCAACTAGCACACATACCAGGCCCTGTCAGATTTTATTTATAAGTCCAACGAATGTCAAGTACGCTCTTTTTACTGGATGGACAAAGTGGGCAGAACCTTCAAGCTCTTGATATGAAACTCCGAAGTTTTTGGAGATTTAAACCCGAGTCCATCTAAATAAATCCATCGCTGAGGCGCTAGACCAGACCGTCCAATATAGGCATATCTATCTGTGGAAATAATATCGCCAAACTATGAAGACTGTAAATGGCTTTCCCAAATGGACAATCACAAATCATTATTATTATTATCTTATAAGATAATAACTATCTTTTTTTAAAAAAAAACCTCTTACGAAAACTTAACTAACCAAATTGTCGGAAAAGTTTCATGTATCGCTTGGAGTCAACCAGGGCTGCCCCTTATCTTTTGTTTCTTCCTAATATTAGATTCGGTCACAAAGGAATCCTACGCTGATACCGGAAATTGAATCCAATAGACATTTATGAAAATACACGAAGTTCGGTGAGGATCGAGCCATAGTATCCCATAAAAACCAAAATATACAAAACAAAATAAAGCCCTTGAGCCAAAGAGGGAAAACTGTATGTCTGGAGATTTAGCATCAGAAAACAAAAATTCTTAAAATGAATTACCAACAAGAGGGCATCCGAAACATTGATAATATAAGCGTATAGCAGAAAAACAGATTTATTTATCTTGGCAGTGTGGTCAGTAAATCAGGGGGCAGACATGAAGATAATAAGCAACGAGTAAGACGCACGCCTATGGCTTTGTTCATAAAAGAAGAGCCTAAATATCCAAATCTCTATCAATCAAAAAACAAAGTCTACATATCTTAAACTCTAATGTGTAATCAGATGTCCTTAATTGATTGGGCAAAGTAGAAGTCGCTGGGCATTTTGCTGGCCACATAATCCCCGTGGCAACTGGTAACCGCTGCTTCACGGGCTCTAAAGATTATATGGACCGAAGGGATGACTTTCCTATATGGATTAGAGATTATCGAGAGGATTAAAAACGGCCACCTTTCCCCACCACCAGACTGCAAACTTTCATAAACAGGTGCCTAAGGCAAATACTAAACATCCGATGTTTGATAAAATAGAAAACTTCCAGTTATTGCTGATGTGCATAAAAAAAAAACAATTAGCGAACAAATTCTTGAGAGAAAGCGGATATAAATAGGACACAACATCAGAAAAGGATATGGAAACAGAGCTCGAGAATGGAGCCACCTCGGCAAACGGCGCACAGGATGCCCAAAACAGACATGAAGACGCAGCATAATAAAAAAAAAAACTCAAAGGTGCCGACAAAACCTGGAATGAAGTCAAGAGGCTAGCGGGAGACCGTCTAGGATGGTGTGCATGGACAGAGCCCCTATTTTCCTCAAGGGACCAAACGATATGTATTTTGGAGTTGTGACTATAGCAGAATGAAAGTGTCCACTTCTCTTCACTTTATACAACACTGTTGTTAAATGGGGATCGTATTGGCCACAAAATTCCATTTCATGAATTTGTCGCATAAACTGGTTCTTACTAACTAAACAGCGATCAAACTCCCGTCTTGCATTGATACCGTGACCCCATCGCACCCATTACAGCTCCATGTTGTAAGCACGTCACGTAATGTTGTTATATATTTGGACTTTATGAACGAGGAATGATGGATATAAAAGTGTGTGGGGGGGGGGGGAGGGGGAATCGTAGCGATGGATTGTCTCATCACAAGGGCGGCTTCCCTCACGCTTCCATTGTTGCAGGCGGCTCGAAATGTCTAGAATCTAAGCTTATGAAAATCACCTGACAGTCTAGAAAAGTTAATTATGCAACAAGCAGCCCCCCCCCCCCCCCGTCTCAAGATTGCGTCAATCGATTATGGGAGGAAAAAAAAACAAGGAATGAAAGAAAAGAAAAAAAAAAATATGGTGCGAAACCAAAAAGAGGAAGAATTAAATATATATCTAGAGAGAGAGAGAGACAGAAATAAGAATGACAGAGAGAGTGAAAGAGAGAAGCAGAGAGTGAGAACAATGGAATAGCGTTCCTGTCTAAAATATATAAGGTGCTGATTACGTCAATGGGTCCCATCCCCCCCCCCCCTCGACACTTCCCTATCCCCCCGTTTCCCAACCGCAAATCACTCCTAACCTACCCTCAGCCCTACCGCCATCACTTTTCCCCCAACTCCCCACCCAGACCGACCATCCCCCTTCACACGTCCTCTCCCCCCACCTCCCCGCGCCATCATTATTCCCGACCGGACAAATTTTCCCTCAGACCGGGCTTCCTGTCACGTGGTGTCCATTTCAATGAATTCAGTGGCTGACCTGCCCCCCGTAAGCTCAGACTGGACAGAATTATTGACAGTGGCCATCGATGCCCGAGATGACCACGATTCGATCGAAGATAGGGACCATGTAATTACTTCGTCAATCTGGCTTTTTCTTTCTATAACACCTCCGACCCAAGAAAGATTTTCATTTTTTTTTCTATCGCTATAGAGATTTACTCTATATATTTCTATCTCAAACACTTTTCGCCCGAATTTTCAGTTTTCTTTTTTTTTTTGTACAGAAAGAGAGGGAAATTTAAGCAGTGGCATAACTAGGAAGGGGCGTAGAGGGGGGGGGGGCAGCTGCCCCAGACGCGGGGGTATAGATAGGTACTGAGATGAAAGTATGTTATCGACGAACATTTCAATTTAAGATAATCAATCATTTCAACACTATCGTACCATAGGGCCACTGAAGCAGCGTACACCAGTTGTTTTCCTTTTTTTTGTTGACACGGCATATAGGGGAAAGTGTGGCCAGCACAATAGCCAGCGGTCTTTTTCTTTGCTCCAACTTAATGTCAGGCACCCCGTCAGAACTGGATAGACTCAGAGACATCATCCAGACCCGGAAACGAATTCTAGCCTATAGATCAATTTGGTCCGAAGGGATCTACTTTACGTTTTACCCTTATAAGTCTTACTCTATACGTTAACTTACTAATAACTGGAAAGGCTAATCCTAAAGAGGTCTCCCCCCCCCCCACACACACACATCTTATCCCTAGCTATACCACTGAATCTTATTATACATCCTGTTCATCCTTTGAGTCATCCCAATGTATTAACCTGACAAAAAAAAATCTGCCATTTTACAAGGATTCAGGGAAATTGCTAGTAAATTGTTGAGATCGATTAGTTTGCGACATGTCAGTGGCACACGGAAATGTCAAGTGAACCAGTACTGAATTTGATTTTCTCTTTGTATCTATTTAAATTTCTACCTATAAAATAACAGCAACACTTAAGACTTTATCGGGAACATAATATATATACTAGCTAAGTTACCCGGCGTTACCAGGGTTAGGCTAACAATTAAGCACACGTTTAAGAACAAATGGAACATACTTTCTGCTTTATATTTGTAGATTTTTATGATGTACATATGTTTTGCTATTGTAATTTACTTATCGAAAACAATTTGAAAAACAATAAATCCAGAGTATCTTCACAATTAAAGAAAAATGTAATCATGAAAACTATAACAGAAACGTTTTACAGTTTTCATCGATGAGACAAACCCAGGTACCCTCTAGCCAGTCGGGGATTCTAAAAAACTTTTCTGTGTAGAACACATGCAGGGAGCGTAATCGCAATAGTAAATATACGAAAATATGGTCACGTGCCTTTAAATTAACCAATGGGATTCGGAAACAACAGTGCATTCGCTGTCAAATCCGAGTACTCTTGTTCAAATATTATCACGACCCTTGAATTCTGATAGGCGTCTGACATCCGCCAGGAAAAAGTAATAGTCGGTAAGGTGTTAGGATATTGGTGCTGAACAGGACATTTCTTCGTAAGACTGCTGTGCGCTGCTTTATCGGGGCCTTCTGGCCTTTTGGGGTTTGCTATGGGAATTTTACCTGCGCGTGTTTAAAGTAACGTTTCCAGGTCGTTTCTGTCCTCAAGTGTAGCAAGTTTCTGCTACAACGGCGTGCAAATGGTATAATGTGGCCAGAGCAGTACCAGATAGTTGTTTTTTTTAATTTTCGCGTTATATAATTGTGCCGGCTAAATATTAAAGTTGGAAATAAGCAGTCACCATACATGTTTGTGTTATACGTTCATTTATATGCGATGTGGGTATATTTTGAATGTATGTATGTATGTTTGTATAGTAAAGTAAAGTACCCGTGGGACCAAATTGATTATAAAGCCGGTGAAGCAGCGTTCACCAGTTACTGTGGCTACTGCATACTAGGAAACTGTGTAGCCAGCACAATGCCCAGCCACCTTTACTTTACTTTACCCCAACTAATGTCAGGTACCCATCAGAGTTGGGTAGATCGAGGGACACTCTGGTGTCCCGGCAAAAGTCCTAGCCTTCACCAGGATTCGAACCTAGGACCTTCGTTACGCCAGCCAAACGCGATGACGTTTGGCTGTATGCATGTATAAATTTTGTATGTATTATCTATGTATTATCCAGGCGTTTTTTGTCCAGTATAGTAATTTGAGAGGGCCCTATCTTTGCAGGTTAATTTACTAATAATTGAAACTAACATTTCAAATAGGCGCCGAATTCGCCCCGTTTCCCAGGCGTCATTTCCCTAGTTACGCCACAGGTGTCAAGCTGAACGTCAGAGTGGTCGTGAAATGTTATTTTACTCGGTGAACCCAGATAACGAGTATCATACACATTGGTCGACACAATCCATTAGTGATAAGCAGGCGCTAATGGTCAAGATACGCAAATGCCCAATACTTCTCTCACCCCCTCTCACTATCATCTCGGCTCCTTGGGTTCAAACTGAAGCACACCATCCCTACCCTTCACTCCCCCAACATGTCTATCGTATAGAATATTTATTACAAAAATGTGTGGACAGTGTACATCTCTACGGATGGGTCCAGCAAATACAAAGGGTTAACAAGTGCATTGGCGTGTTCTGCCTTTTGTTACAAATTATTTCATTAGTAATAATTGGAGGCTGAAATATATTTAAAAAAAAAAACGATAAGCCAAAAGTTGATCTTTAAAAAAGCAAAACAAATGTGGATCAAATTGATTAACACCGTTATAAAGTATGATATAAAATAAACAAACTCAAATTTAACAATTATCTCCCTTTTTTTTTCAGAGTGGCAATAGCTATAATAATTTTGTGCAATAAAAGCAACACATGGGAAGTAATCATAAACCAATTATAGTGAAGTGGCTTTTCGTATTAGAGTCATAATTAGTTTTTTTAGAATGGAGCTAATTCTACATAGTTTTTTATATGGTTCATATGTATTGGTCAATTAATATTATTTCATTCATATGTTTCATTTGTTTTGGTCAAGGAATCGGACCTTGTTTTTCATGTTTTTTTATTTTTTGGCCAAAAAAATTTTTTAGTTGTTTGTTGTTTTTTTTCGCCAAAGAATAGTTAGTTATTCATGTTTCATATTTTATTTATCAATAACAGTTTTTCATGTTTCATATTTTGTGGACAAGAAATCGTTTTTCACATTATTCAAGAATCAGGAAACCAAAACGGTAACAAATAATTTGGTCTAAAATATGGACACACACACAGAGCGATGAACATGTCCAGACTGTGTAAGCGTGATTCATCATATCCGGGTATTGATTCCCCCATCCCCTTCCTCACCGCTATCCCCCCGCCCCCTTATACCAAGAGTCATGACTCTGTTAGTTGACATCAAGTCAAGTCTCTGATTATTTATCACTTTGTAAAGCCTCTGTTGACATGCTCTCACACCCAAAATATGGCGGGTCTAGAGCGCGCAAAGACATTAGCTTCATGCGATAGCGGGAGGATGTAAGGGAGGGCTTGAGCAAGAGAGAAAGGGAGAGTAAGAGACATAGGAGAGAAAGAGGGGGAGTCTGGCGTAGTTTCCAGATTCACATTGCCATGGTCACTTTTAGATACTGTCCGTAATTGAGGGATATAAACATGTTCATACATTACCGAGACAAATATATCCTAATTTCTTGGACATTGCAAATATTACAGCCTACACAATACTGTGCCACAGCAGTGAGTAATATCGATATATTATATTATATTTTAATAACAAATATTCTTTGCAGACCAAACACTACTGTTGGGCTACTAGGTATAGTCACCAATGCATACAGGATAATGTGTGGTCGGCTTAAAACCAAAACGCATTTAACTTTCTCCAACGGTCGCTGGGTGCCCATCCGATCGGGGATGTCTTAAAGCACGGGTGTGTCACAGGCGGCCCGCAGGCTACAACACGACCGCTTTACACTTTTACTGAGGCGCCCACTGAACTTTTCATTGCAGTCTTTATTGACGTCATTAAACTATGTAAAAAAAGCCATATATATGACATTCCTCAAATTGCCATTTCGATTTAGACTGCGTCAGTTCGGTACATCCAAAACCGGTGACTGTATTAAGAAGATAGGTGCTTTGCACTCCTAAGCTTTTCTTGCATGCTAGCAATCCAAGACCCGAAGTGATATCAGTAGAGTGGACACAGTTGTATGATGTGTTCAGGATTTTTTCGGAATCTATTTCTACGTGGGCACTCAGGGGTGTGTTGCTTAGACCGTAACGGTGCTGGTGGTTTAAAAGTCTACTGTGTCTTGTTTGGTGTCTGTAAATGGTGGTCTGCTCGTATCTGGTGAAGGGGCGGCATGTCTTACTGCGATTGTGTTTCTTCCCTTCCTTTTCTTTTTAAATGTCCTTGTTTTTATTATGGCCTTTTTCTATTGTTTGGTGATGACTGAAACTTAAACTTTTATGTTGACGACGTTTGTTTTTGTTAAATGCATATTTAAAATGTTAATGTTAGCCTATATTTGGTCAAGCTTTCACCTTTCTTTTTGTAGAAAAAGCCTGACAAATTAATTTTAAAAGTTTCAACAATAGATGTATTAGTATTAGAAATATATTATTAAACGAAATCGAGGTACCGTAATACGATTGGAAAACCTTTTACCAAAGCAGTAAATTAAGAATATGAGCTGCCTGCAATATAACATGACTACGTTTCTAATGCATGTATTATAAAGTCTTCTTTGCTCCCACAAACCCTACGTTCCGCAAATAAAATCTCGTTCTGCTTATTACTAGCTACTGGGGATGCCCCGTTTCTCCCTGACGACTGACGACACATGGCCTGAGAGCCTTCTCAATATTTGTCCCGAAAGTATGGAATCTACTCCCCATCCAGCTTGCGCAGACAAGTTATATCATCACTTTTAAAACGAACTTGAAATCAAATTATATAATCATTTACCTTTTCTTAAACATTTTCAAATTATTTTTTTATTTTTGGACCCCAACTTTTTAAATTGTATTTTAAGTCGCTTAATACTACTAATACTACATTTTTTTGTTTTGTCTTATGTTTGTAGTGTTTAAAATGATTAATTAGCTTTATATTCTTTTTAGCCTAGAAAATTATATCCGTGTATTTGCTTTTTTGTTGCTCAATGTAAAAATCGCAATGAGCTTACGTTAAGTTTGTTGGCAGCGCTATACAAACATAACTATACACCTTGTGTTCATTTTACCATCTCAACTTAAATAATTGCTACTTTATAATTCTTAATAAATGCATAATTTTGTTAACTTTGTAGTCATTTTGTCGTTTGCTAAAAGCACTCTCGTTTTCCGTCAACAAAATTTAGAAAGTGGCAGCATGTTATGTATGATCAATAATAATAATATACTTGTGTATTCCCCGGTTACTTACACATACACCTTTTTTTAACGTATTGTTGACCAAAAGCGTCATTCACGCGGCTTTCCAATCATAGCGTAGCTGAGTCAGGGTTCCGACATTACATTGCTCTCTTCAGAGAACTTGACGTACAAACGTGCAACCAGTTCGACTTGAGATCCAATGAATAATCCAAGCTCTCATTATAATAGTTCTTGGCTGCTCGCAACATTTTAGCGCTAAAAAAAAATTGTCAATTTTACAATTGAAAAAAAGCCATTTTGTTTGAATGCAAATTGTAAAAATAATGAAATAGCCAGAACAGATTTACATTAAAATTTTGTTTTTGTTTAACATATCTTGTTAAAACATTTGAGATAATTTCTACAACTGCCCAGCTGCGTGATACAAGATAAATGTTTAGGGGAGCGCAAAGATATGTGTAGTTTTTCGCCCATCCTTTTTTTTTGTGTGGAAATTTTAGCTTTTTCATTTTATGATTATTCTTCTGGGCAATTTTCTCACATTTTCACCGCCCCAAAGATTTCCCATGAGAAGTTGGCAGCTTTTTGACAAGCCGCGTTGATTTAGCTCATCACTCTACACAGAACCGAAGAGAAATCGCTTGGCCCCCAGAATATTGCATTAGGCTGAATGGCGATAGCTTAACGGATGGGGGGAGAGAGGGGGGAGGGGGGAAAGAAGGGTTGGCAAGGTCGACGAGACATAATTGTTAGCAGAAAAATATTGCTATTTGTAGGAATTATTGCTTTTCCCCCAGATTATTCACACATTTAAAGAAATAAATGAACATTTCCAATATAGGATATTTTTTTTATGAAAACATTTAAGAAGGGAAAAGAGTGTTTAACGTTAGTGTCAATAGTTGACTCTGGTTATAACAATACAATCTACAAACATAATGATGAAATACCGGTACTATAGCCTACAGGGGTTCTCACGTTTAGATTATGGTATTTTTATTTTTGAAATGATTAATCTTCAGACCTAGAAAGTGTCCTACCCAGCTATGACATTTAGTCTGGTGAAGTATAGCCGCCTGGGGCATTATGCTGGCCACACAATCCCTTTGTTTGCCATTGCGATTGACCCTAAAAGCCAGCGTCGTCTGAAATGGAAACTTTCCTACGCCTTCGGCTGAAATAGTTGTTACCTCTATAAATGGAACAAATTGTACAGCTCTTGCCTTAATCCATAGCTCCGAGACGCCCTGGTCTCTTTCCAGCACCATGATGGCTTTGGGTGCGCGCTCTAATTTGCACCCCTTGCCTGTAATTTGTACCGCTTTAAATCCTGACGCACCAGAAATAGCTCTCCGGGCCATTCCGGAAACTCGAGACAGAACGGTACCGGATATATCTCAAGAGGTCCTAGATTAGTTCCGGAATGCAGTGAAATTAAGATAAAGCGGTCAGAGCTGGATGTGGAGGGAGGAGGATGTGTGGGGAGGGGTAGGCTGAAAGGGTGAAGGTTGTACACAAAAACACTTCTAAGAGACTTGTCCTATATTATTCGAATCGGAAGTTGCGTTTTATTGGTGAGAAGATATCCGTTTGTGAGGCATTGGAAAGTACTAATCGTAAATTGGACATTTGTATATAAACTGCATGCAGATGCTTTGGGCGTTTTTTTAAAGGCTGTATCAAGTATCAAGATATACTTAATCTAGTTAACTGCCATTTACACGTGCACAATGAAAGTATTGAAAAAAAATGAGTAAGGGTTAGTGTCAAAGCACTAGTCAAAATGAAAACGTATCAGAACCAGACACTTGAAAAAAAAATGATTTGTGCTAAGAGAAATTTGAATAAAAAAAAAAGAAACTCATTTGTTTCGGTCTTTAGACAATACACATTTTCTGAAACATTATCTTTGTAATGAAATAATTTTTTCTGATGCTGAGATTTCAATGTTTGTAAAGGTAAAGGTAAAATTAATGATAATTTAGAACAGGGTAGACAACCTATAGCACGCGTGAATGAATTAGAAATCCTACTTTGGCACACTATTACCAAAAAGTTGCCGTCTCCTGGCCTAGACCACTGGAATGGATTTGCATTGAAACTGGATAGACTATATTGCCGTGAAAACAATTTGAAAACATTTAACAACTTCCTTAATATAAGGCACATTAAAATAGATATAATAAGGACTTTTTCAGAAGTACTTTGAAGGACTAGACTCCGACCACGGATGAGCGTAAGACGCAATAATCTTCTTTATAGAAGGAGAGTCTGTAATGTATACGATAAGTAGTCCAAGCAAAGTTTTCTAAACAAAGGCGAGACGTTAAATTCATGGACTCGTGTTTTCATAACTCATTACGCCTGACTGGCCTCATCTTAATACAACCTACTTAGATCTGGTTCTGTTTTTAATGGAGAGATAGTTGCAATTTTAAAATGCAACAATATTATTTGAAACATTAAAAAAAGTAAAAAAAATTGCCCAATTTGCGGGAAAATCTGGAAGGAAGCTGCGAAGCTGGGTAAAGAAGTGAGGGACACCCAGGAACAAATCCTAGCCTTCACCTTGCCCTCCCCCCCCCCCTACTATTTATAACATAATTATGAAATGAATAACACAATGCTGGAGTTTTATAAACAAATTTCTAAAAAGTAGATTAATATTAGTTATATTACAAAAACATGACTTGTTTGTCATCACTAAATGAAAATTAATTTGAGAAATGTAATTTAAAGGGAGATAATTAATTCGTTTTCTTTGCGTTAAAATGTTTTAATGTGTTTTTTTTTAATATTCACTTTGTAAAACAAATAATGGCTTACAAGATATAACTTTAAAAATATCAAACTATATAAGGTACATGAAAATTAATAAATATTAATTGACTAAAGAATGTATATGTACTTTTTTAAATACAACATTAACTACCCAGTTTGTAAGATTACTACGTATCAATTCCGCTGTACTACAGTGTGATTCATATTTCGTAACTTTATAAATATTATAAACTAGTGGTTATGCCCGTCAAAATGACGGAGAAACGAACGACTACAATATTACAATATTAGTTAAGTTAAGTTAATATTAATGTTAAGAGAGAAAGAAAAGAGACTATTAAAATGAACGTTTCTTTTCGGTATTTAGTTTTTGTTCTTTTTAATTGTTTCTGACCCTGGCATATGCATAATAATTGTTACTGTCAAGCGTCTGATATTATAACGTAGCAAACAGTTGTGTTGACTTGACTTGTTATTAAAAATAGCCTATTAAATTAACAATAATATACTATCTAAAAGAAAAAAAAACCACAATACCAAACAATAAAAGGTAAATAATAAAAAAAGCGTAGAAAATAATATTTCAATACAATACAAACTAAAGTGATAACGATTTTTTCGGTATTTAATTTTTGTTCTTGCTTATTGTATTAATAAAACAGTGTTGAGAATGTTTCTTTCGGTATTTAGTTTTTGTTATTTTTTTTTTTGTTTCTGGTCGACCTGAACCTGACATATGCATAAGAATTGTGGCCTCAAGGACTGGCGTAGTGTGTAAACCGCCGATACATTGCCATTAAGAATACACTGGCGGGCGAACGCATGGGGCACAGGGGGAGGAAGCAATGGACGCTGCAATCCCGTCTCGAGAACCACCCGGTGCCTGGATGCATGTACCTATAGTATAGGATTTGTGCTACCGGGTGACAGTGCAGGTATACGGGCGAGCCACTACGATAATGATCCTTAGGGGAACCGCAGTGAACGATCGCTGGGCTGCGGAAACCTTCCCCGTTACACGGCACGCCACGCCTTGGGCGTGTCGTTGGGTGGCTGGAGCCTGGACAGAGATTGCTCAATCCTAAGCGTTACGCCCTTGACACAAGAGCCGAAAGGCTAGTCCGGGTTTTTTAAAGAGACTTTTAAATTCGATATTAAAATGTAGCGAACAGTTGTGTTGACTTGACTTGTTATTAATTATATTAAATTAAAAATAATATACAATCTGAAAAAAAAAAAACATAAATACAAAACAATAAAAAAGGTAAAAAATATTTTAAAAAAAAAGAAAATAATATTTCAATGAAATAAAAACTAAAGTGAGAAAGATTTTTTCGGTATATAATTTTTGTTCTTGCTTATTGTATCAATAAAACAGTATTGATAATGTTTCTTTCGGTATTTAGTTTTTATTTTATATTGTTGCTGTCAATCTTATGGTACCCGGTATTTGAAAGTAATCATTTATAAGCCTAACTTGTTTTTTTATAATTCGTATCATTTAATTTATAGGGTGTATAAAGTCGCCTTTTAAAGGATATTCTCCAATAACAACGTAAATCCATTAAATAATTAAAACATTTGGTTACTTTTACTTAAAAGGATAATGCAAACATCAATAATGAAAAAATAATTTCATAGACATTACGTCATACGCTAGTATTTTGTTTAAAGTAAACCATTGAAACTCTCTAAGCCAAATTGCAGTGCGTAGCTTTTAAAAAAGGTCTCGCCACATTAAAAAAACAACAGTAGAATTGGGAAAACCCGGAAAGACCCTCGCGTTCAACATAGTGAATGTCGCGTTCAATATAGTAAATGAACGGAAGTGTCCATTTGCTATGTACCGTTATATTTATTTGCATAGATGGATATGACATTTTGGATTTTTTAAATCAACACATTTATGATTATAAGTGATAAAATAAAATTATCTTTTGGAGGACGTTTCCAATTTATACATTTAATTTTTGGCCCGAATAGTCAAACGGCTTAGGAGCCTATAGCGAACAAACATATATATAAATATATATATATATATATATAAACAAACATATAAACAAACTCACGGTAATTATATATGTTGATGATGATGATAATGATAATGTTGATAATCTCAGGCTGAGATTTTAATATAATCAAAGACTACAATAAGATGGACTGCTTGCTTTAATATTTCTGTTATTTGATGACTCGATTGACCTCCTTTTGGAATTCCCGATTCCCTTTTGCACTGTACAATTTCGTTTTTTTTAAAGCTACGATTTTCTGAATGAAAAATTAAAATCGAAAGTTGTATACGGCGGAAACCTTTAGGCAAACGTAGGAGCGTCGAAATCATTTAAGACAGCGTTATTGGATGCGCACAGAAAAGAAAAATAGAGCAAGCGGTCAATCTTATTACAGTCTTTGATATAATATTATTATTATTATTATTATTAATGAGCAAATAGAAGGTGTCCGAAAGATTTCTTCTCATTTATATTAAAATTATTAGGCTCTCTACACTAAATCTAACCGGGTCGCCCTTTTATGTAAAATTTGTATAATAAATTCTCTATTATTTTTTTCTATAGACATATGCACAAAATTAAAAGATGAATATCACAAACACGTTTATTTTTAATTAAATTTAAAACGCTTTATAAAGCTTCATTACTTTTGGCATTGGTCTTGCTACGGCGCTAACAAAATTGTCTTATACAAATAATAGGCTTTAGTAGAACAGGTTAACTTTCAGGTTGTTGGCACACTGAATGATTTAGAAATCCTAGTATGGCAAACTATAAGCAAAAGGTTGCCGACCCCTGCTTTAGAATACTATACACTAAACTCTAAAACGTTGTTGTATTTTGTGTGTTGTAGGCAAGAAATTCCATTATTTCTCATAAATCGTGTTCCTAGTGACAGGTAGAAAATAAACTTTTCTTACACTTTTCACTACGATAAAGAAAATTCAAAGCCTAACTTGTATTAGTATATTTTTTTCAAGCCAATGACTGTGTGTATTGATTAATGGATTGATTGATTGAAAGATAGATAGATATACAGGCAGATAGATGGATGGACGGCTAGATAGATAAATTATAAATACAGATATTTAGATAGAGATTGTTTGAAAAGTTGACGGCTTTGTATAAAAAAATGTGCAACCATTTTGAAAACAACTAAATGTGAAATTAAAGATGTTACAATCTGATATGGATTCGGACATAACTATTTATTTAGCTACTTGTTATAATTTATATATAATAATCCAACGGAATTAACCAACCAACTTACAAAAAAAAAATTTAAAACACATTTTTTTTAAAGATTTACATACCTTAAACATTTTTTCATTTTCTTTTGCTCTGTTATATGTTTTTATTGGTAAAGTTTTGAGATTTTTAATTATCAATTATCCTTTGATGTAATCATATCATTTTTATATACATATCGGTATTGTATCCGTGCTCTATGCACGTGCTCTATGCACGATTTTGATGCTTAATATTAAATGCGCTCTAAGCTTACATTATTTTGTTTCTATATCGCTGTATAAATAAAATTATTATTATTAAATTATGATATCATCTTACATTTATTTCCAAATAATGACCGACATACAGTGGACGTTTTTTGTTGACTGTCTAAAGTCAATAGGCACGTATATTTATAATGTATAACACATTCGCTTATTAACGTATCCACTAAGGTCTAAAAAATACAACCTTTTACCATCATCAGTGCCATCGATGTCATGTCTGAATTGGAAGTAAAACTAGTTTGAAATATATAACAAGCCTCTTGTTTATAATCATTTTCTCATTTTATTTCGCACTGTAACATAATCATTTATTACTTCTTGAATCAATTATAGAATATAAAATATCTTCTTATCTTACAAGACATTGTTTAAAGTTATTTCATTTAGAAATTAAATTTACTATATCCTATTTACTTGAAACAAAAGAATCAGTCTAGACTTACTAATAATACTAATATCATTTATTAAACAAAAAAAAGATATATTTGGTTCATTTCTAGCGACTCTTATTACCCAATTATAAGTAAGCAAATATTTCGTCTAATCTTTTTGTATTAAAGGATTAGTTTAGTAGAGTTACTGATCTTTATTTGCGGTATAGCGGTTGCGTGGCCTGTACAATACAATGTTGAAATTATTTTGTCTAAGTAATGTTGCGATATTAAAGCAGACATATATATCTTAACTTATAAATGGATATTTTTTTAGAGGTACTCGGGATATATGCAAACATCAATCTTCTTTATTGTCTAGATTTCAAAACCATGTAAAAATTTAAAAGTAGTATAGGCCTAATAGGGTCATGGTGGCTTAGCGACAGCGCGCTGGGATTGAATACCAAAAATCGCTAGTTCCAATGCTGATAAGGCGAGGCTTTTCTCCCGGTCTGGTGGGTTTTAAGGATAGGTAAGGCGGCTGGGTATTGTGCTGGCTACACATCCCTTAGTAACATAAACGTGGCAACAGAAACTTGTGAACGCTGCCTCGCTTACTCTATGGATCAAATTGCTCTTAATGGGATACTTACTTACTACAGTCCCATGTGGATGCATTCGTGCAAACATTAACAAACCCCCCCCCCCCCCCCCCAAAAAAAAAGATAACTAATGGAGGACAAAACTCGTTGAGATGTTATAATTCTGATTGGAGTTATGGGACTTTGTGGAGCCAGTGCGGCTCATTGTGAGCTCGCGGGAAAAAAAACGTTCAAGAGGTAGGGGTTGAATGATGTTGAGGGAAAAGAAAACAAGAATGATTTAAAAGAAAAAACTGGACGGATGAGATTGGTCAATGGGAGTAATCAAAATCTGCCCCCACCCCCGCCCCCCAACAAAGCTGAAATAATCAGCAAGAGTAACTTACACTTAAAAATTCTCTAGCAACGCAATCGCGCAGCCATATCTGGCTTAAACCTTATTCAGAAAGGGTGTCAGAACATGGCAGTTACCTAGCACAGATTACACAGGAGACGAAATGTACTGCCTCGTAGGTTTGTTGTTGATTTTTAATGTAAGATTTTAGACCTTTCGAAGGGATGTTTGGAGGGTGGTACAATCAAAGTAGTTCTATTATAACTCATAGCCTCAGTTCACAAATCATTGTAGTTTTATGCCTGATTTTTAAAAAAAGAAACAACAAACCAGGGAGACAAAATGAGCGCACAGGTACACGTAAAGCCTTCCCATAAATCAGATGTGATTTATTGGATCTGCCAGAAGCAGACATCCGGGTATTGTTGCCAATTTAACGTGTAACACCATTCTTTTTTTCCACTTGTGTTGAAGTTTTCGTCTCCTGTTTCACATCGCACTACACTCCGACCAGAGTACTCATTTCTTATTTAAAACATAACGTAGATTATAATAATTAGGTTTAAAAGTTTAGCCACGCTACATTTTTTTGTTTTCAAAGTTTATTTGTTTTTATTAAAAATGGCCTACTAGGGCTTACGGTAGTGTAGTAAGTACATATAAAATGTTCAATTCACGTATAAGTAGTTTGATTTATGTATCCGAAAATGGGGAAGAAACAATAATGAATATATGATTAGATACAATAAGTTACATTAAAATACATTAAGCTACAAGAAGATACAATAAGCTATAATAAGTCACAATAATATACAATAATATACAAAAAATACAACAGGATATAATTATATACAATAAGATACAATAAGATACAATAAGATACAATAAGATACAATAAGATACAATAAGATACAATTAGATACAATAAGTCACAATAAGATACACTATGATACAATAAGATATAATAAGATACAATAATATACAATTAGATACACTAATATACTATTAGGTAAAATAAGATAAAATAAGATATAATAAGATACAATAAGATACAATCATATACAATAAGATACAATAATATACAATAAGATACAACAAGATACAATAAGATGCAATAAGATACTATAACATCCAGATACAATAAGTTACAATAAGATAAGTTAGTTTCCGTCCCGTTTGTGTCTGCCATATAAAAAAAAAGAAATGTAGATATAAATATTAATGCATAAAAACTGTTTTGTCTTGTGGGTTGCATTCACGATAAAAAGAAAATAAATCAAGAAGGCGGGCCTGTGCAGCTATAAGCGTTTTCGTAATCACAATAACCTTTACTAATAGAGTGCATTTATTTTCTCTATCTCTCTCTCTTTCTCTCTCTCTCATCATATCTGTTCTCTCGTTCTTTCCCTTTCTATTTCTTTCACTCCATCTGTCTAATCAATCTTTTTTTCCATCTTTTTTTTTGGTTCTCTCCCCCCCACCCCTTTTTTTTTCTCCCAACATCTTTCTGTCCTCTTTCTATCTCTCTCGCTCTCTCTTGTTCTTTCTACCTCTCCCCTTAATCTCTCTATTTCACTCTTTCACTCAATTGTCTATCTTTATTTGTCTCTTTATTTCTTCTGTTGTTGTTTATTATTTATTATTTATACATTTTTCTTTAGTTTTCATTTACCATTATTGTATTTCTTATTTTTATTATATTTTTCATGTTCGATAATTCTTTCTTACTATTATCAACTATTTTTCTCAGATTACCGTTTTTTAGCTAGTTCTTTCTTTACCCTATCTCAACTTACTTTTCTTTTCTCGCTCTCTCTCTCTCTCTCTCTCTCTCTCTCTCTCTCTCTCTAGTATATCTCTCTATCTTCATATTTATAAAATGATGAATATATAAATATATGTCTCTCTCTCTCTCTCTCTCTCTCTCTCTATATATATATATATATATATATATATATATATATATATATATATATATATATATATTTGTGTATGTGTTTGTGATTGTCTATCTCGCTCATTCTCTAGCAGTGTTATTATTAAGTATCTATGTAAGACAGACGTTGTTTGTTTTTTTTGTCAATTCATATCTCTGTTGACAACCCAGCAATTCGAACGGAGTCTGTTGTTTAACGCAAAAATGGCGAAAGGGCGGGAGAAAACCATTTTAATGACACGTTTTGGGAAATGCCACGTATGAGTCTATTGGGATAAACACGTTACGCCAGGGAAAGATTTCCTACAAACTCAAATCAATGCTAGTCATTGACAGACCTACTTATAAATAAACGCTTAGATATTTTTTTTTTAAATTAGCATATCTATGAATTTGACATATGAATCTATAATGACAACATTAAAAAAAAAACGTAAGGAATCTAAAAAAAAATGTCAGGTTTTAAAATGCGTCATTACAACAAGTCAAATTATTGAGCAATCTTCTAGAAATTTTTCCAATCTCACAGTAACTTGTCATTCTTATTGTTGCCTGTGATGTGTGTCTAAATTTATTCGCAAATATGCAATATGCTACTTGTGTTTGTTAAATAGCTCTCTTATATTCAAATAAAACAAAGAAGAATATCTATATTTAATAATATATATGATATGTTTGTGAGAGAGAGAGAGGGAATAAGATTTTCTTCAACCTTTCTGTTTTCTTTAGCTATGCACTTTAAAGCGACATGTTTTTAAATGTAGTGTTTTATCAACAATTTCATGGCAAGCTTTTAATCCATTGGTATATTTTTCAAGCATTTTTGAACGTATTAAAAACAAACAACAACTTTTTTTTAAAGTAATTTCAGATCAAGACTCGCTTTACTGGAAGGTTAAAGCTAACAAACACTATATAGATGTATCGGTATTCCTATCTAAACTAATGGAGTTCTTTAGAATTCTAGTCTTTGAGGCTTGCAACGATTATAAAAAAAGTTTTCGTCTCTGTAATTATATAAAAAGCCGTAACGGCCTCCAACAATAAATTCTTATCACAGATTTGGCGTAAACAACTTTAAAAGGAAGTAATTGAACTAAATTTGAGATATGGATAAATAAATGAAAGCAAAATAATGGTTACTCTTACTACTAGTATAATCTCTTGCCACCTTTTTCTTTTTTCTCTCACTCTCTTTCATTTTCGCTTTTTATGTATTTACATTTATTTTTCAAAAATGTATGTTCACGGTAGGTGGTCCCTAGTGGTAGTTACAGGAGAGCGAAGAAATAGATCAAAAAAATAAGAAATGAAAAAAACACTCGGTCTGAAAATGGATATTTTTGGCGAGCCTTTGGTTGTAGCACTTTAATGTTCAATTCTTGGTTGTTTGAACATTACAGATGGTTTTAAGTCATTGTCTGTAACTGTTTATACTGTAACATGTCCAATTATGTTAATAACAAAAATTAGCATAAAAATACCCCTTCCGGATATTACCGAAGTTTGGAAACATGGCTACCATGGCTAAATTAAGGCCCCAATACCAGGAAACATGAACAATGTTGAGATGTGAGTCCCCGGGATCCCGACCTTCCAATGTTTGCATTTGTACAAGCTGGCGTTCTATTTCATATCGAATGCACCCGCAGTGAGATTTGCAATGGGCCGAATGGGCCATAGTCCAGCATATTTGTATAAGATCAATATATATATATAACAAGCTACATTGCCCGGCGTTGCCCTGGTTAAAAAAAAACAAGACTGTATAAGGTGCAGATAACAAATTTTATAAACTACAATTAAAAGAAAGCTATACATCTAATCATTTAAATTATTATTTTTTTACTGAAAATGTTTAGGAAAGTAATTTTAAATAATTATTGTAATCGGGTAAAAAAAATAGTCAAGTATTTTTATTTAACAAAAATCTAATTGCCCGTAGATTTACAATGTCTTCTGTTTTTAAAAGTTTGAATAAATTTTTTTAGAAAAAAAGGTATAGTATAACTGGTGAATCGAACCCGGGTCGCCCGCATAGCAGACCACTACGTTAACCACTGAGCTAGCGAAGACACGTGTCAGATGTGAAAAATTATTAGACAGTAGCAAATAGGTCTAAATAGGTCAATGACACAAACTCACTTGTTTTTAAATTGACCAATGGGGATCCGTGGGGACACAAACACGATCTTTATATATATATATATATATAGATTAAGAATAACATCTTAGCTTAAAAAATTATTTTTTTTTAAATATGACACTAGAATATTAAGAGGTTCTTTACAAAAATAACACGCAACACGCAAACATAAGTGAAATAAACAAAAACGACCAGCTAAAAGCGTGGCAGCCATGTTTAATCTTTCATTCAGTGTAATTTGATTGGACGCTATTGGACTTGTGTCCGTTATTTTATAAATGTTATGTATACAACTCTCAGGGAGATCACATCCTCTATTAACAATCAATAAACAAACATCCGGCTTGTAGTAAAATGATAACTGAGATTTAATTCAGAATTCTCAAACAAGTTTATATACAAGATGAATACAAATATACAACAGTTTCTATAGCCTAGTCTAACACGTCTTGCCGCTACCAAATCTTAAGGTCGTCTGTCCTTCTCTGCCAAATCTACGCTACGTTCTATCTAACTCCTACGTCATTGTTTTTATCGTAAAACGTCACTCGTTTATTCCATACATGAACACCGGGTTAGAGATTATACAAATTGTGTCCTACTAAGACAACTATATATATTTTAAATCCTCACAGGACTTAATCAGAAAGAGTCGATAATTTAAAACCCACTTAGGCCATTTATAACTACCGCTGAAGTAACACTGGGGCGACCCACCATTTTCTGATGAAGTACCAACAGTAAATCTACAACTACTTCTGTTCATTTTTCACTTCACTGCAAGGTACACAACTGCTACTGTATCTAAACGCGAACTAATTACCTCCCCTTTTAAACCACGCATTGATTATAATTTTGGTTTTTTGTTTGAAGTGTTCAGAGTGTTAACTAAGTGCTAATCAAGTAGGAAGAAGGTTTTGTTTTTTAAACACTGCAATTTGCTTTTCATGGAACTTTAATAAAATTTACTTGGCCTTAACGAGTTAAAATTAAACAGCAAAAAATTGTTAAGCCACATATTTATAACTATGCTTAATTGTGATTTATAACGTCAATAGTTTTTTTTTTTAGATTACCACGGTAAGTCAAGCTGCTTTATCTGTGAGTGAATAGTTTGTCAGAATTTGTCAGCTGCTGTTCTTGACTTTTCTGCAAACATCGTTAAGAAGTTAATTACAAACTTGCTTTCAACCTTGTATTTCTTTTTAAAGGATTTGTAACTTTTTTTCTTTTATCTGGTCAGTAAATCTTAAATAGAAACAGCTTGGCAATGGCGCTAGAGGGGATAACTCTTGCCTAGAAAGTAAATCACAAGTTTTCTTTTCCAAGGGCAATAGTCCTAATATTCATACACATATAGTAATTCATATTGCGATTCATCAATAGCAATACATATTGCTATATCCCCAATTTTCGTCCGTTTAAG
The DNA here is from genome assembly GCA_949126835.1 of Anisus vortex. NCBI lineage: Eukaryota > Metazoa > Mollusca > Gastropoda > Planorbidae > Anisus > Anisus vortex. The sequence continues at coordinate 16,743,068 of OX421502.1, read as the reverse complement.
TTATCGTTGATAACTTTATTAACGTATATATTAATGATATATTGACTTTAGCGTAAAACACTATATTCATCTTTACAAAATGCATGTTTGGTATATATTTTGGAAAGTCTAGAACAAATTAATTGGATTTATATTTATTCATATAAAACGTTAGCCTCGGTTTTCATCTGTTTTGGAGTTTTGCCGATAGTTCTTTGATTGATTATGGACAAAATCAAAGATTTCGACTGTATTAAAAAGAAAAGCATCTTTGAACCAAGTGCCCTATGTATTTTATGTTGTTGTGATGCTTAGATATGAAACCAGTAGGATTTTGGTTCAATTGAAAAGTTTACAAAACATGTAGATCTAACTTAAAATGTTGACCTTCCTTCCCTATTTTAGCGTTCGCCCTATGTTTTTATTACTTTTTTAAAATGTACTTGTACGGTAATAGTTCCATCGTATGTCTTCTGTTTTGTGCTGCAATTTTACCGTTTAAATTTGGTGCATCACTTTTGGGGAAAGCTAAATGCAGTTATCGTTTCTCGTACCCGTTGCTTGCTCGCCCGGAAAAAAAAAAGCTAAGCAACCCGGATGTTAAAACTGCGTCTTGTTACTGCGCATGCATTATTAATGTATCTGGAAAACCGATGGCTAGGTCTTCTTTCACATAAAATGCAAATATGCTGGACTATGGCCCATTCGACCCATTGCAAATCTCTTTGCGAGTGCATTCGATATGAAATAGAACGCCAGCTTGTATAAATGCAAACATTGGAAGGTCGGGATCCCGGGGACTCACATCTCAACATTGTTCATGTTTCCTGGTGTTGGGGCCTTAATTTAGCCATGGTAGCCATGTTTCCAGACTTCGGTAATATCCGGAAAGCTTACAAATCGGAAACCATGTTATGAAGAGGTATAATTAGTTATAGAATAATAAATAGTTTTACAATGTAATATCAGTTATAAGACGTGATGAAATAGTGGCAGTACGTCTTATTCGAATTAAGTTCACTTAAGTTCGAATCCAAGTACTAATATCACATATTTTCACCAGAATCTGGAGAGTACCTGTCAGAAGTATAGCGGAATATAAGAAATAGTGGAATATAACATATAGTGAAATATAACATATAGTGGAAAATAACATATAGTTGAATATAACATATAGTGGAATATAATATATAGTGGAATATAACTTATAGTGGAAAATAACATAAAGGTGAATATAATATATAGTGGAATATAACATATAGTGGAAAATAACATATAGGTGAATATAGCATATAGTGGAATATAACATATAGTGGAATATAACATAAACATTTTTTGTCTTTTGTTTGCATGAATTTGTATGCAGCCAGTGACAGTCTTTAAGTTTGACATATTCGGTCACTCATGATTCATGGTCTAAAATTAGTCTAAATAAATAGTCTTTCCTAAAGACCCTGGTTAAAATCAAGAACACCCGGTGTCCGAACTGCCCAACTGGATGTACTCAGTGCTAATGAGTTGACCTACATAATACATAAACTACAACGTGATCATGCATGGATGAATGAATGTTTTACTCAGGAGTTTCATTCCATACGCCAACAAGTCTGGTCGTATCTTATATATTACAGATGCCCCTTCCATAAAGAAGATTTCTGCGTCTTACACGCATCTGTGGTCCGAGTATAGTCTTGCTTCTTTATTAATGTTTCAAGTGATGTTAAGCTACTGGTTTTCCTGTTTTTTCAGGCAAACCATTCAATTTCGGAATGCCACTCGGTCTTACATAAAAATAACTAAGTGTAGCCCCGAATGGGAGGGGGGACGGCTCATAAACAATGGAGCACATGCCATTCGCACAACCTTTTCCAGAAAAAAAACTTTTCCCCGCAACAACGAGAATGTTGTATAAATACAGTTTTTCTTTTGAGACGCTATAATAATTTTACGCTTGCGCAGCTCACACCTATTTTTTTTCATCTAAAATTTATTTCTTCATATTAAAAAAAATAATCATCTTAGTTCGTTAATATTTTTTTTCAATAAACGTAGGCTTATTACTAATTAATTATGTTCATGTTATAAACAGAACACTATTTCAGAATGATGTCCCTTTACGGGCGACCGGCGACCGTAAACAATAGAGAAAAAAAGAAAAACTAAATACAGTTTTTACTGTAATATTTTTTTTCCTTTCTCTCTTAACGAAACGCATTGTGATCATTCGTTTCTCCGTCATTTTGACGGACATAACTTCTAGTTTAGGCCTTATAGGCCTACTAATTAGGTCAAGTTGGAGTCTACGGAGACAAGTTGGCCTACAGACAACGAGCTTCAATTAAAAACCAGGTGACTTTGATCAAATAAAAGGGCCGCGTAACACTATAACTATAATATAAGCCAAATTTTTTAACAATAGACTTATTTGTCATTGACTTGAAAATATAAGTCAGCTCATCAACGAGCTTCAATTACAAACCAGGTGACTTTGATCAAATAAAAGGGCCGCGTAACACTATAACTATAATATAAGCCTAATTTTTTAACAATAGACTTATTTGTCATTGACTTGAAAATATAAGTCAGCTCATCTGACCTATTCGGATGACCCAATATTATCTCCAACGTAATAATGTGGGCGCGCTGGCCGTGATCGTATAGTGGTTAGTACTTCGCGTTGTGGCCGCGACAACCCAGGTTCGAATCCTGGTCACGGCATGAAGCTGTGTGTCTCGCACCTCCAAGCTCACTTTTTTTTTTCTTTATCTTTTTTATTTTTATTTTTATATTTTATTTATCAGTTTAAATATATGTTTTATATTCATAACGACGACGCTTGTTAAGGCATTCACCAAGACTTAAAATGGTCCTGCCTTCCTATAAGGTCTATCTGTTTTTGGGACTAGTCTTTACTTTTGCTAAGGGTTTTAAAATGAACTTTTTTTAAATAGTTTTTCTGACCTGAAAAGATATTCAATATCGGGTAAAAAAAGACAAATTTCTAAGATCTATTATTCATGAACACGAAAACGGTGTTGTATTTATTCAGTTTGTTTAGCAACCAAATTATATCAAATGTATTGTAAAAAATATTTTTTATAGTTATTATAAATACGATGTAGGTCTAACTTAGTAGCTTACAATATTTTGTTTACTAGCCTAACATGATACAATATTGCATTGTGAGCTACTTGTCTTATTTTTATTATGTTCAAGACTCAAAAAGTATTTACGGTAAGCTCTACTTGTCTTACTGCCTTTGTGGGCTGGCGTAGCGAAGGGCTCGGGTTCGAATTCTTGGTGAAGGCTAGGATTTGTTCCCGGACACCCCTGAGTCTACCCAGCTCTGATGAGTACACGACGGTAGTTTGTGATAGGTCAGGCGGTCTGGGCATTGTACTGGCCATACATCCCCCTATGCCATGGCTACGAAAATTTGTAAACACTGCTCTGTGAACGCGCTGCCGCTCGACGATCGTGCGTCACAATATTTGCATTAGTTAGTACGAGTATATTTTGTGCGTCCAGGACATCGTGTGTATTTCTGTGTGAGTTCAAAATGCTCGTGTGTATGGTTATTATTGATTTTACACGTTTAAGTTCTTACGTGTGTTTATCGTTTACGTTTTTTTTTGTTTGTTTGTTTTATAAGTTCAAGATTTTTTATTTATGCGTTTGATTATAATTTGCTTCGGCTGTCCTTTTTAATGTGTTCTGTTTTGTTTGCTCTAATCTCCTCGTTAATTTTTGTCCTAATGTGAGTGCATGTGTGTGTGCATTTGTGTGGCCGTTATTGTGTGTGTTTTTGACTTTGTATTTTTGTCTGTGGCTATGTGTCTGTGTATGAGTGTATGATTGGCTCGGTGTTTGTTTATGTCTTTGTGTTTTTGTCTGTGGCTATGTGTCTGTATATGAGTGTATGATTGGTTAGGTGTTTGTTTAAGTTTTTGTGTGTTAGTCTTTGTCTGAATATTTTTCTGTGTTTGTCTTTTTGTTGACTGTGTATGTCTGTGTATATTTTTATGCGTGTTTCTCTCTGTGTTTTTGTATGTGTGTGTCTGCGTTTGTCTGTGAATGGGTGTGTGTGTTTGTATATGTTTGTGTTTGTGTGCGTGTTTTTGTCTGTGTACGAGCATGTGTGTTTGTGTATGTGTGTTATCGTGGTCTAAACAGAGAGTCTATTTGAAATCAATGTTCGTAATGCAGAACTTTTTTTATCCTCCACCATACAGAAAGGCCACCATTGATCAAAAGTTCAGGGTTATTATTTCTGATTGATTGCTTCACTTACTGTATCCACAAATAATGAAATCCCCCCCCCTCTCTCTCTCTCTGTCTCTCTCTCTCTCTCTCTCACTTTCTATCTTTCAATTGTTCTTTCACTCTCCCTTTCACATTCTTTCACTCTATATCTCTCTTTCGTGTATCTCCCCTTCCCTTTACAGGCTTAACTACACCTTAATGCTTTTTGCTCTCTTCCCTTACCTATCTTTTCTCTCTTTCTCTCTTCCTCTCTCTCTTTCTCTCTCTCTCTCTCTCTCTCTTTCTCTCTCTTTCTTGCAAATTCACTATTTCCTCTCTTCTGTCTTACCATTTCTTGTTCTTTAAACCTAATTCTATTTCTATTTTTTATCTTTCATTTTCTCTCTTTTTCATTCAGCCTCTCTCATTCTGTCTTTCTTTCGGTCCGTCTCTCTGTCTCTCTCGAGATCGCTTCTCTATCTCTCACAAAATCTCTCCTTCATTCATTAAAAAAAATATAGGAATATAGGAATAACCATTAATCCTGTTTCGTCTGCGTTTGTGTCATACATCACACATAAATCGCACATAAATCACACATAAATCATAAAACCACTCAAGAATCACACAATTCACAACACGCCCTTCCAATACAATCCCATAGTCTGCAATTTAACATGCACGCTTCCGTATTAAATTGTCCTCATATTGTTCCCTTAACTTACCAATAGTTATGTGTTTCAATGTGTTTTTTTCCCCTCTCTTTTGGTTAGAGAAATATTAACGTCTAACCTTGCTGAAGCCATTTCTATCTATTTTGGGGGGGGGGGGGGGGAGAGTTAGATTAACGTCTAACCCAACAAGCTATTTCTATCCGTTGTGTAGAGTCAGATAAAGGTCAAACCCTACTCAAGATAAGCTTATTTCTATTTGTTTGCTAGCATTGAATTAACGTGATTACTGACGGTATTTGTGTCTCTTGGGGTAGCCTCAGTGTAACATCTGCCCTTAACTGAAGTTCGTCCCATCTCTGCATGTTTTGAAACAAAATATTTTCTTTGTAATAATGAACCCATGGGCGTCTATCTAGCTGCTCGTTCGGCTGGAGTACCGAAGGTCCTGGGTTCGAATCCTGGTGAAGGCTAGGATTTGTTCCCTAATCTGAAGGGTGTCTCTAAGTTTACCCAGCTCTAATGGGTACCTTACTTTAGTTGGGGTAAGGTAAATTCTGCTGGGCACACAATCCCCTTGTATGCAAGAGCCACAAAAACTGATGAGCGCTGCTTCACCGGCCCTATGGATCAATTTGGTCCTATGGGATTTCTTTACTAATATTTACAACTATATTTGAGTCTATGTTTCTTATTATTGCACTGGATGCCTTTTTTGATCAAGTTAGTTTATGTCTATTAAAGACGAAGCTTAGATAAACTTCATGACAAAACATTTTTAAAAACAAGCTTGCAATAATAAATAATTAGAACTCAGGATGACTACACAATATCTTAGAAAAATACTCAGGAACATAAGTAATTTTTCTTTTCGAAATCTTCATTCGAACATAGAGCGAGTTTTTTTAACTAGTCTCGGAAAACCAATAACTTAACATCATTTCAAAGGCTTTATTTAAAAAGTCTATTACAATACAAAGCTAGAATTAATCCACGGATTCACCACGGATATAATAATCTTCGTCCATATAACTTAAAGTAATAACACATTCTATTTGATTATATTTGTTCTTCTATTCTCTATTCTTTTTTCTTCGGAGTCGATGTAATTTTATTTATTCAGAATTAAAAACATGTATTTTTAAGCTTTAGCGAATAATAAAAAAATTACGAACGGTATTATCTTTTCCGTTTTTCTAATAAAATGGGTCTTCTTAAATCTTGGTTGAATCACAGTTCCCCCCTCAGGCCGTATTTCAGAACGGAAATTAAATAGCTTATCTATAATTGTGTTAAATGAACATGCCCTTTTTATCACTAGAAGCTCGGGGTGTTTTCAAGATAATTATTTTTAAAAAAAACATAAAATTTATAAAATATTTCGTAATCGGTTATTTTTAAACGTGGCATCTCTGTTATGTGTTTTACTTCTTTATTCTTTTGGATCGTTGGATATTAGCTCATTCCCCCCCCCCCCCCCCCCCTCCGTTTAGAACAAATATTATAAATTTCTAACCGTCCGCAAAATATCTGTCTCACGTCTTAGTTGGGAAAAGTGGGCTACGACTAATAATATTAAAAAGGTAATTAATCCCTACCCCCCCCCCCCCCCAAAAAAAAAAAAGCAACAACAACACGAGTAACAAACAAAATGGCTATCTATATATATCTATCTATATATATATATATATATATATATATATAGCCTATATATATAAATTACGATGTGTGCGTGGATTCCAGTAGAAAAATACTAAATATTATGATACTAATATTGAAGTAATAATTTAAGCCATGCTTGAAACATAAGTTTACAGAGATGAGCAAATAATGAGGGATAATTCTTTCTTCAGTAGTTTGCGCGTTGGTAAAGTACGGTGTATGATAAAAATATATTCAGACTATAGATGATTAAGACCGTAGCGGTAGCTTTCAAATAATGTTTCTTGTTATAAATTAACTGCTTATTAAATTTTCGAAACATTTTGGTTTAATTTTCCTTTAAACAAATCCATTGTAACAGGTGAGAGAAAAAAAACCTTTATTAACCCTTCCCGTACCGACCTACTTCTATCTATGCTGCCTTCAGTTCCGCTATATACGCACCCGGGACTGTAAGGGTTAAAACTGAAGATTTCTCTCACAGTCTTTCAGAATCTTAAACCTTTTATTTCTTCTTTTTGTCGACGATGCTTATTCCGTCTTCCTTTATTAAATGCCCTTGCAGTTCTGAAAGTCGCGCGTTCGAATCGAACTTGAACTCCTGTTGTTGGTTTTCTCGAATATGGAGGGAGGGGTATGGTTGGGGGGCGGGGTGAGTCAGCACAGCTACCCTGGGTAACTAACTCTAATTGGTGAAAGTAATGGCGGTTGGGCATCGTGTTGGCCGTGAAATCCCCTTGAAGAGGACAAAGAAACTGGGGACACCTTGTCATGAAAATGATATATTTTACATTTTACTTTCAATAACTTATACAACTCCAGTTTCTTTGAATCGAGATAAATATTTTAAAGTTGTTTAATATAAAGGGAGACCACTTCGCTTCAATGTATAAATTACTTGCACTTGTGGCATCCTTCTCCTGACGAAATTTTCAAAATTTCATTACAATTTATCGTATATGACTTAAAACGCGCGCCATCAATTAACTAATCAATTAGCATAAGCAAAGATATAGATTATTTGTTTAATTTAAACATGAATAAATGTTTCATTTCATTCACAAATAACAGTATTAGTTGCATTAGTATGTACCGTCTGACTTGAATACTCTTCTTCCAGTCAATGTCTCTCTTCTTCCCTAAAGACTCTGCATGTGGAAATGACACGCCATGTGAAGCCATCGTTTGCATAAAGCTCCCAGTTTTCAGAATCGATGCAGGCTGCATTCAACAGGGACAATAGCGCTAGAATTGTCAAAGCATATATAATTCACTCAGCAAAAACCTACTATAGTATAAGTACGGTTACAAAATTATCTAATCGCAGTGAAAGCGTTGGGATGAAAAAAAAACGTGTTTAAAAGTATCCACGATCCCGAAAGGGTTAATAAACAATTTATTCAAAGGGACATTTGGAAAGCTTAACCCTTATACTTCGCAGCCCAGGAATCCACAGTTCAGCAACCAGTAAATAAACATCAGTGTACATTTCGAATTATAAAACGAGGTCGCTATGACCCGGTGAGAAAATTAAATGTTGTCAGGGGGGGGGGGGGGATAACTCTTTACAGTGGATATAAATTCAGTATAAACATATAGGACACACTCACCTTTTCTTATCTTCTAGAAAGCGCGACAGTCTTCTTCTTCTTCTTCGTTTTCAATATTTGATTAATGGAGGGGTTCAAACAACAAGGCTTATAACTGTGGTGAATTGCACAGTGGTTTACAGGTATGTCTTTTGTCCATACAGTTTGGTGTTGGTGGAGGTCATCTGCGGCCAGAACCTGTTGCGAGCTGTTTCATAAAGAGGGCAGGCTTGGAGCACATGTTCTGTGTTCTCTTCACTGGTTCCAATGCCTAGCCTTTGGAACATATGTTGTCTTAGTCTGTTATGCCCGGTCCTGAGTCTGAAGATAATTTTTTGGGCTTGTCGGGAAAAGTTGTAGTAGGAGTAGCGCGTCAGTAACATATAAGATAATATATCAGTTATAGTAAAACAAAAAAATATATTTCTTTAAGCCTTGATCAAATTTGTAAACAAAAAGTATCCGAGTTTCAAAAGTTCACAGAGTTCTGGCTTTTAGAAAAAAACGATTTTATTTAGTGCCGCATCGGGAAATTTCATGAAAAGCGTAGTTTTAAAGGTAATTGGTTCCGCGGTCAGAAGTTCCAAAAGAGTAGATTGGAAATATCTGAGCCAACGCTTTAACTGCGATTAAATTCTCTTTAAATGTATCCTAGTTAGAATATATATCTCTCCTTGGAGAATTGAAATACTTCTATAGTTCTAGCTGTATTGTCAGAGACAGTTTAAAGAGTGGGAAAGAGACAGACACTAACTGGAAATGAAATAGTCAAAGAGAGTAACGCCTTCAAAATAGACATACCAATGCAGCTGGTAATGTCACTTGATGGTTAGACTGATCTGAAAATTCATACAATGAGCTACACCGAATATTTGTTTACATGATTGTCTTGTGTTAGTGGACCATTATGGGGATTATATTTGGGGGGGGGGGGGCGTTTTTTTAATACAGTATGAGTATATTAAATTTACATAATCTCTGCGACGGTTCTTATTGGTTCAACAAATGTCATTGTATAACCTTGACCCAATAACTGGGTCATAGGGTATGTGTGTTGGAACTCTGAAGTCTCCGCTACCAGGTACTAAGACGAAGGTCTACTAATTAGCACATAAATTTTTATATTTTTTTTTTTGCAAAGTGTTGTAAGTCTGTAACACTGGGCATGTACTAATACTTTCAAACTGCGCTTTGTCACTGTTTATACTTGTTAAGGGCCTTGATCTTCTGACGTCCGTCTAGGGTCGGGTTCTGTATGAAATAATACACTCAAGCCACTCGATGTACGTTTAAAAGAGGATTTAATGCTTTAAACACTAATTACATTGAAGTGCACTGGGGGATAATAGTAGCTCCTTTAACACTGTACAAAACAACAACAACATCAAACTACATCTCTGTATACTTTATATAGGTTTTGGTACAGAAAATGCTAGAATGGATTTACCTGAAGAAGAAGCTAAGGAAAATGACTTCCTTAAATTTGTAGAAACTACTACAACACAAATAATATATTTCTTACTTACTTATGATTTTAGCCCCACCTGGGACATAGGTCGCCAACAAGTCCTCCAGGTATCCCGATCCTTTGCCAATTTCTCAATCTGACCCCAGTTAAAGCCATAACATTTTAACATTCCATAACGCACCTTCCGGTGTTTCTCGGGCGTCCTCTTTTCTTATCTCTAAAACATACTAAATGATCAATACAATTCTTACATAAATAATCTCTATGTCATAATTACATATAAGTAAGGAAAGAAACTGTAAATGAATTATCGATACAGCTGTAAATACAATATGAAAACTATTTCAAAAATGCTATACAAAAATAACATACGGGTATCAAGAGCCATGCACAGAAGACAAACAACAGAAGCATATTCAATGAACTAAATACTTTCTATCAAATGTTGTTTGTTGCAGGCCTCAGTTAAACATTCCTTATGCGAGAAGAAATGCATGTAAGTGTTTTTTCTTGCCGAGTGGCATTCGGGCATGGAATGGGTTGCATGAACAAACCGAGAAAACCAAAAAACTTAACATCATTTAAAACACTAATAAAAATGCAAGACTAGACTTAGACCACTGATAAGCGAAGGACGCAATAATCATCTTTATAGAATGAACGTCTGTAATACATAAGATAAGATAACAAAACGGGCTTAACTTTTATACCTCAGGTAATTTTTTTTATTCTCTCCCCTATTGAAGGTACACACAATTTAAATCATTTCGATCTTATATCTCTGTTAAGAGCTTACTAGATTACTGAAATTAAAATAAAAAGACTGATTCTACTATCATTCCCAATAAGGGTTTTATTTCAAGGAATAGAGTTTTAAACAAAATGAGGGAAGGGACAGAGAAACGAGAAAATTGGAGAGGGGGTGGGGTATCGATGGGATAGAGAAACATCCCGTATCTCTCGTGGCTAAATTAACTATTATTAGAGACAGTGTGTGGTTTGGTTAGAAACTAATGGAGCAAACTGAAAAAAACAAACGGAAATGATGAGGGATTGTGGGTGGGGGGGGGGGGAGAAATGAGAATGCAGTCTGGGAATGAAGTGACCGGAAATGAAGTCGTGGTTATGAGAGGGAAACTAAGAGTCTAAAACATGGCGGCTTGAAAATTTTTTCAAAAGGGAGGGAGATGGAAAGATTGTATGAGAATCGAGAGATGTAATGGGCTTAGATAAACCGTGTAAGTCGAAAATATATACATGAGAACATGGAGGGGAAATTAACGGGGGAAAAAAAACAATTATAGATAGATAGATAAATAGGTAAATGAAAAGATAGCTAAAAGTATAGATAAATTTATAGTGATAGACAGAAAGAGAGAGTGATTGATAGGTATAAAGATAAAAAGATGGCTAGATAGATTGTTTAATAGATAGATAGATAGATAGATAGATAGATAAATAGATAGATAGATAGATAGATAGATAGATAGATAGATAGAGAACGTAATAAGAGATAGATAAGTAAACAGATTGATATATATATATTGTTGAATAGATAGATAGATAGATCATTACATAGATATATAGAGAAAGATACTTAGATAGATGAGTAGATAGACTGATGGATATAAAACATAAATGCAGTTTTAAAAAAAACTATTTGCAGATAAACAGAAAATTTCTCGTTCAATTGTTAGAAAGATGTTTATTTATAGGCCGGCATCTTATTGTGAAGTTTTTAGTCTACATCGTGACGTTATTTTTTAGACCTCAATTTTTCTCTTCATTAGAATGATTTTTAAATTGCATCTTACACACATACACGACATACATAGACAATTTGTTTTTAATTATTTATTTAAAAAAAAAAATCATTTATAATAAAAGTTTTCACAATAAGAAGTATGTAGCCTGTACAATATTATTTTAATTTCTGTGCAGACACAGCTCTTTAATGATACAATTTCTGAGCAGACATAATTTGTAATGATACAATTTCTGTGCAGACACAATTTTTTAATGATACAATTTCTGTGCAGACACAATTTTTAATGATACAACTTCTGTGCAGACAACACTTTAATGACACAATTTCTGTGAACACAAAACACTTTAATGATACAATTTATGTGCATACACAACTCTTTAATGATACACTATATGTGCAGATACAATTTTAATGATATTCTGTGCAAACACAATACTTGTGCAATATGAATAAATAGATATATTTGTTAAGAATAGAGGCAGATTTTAGATATCTATTTCTTTTTTGAATAGATCAATTAAAAACCATATTCCTAATAATAATCTCATCTTCATTATTTATATTTTCACTCTTTATATCCCACTCCTTTCTCCCCCTCCTTTCTCTCTCACTCTCTCACTGATTCTCCCCTTCTATTTCTCTTTTCTTCTATCACCTTCGGTCAACGCCACAGACAAGTGACATCAGCTAAATAATAATGAAGCGGAAACAACCTGAAGTAAAAAAAAAAATATAATCTATACGATGACTATATATAAAGATAAGTGGCGCTTCGATTAGCGTAGAACTGGGTCAAAATCTGAGACATTTCTGAATTGCTTGATGGCTCTATAAATGGAAAGGTTTTGAGTCTATAAATTGTCTGGCTGCTGCCTGTTATTTAGACTTCGGGTTTCCGACACAATTATTGGCATGCACAGAAAGCGTGCTGGTTCGAAGCCAGGCCATGGCAAACGTGAGTTGTTGGTTTTATATTTATTTTTACTTTGTTGTTGTTGGTGTTTGCTACTGTTTCTGCTGTTGTTGTGGCTGTGAATGTTGTTGTGGACGCTTTTGCAGCAACATGTTCGTTTATTACCAAAAAAATGTTACCATTACAGTTGTGAATAAATGTATTACACAGACTCCAAAACTACATGTAAACTATTAATGAATGTGTTCTAAATAATAGGAAACATTTGTAAATTGTTTTTTTTAGGTAAAGACTTCAAAGCTGGTATAGTTTCTTCTGTTTCTTTGTAAATTTACATGTTTAAAATTGAGGACATATATCGGATATTGAAGAAAATGAGTTTTCTGTTTAATTTTAAAGCTAAAGACACACACACACACAAAAAAAACACGGAATAATCATCAACTCGTTGGTATACAAAAACATATATTTATGTGATCATGTCTTGCTTTTATAAATTGAAAAGTAATATATATTAGAAAATGTATCGCATTTAGTAATTCGCTGCACTTACTATCGAAATTCGTATTAGTTTCTTTTTTTCTTTTTTTTTTTTTTTGTGTGAGCAGACATTGGGATTCTAGTGCGGAAGTTCATTTGCATTACAAACAACACATCGGATTCTAACCAACGCACAAATACAGTTAAACCATTTTAATTTATGCGTATTTAGAATTCCGTCTGTGCCTGTTGGGAAGTAATTATTCCAAATTTAACCAATGCTTACATTTTACTTCTATGATCTCGACTTAGAACCTTTAGAAGACCTAGTTTCTAACGAATAATGGTATATTTTTTTTATGTTACATTCGTTCTTTGTATGTAATATATAGTTTTGTTCTAAAGATATATTTATGGTTTGAGTTTAGTCTTATTATTTTTAAATAATGTGAATTATTTTTTTTTTACCGACTGGTTTAAGTAACCTATTCCATTCCTTTAACGCCACTGGGAAAATTATTAGCACACTATTACCTTATTGGATGGTAAATTGAGTCTAGAGAACATTGATTCACTGTTAGCAGCTAAGAAATATTTTTATATCATATACAGTGGATGAAACATTACCGAGACTTTCTATTCATTATAGGTTTCGTTTTATTGATTCTTATTGGTATTAGATTACTGCTCACGCAGAGATCTCCAGGGCAGAATCAAGTTTTGGCATTCACTCATATATAACTTTTCTCTCTCTCTCTCTCTCTCTCTCTCTATTTCAAACTTTCTCTTTCGTTCTAATTGTCTCTTTCTGTTTCTTTCTCTCTTTCTCTTGTACACACACATGAAATCTCTTCTTTTTTTCTTAATTATTTATGAGTCCGTGATACCGACCTGGGTGTTGACCGAGGGTCTCAGACTAAGGCACCAGGAAATTACCGAACCCCTTTGTTCAGTGCCATAGACCTACACTGACCAACTGACCAGGCCGATGAGAATAAAGAACGCGCGGAGAAGCTCGATAGGATAAGCATCCCGCTCCCAGATTCTTCTTGTTTTTTTTTTCATATGGGAAATTACAAGAGAGACTAATTAATTACATTCAATATAATGTTATATTTTCGTGTTCGTGCTAGCGTGTGTGTGTGTGTATATATATAGGCCTGTATATATATATATATATAGAGAGAGAGAGAGATCTATATAGATTTTGTAGAATATTAGAACAACATAAATTGAATATGACACTTGTTTTGATTTGTGTCTAACTCAATTTACAAATGTTTTCTTTTTTTTATTATTAACTATTTCAAATATTAACTCCGCAAACTTTCTGATAGGAAAGTCTTTGGAACTCTAATTGACCCATATTCCGTCACCTCATCTAGCTGAAACTTGGCACATAAACTATTTGCCAATGAAGATTTTGCCAAGACTCATATTAACTTTGCTTTGTATTTCTGTCTTTCATTCGCGGGAGGCAAAAACACAGAATCTTCAGCAGGCTAGCACTAGGCATAAATGAGTATAAATGATTTATTCGAAAAAATGTGTTAAGTCTTTCAGCATGTTCGTCTTTTTCTTTTATCTTTTTTTTTTTATAGAAATATTATAGGAGTGAATTGTATTGGTCTTTTTTGTTTCGCAATAAAGTTGTTGATTAGTTTTTATGTTGTTGTTGTTTGTTGTTGTTGCTGATATAGAGGTTTTTTTTAATCTTTGTTTTTGGGGAAAAGTGTTTTTCTAATCCAATTAAAAATAATACACCTGCATGCCAATCGACTAATGTTTTCTGTTTGTTGTGACTCCTAATCGTATCTTGTTTGTTTTTTTAAAAACGCACCTTCCATGCGGTCAATTATCAATTGATTGTTGACAAATACTTCTAGATCTACGACACATGAATAGAATATATTAACCAAACACATTTTAACTTATAACTATCTTATCTTATACATTACCGACTCTCCTTCTATAAAGAAATTTTTTGCGTCCCGCGCTCGTTCGTGGTCTGAGTCTATTCCTGCATTTCTATTAGTGTTTTAAATGATGTTAAGTTATTGGTTTATCTGGTTTGATCACGCAACCCATTTTATGCCCGGTAGCCATTAGAGAAGGAAGAGTACTTAAATGCATTAGTTCTCACATTTAATGCCTGAATTTGTAATATCTTTAATTAAAGAATAGGTACGTACTAGTGATGCTAAATACATTGCCGTTTGTAGTGCTGCAAATTTAATCGAATGCGAAGCTAACTGCTGTGATACTCTGTTTTAGCTAATCCATGTGTACACGTCGTTAGGTTATCTCTCTCGTTTGATAAATCTTTATATCATAATACAATATCATACGTGAAGAGCATGTAAGTTTTTGCTAAACCTGCTTGAGTAGAACTATTTATCAATGAAGTCATCCTTATTTAATTTCGAGAGCCTCTTGATTCGAGAATGGGGCCAATCAAAGACAAGAAATAACAAAGAGAAGAAATATAAGAGAAATAAAAATATGAATTGTAATCATCTGATTATTTCTTATATTGTTCGCGATATCAAAAAGATCTCCTTAGAAGTTTAAAATTGAACAATTGAAAAAGAGCGCCTTACAATATTGGCCAAAGGTTGAGTTTCAGTTTCTGAAAATTATCTCTTTAAAAGATTGATGAATGAAAGAGTAGAAAACTTGAAAAGGGAGATAAGCGTATCAATGTTTGTCAGAGTGTTGTCCCTTTGCTTCTATTCCCACCCTAATCTTTGATGATCCCAAGTCTGGGCTCGTAGCGACGCGACCGAAAATTCCCTTGGCTATACCGGGTGCCCTAAAGAAGAGATGTGTGTGTGTGTGGATTTAAAAAAGAAGTTGATACACCGCTGGGGCATGGTTATAGATCTTTTTGTGTTTCATCGGTAATTCCCAGCCCCGAGAGTCGGGACAACGTCACGATTTGAATCAAAAGGAGGAAAATCCGAGATTTTGAATGTCTCAGCATTCGCGCCTTCCAAAGACGTTTTCTGAGATTTATTCCTGTGTGTGTTGGCGTGTTTGTGTGACTGTTTGTACTTTAAATACTGCGTGGAATATTTATTTAAAACCAGAGATGATGGGGTTTTTTTGTTTCTTGAAACGGGTTTTCATTTCCTAAACAGTGATTTGAATTGAGAGGAAACTGTTTTCATGTGCGTGTGAGAGATGTGTGTGTGGTGTGAGGGTATGGTGATGTGGGTGTTACTAAAAGCTTTGAATGAAACTAGCAAACATGTCCTGGGTCCTGGACTTTAGACGGATGTTTGGTATGTCGATGGCTTTGTTGGTTTGTCAATAAAGAAAAATATTCTAGAAGCTTAAAGTACCTAACCGTTCTCAAACTTTTTTTGGACCTTTGAGGTTATGAAGTAAAGTAAGCTTTCACACAAATTAATAAACATCGGTGTAATGTTTCATTCAGAATATATCATTGTTAATGGTACTATATAATTGCTTCTTTAGTTTACCTCTGTATACCTGTTTAATTGTATTTTCCTACCTGCCTACATATATAGCTATTGATTCTCTCTTTGTCTCTGTCTCTCTCTATCTTATATTTGGGTCTATTTGACTTTCCTTTACAAAGCCTAAAATATCCACAACAACGTCGGAGAGTAAAGTAAGATACTGAACTTTACTTTTTTGAGACATAGGGCTACATAATATTTTCTTTGCCTATTTTAAAAGTATTTTTTCGGCAATGTTATTCATAGGGCTGACAAAGCAGAGTTTACAAGTTCTGTGGGAGGGAAATCTGTATGTTTTTGTCCTGGGTTCAAATCCAAGACTTTCAAAATTGCAACAATTCTGTCACTAGTTTGTACCTTTGGGTCAAAGTATTGATTTTGAAATTTTTATGTCACTCATCCCTAAACCCACATTCCGATACGCGTAATAATTACAAGAATTAATAAAGCAAGTAGTATATTGGATTATGTATCTTTTAGTAAATAAACTTGGTGTCTATTAATTGCTATTCTTGCCGCAATGTTCTTGTAACAGTCATTCCATAAATATATAGATTATTGAAACAAGCCCTGTTGCTAACAAACACTAGTTTAATTAAAAAATTATGAATACGTTTAAGGTTGATCCTCTTTTAGCAATAGCCAGCGGCGGGTGGGAGGGGGGGGGGCACACATCTTTTTCCAAAACTATGTCTTTGTATGATGGTATTTAAATCTAAAGAAAGCTATTTAGTTAAATAGAATACAATGTTTTCAAAAAGTTTATTATGAAGTTCCTTAGAATTTGTCTGCTATGCTCAACTCACTCCATTAATGTACCTTGGACTATTTGCTATC
Organism: Anisus vortex; assembly: GCA_949126835.1. Lineage (NCBI taxonomy): Eukaryota > Metazoa > Mollusca > Gastropoda > Planorbidae > Anisus > Anisus vortex. The sequence continues at coordinate 16,725,974 of OX421502.1, read as the reverse complement.
TCCCCTCCACATTGCACAATTAGCTCATCCAATATTACAATCATAGCTATGGTACTGCCCTTTAGATATCTTGTTACAAATGATATCATTAAGCTAACATTATGTAAATGTCAGCCAGGTGTAGGCTATTGTACAATAGCTCCAGAATTATGCTACAACGTGTAATGCCCATTCATACAATGTCATCGTTCTTTTAGGAGAAAAAAAACTTTTTCTTAAATATATTTTTTAAACATAAATACAACAATTTTTTATTTCAATTTTAAAACAACTGCATAGGCTGTTATATTATAGTAGGCTCATATAACGAACAGGGATTCAAGTATTGACAAATAAATTGGGGAGGATATGTTTTAAACATACCCAGGCTGAACTAAGACTACCGACTGACCAGTTGGTGGTCGAATCCAAGCCACTGACCCTATCTCTATGCAGATGAAGCGCGTGCCGACTCCTTACAACAAGAGCGAAGAAATACAATTCAAATTCCTGGCTCTCTCGTGAGTCTGGCTTCGGGATATTGACGAGGCTGGATAAAAGAACTCGTCAAACAGTCAGGACATGTAAAACACCTTTGACCCCGGTTATTCTGACGCTAGTATTTCTTTATTAGTTCATTAAAACAAAACTTGAATAGTATTATATTTCCAAGTAGCTATTTCCATAGAACGATGAAGGAATCGACAACTCTAGAGAGACCTTACTGTCTCTGAGAAGACCAAAAACTAATTATGAAGATTGTAATTTCCTGTTCTAATATCTATTTATAAAGACATTTCAAAATCTCTCTCTCTTTTTATATTTTTGACCGAGTACAATATTTATCACAATAACGTAGAAACAAATATGTTCTTATAATGTTGTGATTTTATTATAATGTTTGTCTTATCTTATAATGTTGCGATGAATCAATCAAATTTGAATAGATGCACTGACATCATGGTTTTATCTTTCTCTTCTTTTACGGACTTTTTGTGTTTCTTTAGAGAATCCATAAAGTTTTACGATTGGCCGAAGTGCGGAGCGTTTGTTCCTTTTATCTGGGATAATAGTTCATGTTTTAATAGTATATTCATCGTTCGAGACAGTCGGCGCCCATTTATTGACGTTTTTCGTCTTAGACTTGACACTATTATCGCTTGGCTTAAAATATTTATAGATCAACTTGTACCTTGCTTGTTTCTCAGTAGTACTGTGGCTCTTTCGAAATGCATAATCTATATTTAACACATGGTCATTCTAATAAGTTTTTACCTTCCCCCAACATTTAACCGTGGTTAAAGCCTGATCTTGCTAATGATTAAAGACTATATTTTACGTTCCCCAATGCTTAACGAAATGGCGTCTTTATGTATAGAATAAGACTATTGTCTTTCTGAGCATTTTAAACTATACGATTTATCTTGTATCTTTAAGACTGAAATTATTACATGTTCTAGTCAAACAAATGTTACAATTTTGTTTTTAACATTTATCACTGCATGTTTTTAGACTATGCGTGTGCGTCTTCTGGTGTTATTAACCCTTTTTTGTGTATTAAATATAGGCCTAGGCCTTAACCTTTAATGCTTATTGTTCCTATGCCAGGTGCTGTTCCCCGTGAGATGTCAGATAAAGTGTCTAATACAAACATGATGAACGACAGCCCAAGCATCGTGGAGTTGAACGTAGGAGGCGTCTACTACAGCACCAGCCTGGACACCCTCCGCAATGAGCCGGACAGCCACCTGGCCAAGATCTTCTCTGAAGCCAACAGACACAAGGCAATCAGGGACGCCAAGGGGAAGTATTTCATAGACAGGGACGGAGTACTGTTCAGGTTAGTAGGTCATTCGTATTGACGTTTAGTGGGTCATTCATATTGACGTTTAGTAGGTCATTCATATTGACGTGTAAGACAGACAGAATGTATGATTAAATATAAGACAGAGACTGAGTATTGTTCAGGTTAGTAGTTCAATCATATTGACAAGTAAGACATAATGTATTGTTAGACAGGAGACCAAGACGGGATGCAATTCGGGTTAGTAGATCACTGACATACAAGACATAATATATTTTGTTATTGTTTTAGATAACTGATAAGACAGGAAGAAAACGAAGTACTTAGTATTAAAAATACACAGTAAAATATTGTCTAAGCCCATTTTTGATATAATTGACTAATAGGACAATATAATAAAATATTACGTTTCATTAAAACATGTATTTACAAATTTAACTTGATTACATGTATAACATTGAAATGAAATTCTACGTAACATTCGTTAGACCTTTACTAGAATATACATGGGTCTTAGCGAAATAATAACATATTTAAAAACTATAACAAATTTAAATACAAAGCTTTACATTCATTACAATTACAAGTTAATATATTACAGTTAAATAGTGTTAAGCCATGAAGTAACTGTTAATACACAGTACTTGTAAACAATAAAGCATTTCAAATTAACTTATAAATCCAACACGTTTTTTCAGCAAGGATCTCAGTGAGAAATAGACATTTTACAAAATTCAACAAAATTCTTATTTCAAAATTCCCATTGCAATGATAAAGTTGTATGAACTCTTTTTTTTTTCTCTCCCAATTAGATTGATTTTGTAACTTTAATTGAGCTGGTAAAACTAATAACATCGTAACATTCTTAAAAAGAAACAAAAACACGTATCGAAATGCAAAATTAATTCACAGATAGGACGCAGTAATCTTTTAGGAAAAGATTGAAGGTCTTTAACGTAAAAAAGAAAAGATAAACGCATTTTTTTTGCTGTCTGTTATAGCCTTTGTGTAATAAATCGAGAAATGTAAAGACGCAGTGTATAATTGTACTCAGACTTTATTCTGTAATGAAGACTAGTACATTCAAAATGGTAGAACAAGGACGTCGCTAACATACTAGGGGATTATGGGTAAACAACAAAAGGGGCAGCACTCTCACAGTTCACACAATGGAAAACAACACAACAAATAGACATAATGGTTGCAACATTCCTCCTCCTTTAATTTCTAGGTGGCCCAATATCCAAATCGCTCTGGAACACGCCTAGTACGACCTGATGTTCTAGTTACTGGGGATACAGGTGACAACTGATTTTCTAGTGATGGTATTGGTATGTCCGAAACCCGAGGCACCAGGGCTGCATGAGAGGCCGACTGATTTACTCGCGGAGCTTCCGTTGCTGGAATGCTCACTATTTCCTCCGGTATTTCTGTCTGAAACTCTACGGTCCCCGGCAACCACTCGACTCTAGAACCACCACTATGAGTATAAACTTTATCACCTAGTGCGAAATTGCATGTCTTGCAACCTTTATCGTGCGACTGGGCCTGCAGCGCTTGTTTTGTCTCTACGCGACTTCTCAAGTCAGCCTGGAGCATTGAAATGGGTGTACGCAGGCACCGGTTCATCAGCAACTGTGATGGAGTCTCTTGGGTTGTGCTTTGGGGCGTCGTTCTGTATTTGAACAAGAATTTGTTTAGCCGTATTTCCCACGGAATAATATTTTCCATTTTCCTGATGCTAGACTTGAAGATTTGAACTGCCCTTTCTGCAAGTCCATTGGTGGATGGATGTCTTGGAGCCGAGCGGATGTGTTTAATTCCATGCCTTGTGCAGAATCTTTGGAAATCATCACTAGTGAATGCCGTACCATTGTCCGATACTAGAGTGACAGGAAGACCATGAGTTGCAAATATTCCACTGAGTGCAATGATAGTTGCCTGGGTTGATGTATTAGGAACATTAATCACTTCTAGCCATTTCGAATGGTCATCAATTACAATCAGAAAGAGTTTACCCATGAAAGGACCGGCATGATCAATATGAACCCTAGACCAGGGAGAACTTGGCCATTCCCAAGGGTGGAGCTCTGCCACCGCTGGTAAATTTTTATTTTTGTCACATGACGAACTCTCTCTGATTGCTGACTCAATATCGTGGTCCATTCCTGGCCACCAGACGTAACTTCTGCCTGTAGCCTTCATCCTTGTGTAACGGCTTGATCTAGGGGTATGGTTAATAGATTACTTCTTAGGTATTCTCAAGTCAAACACATGGCTTTTCAATGAACAAAAACTCTTTAATTCAGTAAAAACAAGTACAAAACAACTGGAACACAACTGCACAGCTCGACGACTTAAAAAGTAAACAAAACACACCCGTGTCCACTCGTGACACATTTTCACATTAGCCAGTCACTGGCCTAAACCAATGAACGTAGAGGTCAGCTATAAGGGATAGCTGGGGTAAAGAGGGCAAGGTTCGTAACACCCTATTATCCGGGGATAAAAAAAAATATTTTTGTTAATCTTAAACTAAATATTTTTTTTTTATACAAATATCTCAAGGTACAGGAACAAAAGTATGTGACAATAATAGGGGTAAAACTTATGAGAACATAAGGAAGAAAGGGTGACGTTATTAATTAAACACAGCAGTGTAAATATAACGCACAACACTGACAACAGCATAATAGTAGTATTAACTTAACAAAAAGAGAATAACTCAACTTAACATAAACCATTTAGGTCAAAATAAAAGGGGCATAACTTTAGAAGTTATCAGTATTCTCCCTTGTCATTGTACAATAATAAATTCGGTGAAGCGTGAAAAACAATTTTTTTTTTTTTTATACACACTGAAAATGACCGAGGTCAAAACAAAATGGGAAAAAAAATTAAAATACAGTAATACATTATTCAAATAAACTCTGGCAAGACAAGAAATATCATAGCTTAAGTCTAGATAGAAAACAAAAATCTCATTCTTCATTGAAAAATCAATACAATGCAATAATTTTCATTCTTTTAAGGTTAACTCAACCCACGTTCATTTAATTCTGAGCTAAACATCTTTTGTCATTGTCAATAACTTCATAACAATAAAAACGACAATCAACTCAAGCAACAATCAACTCAACCGACAATCAACTCAACCGACAAACAACTCAACCGCGGCGACACTTCCCGTATTGAAATTAAATTTCTTTCCATTCATAAAAATCATACTATCTCTGTAGCATAAGTTTTCCACTGTTTACTAGTGTATGCTTGACCCAATTACGGTCTCAGCTCTAGGACAGTTTAATTTCAATTTCAAGCCTGCTGGCCGTCTTTCTAACTACACATTATATAACTGTTGACCCCAATTCCTAGAATCAAACAATACTCTCCTTCTCTCTCTCTCACGTTTTTTCCTATCTCTCTATCAGTATCATTCTACTCTCTCTTTCTAATGCAAATTAACCACATCACCTCTTAAGGTAAAAAAACTCTACGCGACAATAAGTTGCGACAATTAATGAGCATTATAGATTTAATAAACTTACGACTATAATTATAGTATAATCTCGAAATTACATTAATTTATGTTAAATTTAAGAAATTAAACTTTGTAAGTGACAGAATGAAGCTAGTTTATAGAAAATTCATTTATAAATACAATTTCTATGATATCAGTGACATTTTCCTAATTGCGTCATCAATTTCTCTGCACACTCTTTTTTGTATACAACATAAATTCTTAGTTTAAACATTTCATCTTCATTAAGATATGAATATTATTCAAAATACTAGTCAATTTACTTAATCAACCAACAAAAAAATAAAAAACAATGAGCATCCAACAACAACAAAATCTTGATATCAGTTATTAAGTAATTACATCTTATAGACTTTAGGAAACTTAATAATTCTTTGGTAGCAGAAATAGCATAATGTTTTTTTCTTCAAACATAAGTTAACATAAGACAAATATGTGTAAGTGCTCAAGGTCTACCAATTTCCTTGTCATCAATACAATTCACAATACAGTTTTAGTTACTGCATTTAGTTTGCGGTAATCAGCACAAAGCGGGCTGATTTATCTGCTTTTGGAACTATGAGACATGGTGAACTCCAATAGCTACAGCTTTGGGTGACGATATCATTATCTAACATGTATTGGATCTTTTTCTGAATAATAGCTAACTGGTTAGGGTTAACTCTATACAGGAGTTGTTTTATTGGAGAAACATTCTCATTCAAAATGACATCATGTTCTATCAAGTGTGTTCTAGTAGGAACATCATTGAATAACATAGGGTATTCTAGAATAATGGACTTGATGACATTGCTCTCTGACATTTTTAAATGTTTAGGTTTTTCATCAATGTTATCAAACACAGTGGAGTTATTTAGTTTACACCCACTCAATTTATGGTCAGTTTCACAGTGTTGTTCGTCCGGCTCAACAACAATAGGTGACATGGGGTGAGTTGGAGGGGAATAGTTACCTTCTACCATTTCCCTACCCTCATAAGGTTTGATCATGTAGTTGACCTCACTGACCTTTGAATCTACTTCGTATGGACCGAAGTATTTAGCAGAAAGGGGGTGAGTGTTGGTGGGGAGAAATAACAACACTTTTTCCCCTGGCGCAAATGTGCGAACTCGTGATTTTTGATCAAAAACAGTTTTCATTTTGCGCTGGGCTTGTTTTACATTGTCTCTAGCACATACAAAAGAATTGAACAAACGATTTTTAGACTTATCTACACAGTCAATGAGTCCTCTTTTCTCGGTTTGTTCATCTGTCCAGGCTTCTTTAAGCAGTTTTAAGGGACCTCTGACGGTGTGTTCAGGGCCCAAGGACTCTTGTATCGCTTCACGGGCAGCAAAGAGCACATATGGCACTCCTTTGTCCCAATCTTTCTGATGGTCATGGCAATAAGTTTTTAACATCGTCTTTAATGTTTGGTGGAAACGCTCTAGCGCTCCCTGGCTTTCTGGGTGGTATGCCGTTGACATTCCATGTTGTATCTTCAATCGATCTAGAACTTGTTGAAAAAGTTTGGAAGTAAAGTTGGTTCCTTGGTCGGTTTGCACCGATTTGGGTAGACCATACCGGGTGAAAAACTCGGTTAACGCCTCTGCTATCTTCTCTGCGTTGATACTGCAAAGGGGCACCGCTTCTGGGTACCTAGTTGCGGTACACATCATAGTCAGCAAGTATTTGTGACCTGATTTAGATTTGGGAAGGGGTCCCACGCAGTCGATGATAATATGCGAGAAAGGTTCGCCAAAAGCAGGGATGGACTGTAGTGGCGCAACTGTTATTGTCTTGTTCGGCTTGCCTATGAGTTGACATGATTCGAACGATTTACAGTAGGCGGTGACGTCACGTTTCAACCCAGGCCAATAAAAGTGGGGCAATATGCGTTGATATGTTTTGTTTATCCCCAAATGACCCGAGAAGGGCGAGTCATGCGCTACCTTAAGAATGTCCTCTCGGTACCTCACCGGAACCACGATTTGCTCCACCACTCTCCAGTTATCATCTGGCGCAGCATCGCGAGGTCTCCAACTCCTCATCAGCATTCCACCACGTACAAAATATTGCACAGGGCCATCTCTGACGTCAGACTCAGCCACAACACTCTCACGCAGCTTCTCCAGCTCTGTATCTTTCTGTTGTTCTTGGATTAGTTGCTGCCTGGGAGATAACTTATCTCCTCCATTGTCTACAGGTGGTCCTACCAACCTGGAAAAGAAGGTAGCTTCCAAGTCAATTTCGATCCGAGTATTGTCATTTTTGGCTGGTCCTCCAGGCGTCTTGTCCCTATTGTCTTTTTGATTCATGCCTCGGGTGATGGCACAGATAGGGTACAGGTCAGTATCTTCTACTTCTGTATTGTTGACTTCAGAATTTTGAGTCACAATCAGTTCAGGCTTTACACAGCCTTTTGCTAAGTCATTTCCAATTATGACAGAGATTCCGTCAAATGGAAGTGTAGGTTTATCTCCTACAATCACTGGACCGGAAATAAGTTCGGACTTAAGATGAATGCGTTGAAGCAAATCTTCCACATGTCCCATCTCAGTGCCTTTGATTAGTACCTTTTGTCCAGTATATGTTTGTTCAGAGAGTGATAATTTACCCTCTAGACTCAGGGACATAGTTTCACCGGTATCCTTTAGGATTTTAACTGGTTTTTGTAGCTTAGTTTTATCTTCAGATGTAAATGGCGAAAATTCGTCAAGAGTTGAAGTTTCTATCTTCTCTTCAAATGAAGTTTCTATCTTCTTTTCAAATGAAGTTTCTATCTCCTTTTCAGCACACTGGTTTACCTTACCAGGTTCTACCTTTGTTGTGCTTTCTCTATTATCTGAGATCGATATGCAGCCTTTAGATATAAAAGGTGACATTTCTTTCATTGAAGAACTTTCTGAGTTATTTTTCTTTCTTTCATCAGCACACTGGATAACCTTGCACGTTTCTACCTTTGTATTAGGCTGACGACAGTAGGCTTCCATTTCGTGTTCTGTTTGCTGTGAATCTTTTGTGTCGCCTTTAGTTATATAAGGTGACAATTCTTTTGGTGAACTTTCTGATTTACTTTCCTTTCCTTCATCAGCACACTGGATAACCTTACACGTTTCTACCTTTATTTTAGGCTGACGATAGTAGGCTTCCATTTCGTGTTCTGTTTGCTGTGAATCTTTTGTGTCGCCTTTAGTTATATAAGGTGACAATTCTTTTGGTGAACTTTCTGATTTACTTTCCTTTCCTTCATCAGCACACTGGATAACCTTACACGTTTCTACCTTTATATTAGGCTGACGATAGTAGGCTTCCATCACGTGTTCTATTTGCTGTGAATCTTTTCTTTTTTCCATAAACCAACAGTCTTCTAGTGTGTGACCTAGTTTAGCACAGTTCTTACACACAGGCTTTGGCTTTGGCTGACCTTCAATCATATCATAAGCTCCCATTTTATTTTCTGAGTGCTTTGAAACTTTCTTTTTCAGAAACCAACAATCTTTTCGTGCGTGACCGATTTTATTACAATTTTGACACGCAGGCTGTAGTGTTATACTTTCACTTATCTCAGAAGCTCCGATTTCTTTGTTTGGTTGTTTTAAACCTTTCTTGTTTGTTAACCAGCAGTCTCCTCGTGCGTGACCTACTTTTTTACAATGTTGACACACGATTTGTTGAGATGTCTCAGTGAGTTTTTTCTGCTGGGTATTTAGGTCGTCGGCGTTCTCTATTGTGGGTTTTCTAAACATCTCTCTATGACTTTTTGGTACAGATCCGTATCTTCTAATGATGGCTTCTTTGATATATTGATAATCATCAAACTCTTCATCTTTCAATAAAACTATGACCTCTCGTGCTTTGCCGTTAGCGACTTTAGTGAGTGCTTGTCTGACGAGTACAGCCCATTTTTCTTTTGGGAACGGAAAGTCTGTAGCTACTCTTTCAAAACGGTCAAAATACTGGTCAACAGGTTCATTTTCATTGAATTTGGGAACGTATTTTATGTACCTGAAGAGATCATTTATTTGAGTCTGTTTAGTAATAGCTTCTTGTTTTACTTGGTTTTGTGCCATTCTTTCCTCTATAGCCAATTTGGCTAATCTTTCTTCCATTGCTAGTTTTTCTTTTTCCAACCTCTCCTTACTAGCTAGGTTTTCTTTTTCCCTTGCAGTTTCTGTTGCTAGTTTTTCTTTTTCCATTGCTAGTTTTTCTTTTTCCAACCTCTCCTTACTAGCTAGGTTTTCTTTTTCCCTTGCAGTTTCTGTTGCTAGTTTTTCTTTTTCCATTGCTAGTTTTTCTTTTTCTAACCTCTCCTTACTAGCTAGTTCCATTTCAAATTTTGCTAGTTCAATCTTGGCTAACTCCAGTTGAATATTACTTTCCTTGGAGATGGAAAAGTCTGTTATCGGTGACTCTATTTCAATGTAATGTTAATGTTACTCACAGTTTTTCCAGACTACTGCATCAACTGCTTTTCGGACGAGATCCCAATTGTAACGGCTTGATCTAGGGGTATGGTTAATAGATTACTTCTTAGGTATTCTCAAGTCAAACACATGGCTTTTCAATGAACAAAAACTCTTTAATTCAGTAAAAACAAGTACAAAACAACTGGAACACAACTGCACAGCTCGACGACTTAAAAAGTAAACAAAACACACCCGTGTCCACTCGTGACACATTTTCACATTAGCCAGTCACTGGCCTAAACCAATGAACGTAGAGGTCAGCTATAAGGGATAGCTGGGGTAAAGAGGGCAAGGTTCGTAACACTTGATATACCTATGTGAGTATCATGAAGTAGACACAAAACTGCCTCGCGACACTTGCTAGGAACAACAATCCTGTTTCCCCATAGGAGACAGCCATCCATGATTGATAGTTCCTCCTTCCTAATGTAAAATGCATTATAACACTTATCAACTTTGCCTGGCCCACCCCACCGGACCCATTGAAACACTTTTGACAGAACACGGTCCCGTTGCGTCTCGGTCCGAATCTCCTGAGAATTCACTAACGGAGCAGCTGAGTCGACCATGTTGACAACCAAAACCATCTCCTGAGGCATTGTTACAGATTGAGGTAGGTCCGGGAGTGGGAGTCGACTCAAAGCATCCGCATTAGCATTATCAACTCCTCGCTTGTATTCAATGCTGTAATTATAGGCAGAAAGTGTTAATGCCCATCTTTGTATCCCTGCCGACGCCATAGCTGGAATTGTGCAGTCATGGCCAAACAAGTAGGTCAAGGGCTTGTGGTCTGTCACGAGGATGAATCTATCATTTCCTGTTCGGCCATAAAGATATTGATGGAATTTAGTGACCCCAAATACCAAAGCCAGGGCCTCCCTGTCAATTTGTGAATAGTTCATTTCAGCTGGATTCAAGCTACCGGATGCGAATGCTATGGGTCGGTCTATACCATCGGCATACCTATGACTTAGCACCGCACCGATTCCTTTCGGCGAGGCCGATGCGAGGCGTCACATTGTACCAGAAGTGGTAAAAGCGGGTTGTAATGAACCAATAAATCAGAAGTACTGATCATGTCCTTTGCATAGTGAAAAACTGTTTCCTCTCGTTTCCCCCATTTCCAAGAAACGTCCTTTTCGTAAGCTCGTACAATGGTGCAAGCTCAGCAGAAATATTCCTGAGGAACCTATAGTAGTAGTTTATGAGGCCAAGAAAACTTCGAAGTTCAGTTTTATTTGTAGGTGTTGGTGCTTCCTTTACAGCCTTCACCTTCGCTGGGATAGGATGAAGACCCTCCGCGTCTTTGCGGTGACCCAGATACTCAACTGAAGGTTGCATGAACCTACATTTGTTTTTATTTGCCTGCAGCCCTGCTTGCATGAGGCGCTCAAGCACAAGTTCAACATTTTTTAAATGCTCGCAGTTATCTCTCCCTGTTACAAGAATGTCATCTAGATAAACGCAGACACCTTTTAGTCCTTTCAGTACAGTACAGATAATTCTTTGAAAACAGCCCACTGCTGCGTTAACACCGAATGGGAGACGTTTCACTTTAAACAGGCCCATGTGAGTGTTTACAGTCAGATACTTGTGGTACTCCTCATCAACGGGTATCTGTGAATAGGCTTGATGCAAATCAATTTTTGTAAATGTTTGTCCACCTCTTAATTCTGCAAACATGTCTTCAATTCTAGGCATGGGGTAAGGGTCAACCTTACAGGCTTGATTTATCGTTACCTTGTAATCACCACAAAGCCGTATTGTGCCATCGGTTTTCAAAACAGGCACCACGGGGGCTGCCCAATCGCTGTAATCAACCGCCTCCCATATGCCAAGTTCTACATTCTTATCAATTGCCTCTTGTACTTTGTTCTTGATGGCATAAGGTACTGGTCTGGCCTTAAAAAACCGAGGTTGTGCTTCTGGATCAATGAAAAATTTGACTGGTGGACCATTGTATTTGCAGAGGCTTCCTTCAAAAATAGCTGAATATTTCAATAGCAAGTCATCAATATTCACGGTTTGGATATTATTGATGCTGTTCCAGTCTAGGCGAATAACTGTTAACCAATTTCGGCCAAGAAGTGAAGGCCCACCACCAGCAACCACGGCTAGGGGTAGGACCGCATGTTGTCCTTTATATGTCACGTTAACGTTTGCATACCCATGCACAACGATGGGTTCTCCTGTATAGGTAGTAATAGCGCCGTGAAACGTCGACAGCTTAACGTCCTGGAAGAACTCTCTGTATGTATGTTGTGAAATAATTGTAAGAGAGGCCCCTGTATCCACCTGCATCCTTATGTCCCTAGACTCTACCTGTAACACCACATCTATTGAAGGAATTTTCTTCTGTAGTAAAGCAACACTGAATAATGAGAAACACTCATCAGAAGAGTGCTCTTCCTGATGTACAATGTTAGTCAGATTTGATCGTGACATGTTGGGGAACCTTTTGAACTTAGGTACTTCAGCCTGTGGTGGTTTGACATTAGTGGTTCTACAGGCTCTTTGGATATGACCCTTCCTATTGCAGCCATGGCAGATGGCATCTTTTAACCGGCAATCTTGCCTGAGATGAGACCCCCCACAGCCGAAACATGTTATAGGAACCTTGGGCTTTCGGCCTACTTGAACTTGCACTTTGTTGACTTTCTGTAGGCCTACATTAGTCGAGGTAGCCCAAGCCGTGGCCGCCTCGAGTATGTCCTTTGCATTATACTCGGCAGCTTCCAATGCCAAAGCCGTCTCCAATGCCGTGTCGAATGTTATTGTGTCCGGCAGAGACAATAATTCCTTTTGCATGGCCTCGTTGTTTATACCAACAATAAAAATGTCCCTAAGTTGCTCGCTTAGTTCAGAAAACCTACAATCTGTTGCAGCCTGCCTTAATCGTATAACAAAACTTGCAATGGTTTCCCCCTCCTTCCTTTTAATTGTATAATATTTGAACCTTGAAACAATGCGACTTGGTGCTGGGTTAACGTGGTGCTTTACTCGTGACACAAGCTCAGCAAAGGCAAAGGTTTTAGTAGCTGGCTTCTCAGGGGCAGTAAGCGTTGATATTAAATGGTAGGCATCTGGCCCAACAGTGCTAAAAATACTTGCCGCCGTTTTTCATCATTTTCTATGCCATTCGCACCGAAAAAGTTTTCGAGTATATCAGTATACTCGTCCCAATTTGAACCAAGTTTAAACTCATTAATATAGCCGATTAAAGGCATTTGAAATATGAATTACTAATAATATACGTAAATATAAGTAAATATACAAGTTTATCCTCGTCGACAATGTAATAAATCGAGAAATGTAAAGACGCAGTGTATAATTGTACTCAGACTTTATTCTGTAATGAAGACTAGTACATTCAAAATGGTAGAACAAGGACGTCGCTAACATACTAGGGGATTATGGGTAAACAACAAAAGGGGCAGCACTCTCACAGTTCACACAATGGAAAACAACACAACAAATAGACATAATGGTTGCAACACATTGTTTTTTGTTATTTTGGATGAAACTAAATATTTCATGGAATCGAGTTCATTCTCAACAAGTGTTGCCCAAACTTTTTTTTTCAACAATAAAACTATTCTAAGTTTGAATTATTATTTTTTAAATGACATTAAAACTTTTATTTTGACCTTTTTAAGAAAGAGACATGTCAATGAATTTATATCAAAAATTTTTGCTGTATGATTTAACCAACAACAAACAAGCTGACATTTCTTGGTCAACTTTCGGTAATCGTTCGCCATGCTTAGACTTTTCTGAAGGAAAAATGTACTCAAATTTGAAATAAAAATATATGGTCGCTAAAATAAAAATAAAAAAACTAGCAATATCTAACGTCCGAGCTTATAATATCGCAGAATTCTAGGGCTCTGTAGAACGATATTCGGGAAACACTTTCATAAACAATAATTTAGTTATTACAAAAGATTTAGAAAAATCCAATAAACTACTTCAGTCTAAGGTTCTATTGTACTGCGACAGCTAGGACCATTTACCTATTAGAACTATGTAAATTGGAAATATTATACGCTGGGGTTGTGCATAATGCGCTGAAGTCCTTGGAGAGATCAATGGAAAACGTGTTATCCAATATCAGAACTGCAAATTAAACTTTTGATATTTAAATTATAAGAATGGCTATAGTATCTAGAAAAACATATTGTTATTTCCAGACAAATATATTTTCTAAAATCTACATAAATAATTGGCCAACATATGATAATTCTAGTATAAAGATGTGCCGTAACTTTGTTTACTTCCCAATAATTGGTGAGCAATTATTTGATTACATAATTCTCAGTACGTTGAGACATAGTCTTGAATATGCATGTATGGTTTAATCATGTGTAGATTATTCGTTTTTCTTGTTGTTTCTATTTTAACGTTAATTAACTAAACACAATATACAACATTATAGTAATGCGTTTCTAGCAAGTCTTATATCTTATCCATTTGATGTCCTTATATTTTTTTTTAATTGGCTCTTGTTAACATGTCAAGTCAGACTCTACTCAGCGTAGACTTGATAACGTCTGGTGGATGAGTAAAAAACAACATTCATCAGTACGATTCATTTACCTTGTTTAAAATGAACATAGAAACTGGTTTTATTTCGGCTATGTGTCTTACAAAGTCTTGAATTTATTGATATAAGAGACGAGGCCACGCCATTTGCATTTAATTTCTCTTTTTTATTTTGTTTTTGGGGACCAGAGTATATCCACACTGATCTCTAACTCATCCTTGGTGTGTGTTTAGTTTGAATGCTTAGTATTTAAGATGTACTTTAAGAACAACATCCTAATGGTTTGTATTCATCCTTAAAGGTAGGCAGTCAGTGCTGCTTTGTATAAATGCGGTATGCTTTACTGGATGATAAATCATACTCATTGAATAATAGTATGTCTTGTTCAAACTAGCTTGTCAAGCCTTACAAATTGTTATTACTGACTTAACGTATTTAACTTTACTTCTGACAGGTACATCTTGGATTATCTCAGAAATCTCAAACTTATCCTGCCGGAGAATTTCCACGAAAAAGATAGATTACGACAAGAAGCTGAATTTTTTCAGTTGCCGAGTTTGGTCAAAATAATTATCTCGTCGCGTAGCCATCCACCACTGCCAAGTCTGGTTGCACCAAAAGATCCACAGGGAGGCTCGGCCACTCACCTGTCACCTGCCCAGCAACCTACTTCGGCCAGACAGCCAACGTCACCACCGGCCGACTCCACGTCACCAGTTGGGGATTCCGCTCTGAACAATGTCAACTCCTCCCCATCCCCCGTCAGCGAAAGAGCTAGCGGCTTTATCACGGTGGGCTACCGCGGAACCTTCGCCTTTGGCCGCGACGGTCTCGCCGACGTGAAGTTCCGCAAGCTCAGCCGCATCATCGTGTGCGGCAAAGTGTCGCTGTGCCGCGAAGTTTTCAAGGACACGTTGAACGAGAGCCGCGATCCTGACCGAGGTGAGTTCGACCGCTACACGAGCAGGTTCTTCCTGAAGCATTCGTTTCTGGAGCAGGCCTTCGACATGCTGCAAGAGGAAGGGTTCATTATGGTGGGCAGCTGTGGGTCTGGAACCAATAGTGCTGGAGAGGTCAAACCTGGACTGGACACTGAAGAATCCAAGTGGCAACACTATAATGAATTCATATTTGAACGGCGTTGAACTGTGCCTCGGGATGTATACTCCCAAAGCCTTAACTTGCATTGTTTGTTTTGTTTAAACTGCCAAGAGATTCTGGCCATCACACAGGAGAACCAAGTGTTGTCAACTTAGATTCGTCGAGCTGCAAACACCTAACACATATTCATACTTACTAGACATAATCACCAGGAGTATGATGACAATTGTATGGTGCCAAACTATAGAGAATGCGCTTGACCAAATGAACACCAAATTACCTTGTGACTGTGTTGACAAATGAACAAAGAAAAAAAAATGTCGTACTTTACACATACAGCTGTCACACTCACGTGTCATTCTCTCACTTCTAAATTGACATTTTTACTCATCATTTGACACTGACTTTTTGTTTAACTGCCAGTTTAGCAAAAAAGATTTTTATTCTTTATGTACACTCCTGTAAAAAGAACCAATAGCATGAAACCAATTCACATGTTACATATCTAGTGTTTTTTTTTCAAGAACAATGTACACAGAACGATGATTTCTGCTGTGAACATAAATTATAATGTCTTAGCATTTTTTTAGCTAGGGAAAGGGGGTGTACTTGTATCTCACGTCACCTTTTGATTTTCGTTAGCAATAATATATATATAGACTACAACTTTACTATTCCTAGCATGTATTTTGTATGATCATTTATTCGTGTGTTTGCAATCTCGGCATCAGTATAGTCCATATTTGCATAAACTAATTCATCATTTAATAAACTACACGTAATATGATATAAAACAAAAGAATAGTACCGTATATACTCGCGTATAAGTCGCACTTTTTTTTACAGAAGATTTAGACAAAAAGTAGGGGTGCGATTTATACACCGGTGCGACTTATACGCGAGTATATACGGTAATTATCTGTCGCTTCCTTGCGTCTTTCTTTGTTATTGTTTTATTTCATTTTTATTTTATTTTTTGGCCGAATAACAATGTCAGTATGAATAATAAGGCTAAGGCACACGTTATATTTATTGTAACTTTCTTTTATAACGTGCGGTCCATATCAATATAAAAGCGTGTGTCGTTGGTAGCACCAACTATGTATGAGTGGTCACAGAAAGCACTATATTGTGTAACATGCATTGGTAATGCAAGCTTGTTTTTAAAGACAATTCTTTTGTGTTCAATTATAAAAGTGTTAAGCACACTCCATTGTTTCTGATAATTATTATACAGTTTCAGTCTTAATTACATTACGAGTCGTGGGCAACTAAGAACAAAGGGAACTGTTCTTTTATCTTGAATAAAAGTAGCCAGTGCGTTAGTCAAGTACATTATTAAGCTCTTCTTCTTTAGGTAAGGTGTTCTAAATATAGATACGTTTTACCTGCCTGCTATCGATCTGACCAATCAGATTACTCCGCTCGCTTCACTAACAACCAATGAAATGATCCATTATTTCCCTCACGGCACTTTCTATTTTCGCATTTATGTCTTTTAAAAATAAATTTCCAGTTTATTTCTTTTAAATGTATTTATCATTAGTTTTATGATTGGCGGCTTGAACTTTAAGATATTCGTTCGATATCAAATGTAATTTTATATTCTTTTTGAACATTTTTTTTTTGGTCACACTTAATTTTTTTTAAAGAGCGTTTTACTGTAACGAATTTAATATTTTGATAAAACGGTTCAATATTGTCTCAAAGATGACAGTCATTAATAATAGTCGGATAAAAAAATAAAATAATGAACAATATTTTGTGCTTCAGAATAACAACACTCAAGAAGGTCTAACAGAACAATCCAATCTTTTTCTAGAGTCAACCATACCCTTCTTTCAAGCTCAACTGTTCAGCCTGCTAATCACTATATAATTTAATGCCGACACTCGACACTGCAATTCTTAAGATTCAGGTTGTTGTATTTTTATTTTATCATTTATATTTTAAAATCAGGTCTTAAAATTCTTCATTCGCTTTTGTGGGTGAGAGGGCATCCTAAGTTTTGTTTTATTCCTTTGACGAATATAAAAACTGGGCAATACATAAACAGTGCCCTTTGTCGTCTAACTGACAGTCGCTAAGCTCTAACATAGCAATACAGCACAACAACAATCTATTACAATGATCAGATAGACACAGGGATAAAATGACTTTTCTCATCCCATACACAAGAACTAAGATACCTTTCTTTCCCGAGTAGAATCTGGGTATGGAATGGGGCTGCCTGGACAAACCAGGTAAGCCAATGAATAGCATCATTTAAAACACTAATCTAAGTGCAAGACTTAGACTTAAACCATGGATGAGCGTAGAACGCGATACTCATCTGTGTGAAAGGAGATAAGATATAAATCCAAGCGTATTATATCCATCTTGAAACTTGAAAACGTTTGTCATGACTGTTAATGCTACGTCTGACGTTTCAGTCTGACAGAAACATGAGTTGATATTTCACAAAGGTTGTGTTCACATCTAACTGGCTTTAGGTGAAGTGGATTGGAGCAATAGTGCCTGCTGGTATAATGATCCATGGTCACTGTGAATTCAGCTTACTTACAGTATAAACCTAATGATTCTTTTTGAAGTACTTTCACGTTTTGTTTTTAACTTTATATATTATTATAATGATACATATTATGGTGTGTGTTTTTTTCTATAAAAAGTGTGTAGTTGTTTTCTAAAGTTTGTCTAAAAATATTGAAATAGATAAACATAATAAATAATAAAACGGTAATAGTAATAGAAAACTAATTTGACATCTTTCTATTAATTTCATGTTATATTACACATTTGAATACACATTATTTTGTTTTTGAAACATTTAGATTTAATTAATTTTCGGTTAGTCTTTCAAATCTTCTATTTTGTTTGTTATGAAATGGTCTAGCATCAAGGCACTGATTTATATTCCGAAAGGATTTGAGTTCAAATCATGTTTATATACATGGATTGTGGATTGACATTTGAATCTGACATCAGTTTGAGAGAAAATGAAAAAAAATGCGCCTGATAATTATGCTGGCTACACAATCCCTTCCTAGGCGACGACCAATAAAAAAAAGTGAACTAGGCTTTCACTTGCCTTATGGAGTAAACGAGAACCTACTGCAGGATTGTTTATATTCGTTTATGAGTATGTGTCATTGTTTGTGTTGGTAAGAAGCTGAATAATTTTATTCCTGCAAGTTTATATCAATGAGAAGAGTTTCATTATCACTCATTAATAGATATCTTAATTAGACAAATTATATTTACGCTTATTTCTGTATATTTTCTAAAAAAAATAAGACAACTTCTAAAACTCTTATGTGTTGTTGTTTTTCTTTATGACATACCGAATCATCTTTATAAATTGGGGGTAATAACTCAATGTTTACAATATTTATTCATTTGCTGTGATGCCTTGAAATTTAATGTTTTGGGGAACTATGGGGATGTTTCTGATTTGCATGATTATCTATGTGAAGCGGTTGCGTCATAAAACTGAATCCAGTTTTTTTTTCTGTCTTTTTACAGAAGAATAAAACACAGATAAAAATGTGATTGTATCTTGTTTTAGTGCTTAGAATTTTCTGAGTTTAAAATGAATGTGTTGACATAAGTACACTTATCGTGATAAAACAACGTGTTAAGTATAACCCAAAGGTTTGGTTAACATTCTCTATCATTGTATATAGTTGTTTTGTAATGTTTATAGTACCGAATTTCAATATGTTATTCTATCAATAGTCTAGAAGATTTTGCCCTCACCCAGAAAATAAACTGCTCGGTTTAAATATATAGAATAAGCACATTAAAAAAACAACTTTTGGGATTTGTCTTGATTTTATTTAATTGTAATTAAAATGTGTAAATAATAATGCAATAAGCTTACATTAATTTTATTGTGTATGATTAGATCATTACATGCAGTAATTTGTTTTACAAAAATATTCAAAAGTATTCGTTTTATTTCATTTGACGTTTCTACATTTCCTATTCTGTGAATTTAGCTCTAACTTTTGAAATCAAAATGGCTTATGAGTGAATTCGAAAACAAAAAATAAATATGTATTTATATTTTAAGATTTAAATTCTGTGAAAATTTAACGAATGCAACAAGGTAACCTTTTAGTAGAATCATAAGGCTATAGAGATATACATATTAAAACTTATTCTTATCAATCTTTAACTTATTTAAATAATTATCTTTAACCCCCCTTTGCGATTGACCGTGGAACAGGTAGGCTATAAATGGTACACAAACTCTTAGAAGGACAGTCTAAATTACGCTTATCGAGTCTTTTATTTTCTTAAATAATAATTGACTTTTCAATTAGGAGAAATTATGTAGACGATTTTCGTGATCTGACAATAACAAATATCTGTTCCCTAATCTTCAAATTAGTAAAGTAGTCTTTTTAAAAACAAACAATAATATTTCAGTATAATTTAAGACTACTTTCTATTACCTACAGATCTACTTAAACAATCCAAACATTATGTATATATTATTTTTTTACTTAACATGTTTACCTTAATCCTTTCTTGTCCAATGGTACTTTTCATCCACTCTTCACGTTTTAATTTAATTCTCTTTGAACAAAAACTGGTCTTGAAAGGGTTAATGAAGTATTTTCAAACAAAAATGACAATGTTTATCAAAATATGCCTTCCATATGATTTACAAAAGAACAAGACTTTAATTTGAAAATATTATCTAGAATGAATGTAAGTGTATGTAAATATTTAGTATAAACACGATAATAAACATACTTATTGTTATTTTACACCGTAGTGTCGAAACTTTTATTTATTGTACATGCTGGTTACAGCTTCGTATAGCCTACTAGAAGACTATGACCACATTTTACACCTTTTTATTAAATCTATATTCTCTGTGTATTATCTGTCTGTTTCCTGCAGGCTTAGGGCTTGTTTCAATGAGAACAAAATGTGTCGTTTACTTGGACTGGATTATTTATTGTATCTTTTTTAAAATTAATAAATCGGTCGATAACATAAATAAATTATAACAAAAAGTGAATTATGATGTATTTTTGTACTATATAAATTATATGAACGACATACAAATTAAATCGATGCAAGACTTACAATTTTTTATAAATTTTATTAAACTATACGTCGTTTCATTAATTAAATTTATGTAAATTGAATTATTTATTTCAATACAGAAATTCTTGTGTTGTAGCGTTAGAAAAATCTTGATTTTGTCACAAATAAATTCGACCATAATTTACAATTTTACATTATAAGGGCCCACAGTTGTTAAATATTGAGTTTATTTTACCTAAAAATAGTCCTTTTGTAACGATCGACTTAGTATTTTTTAAGACTTATCTGTGTTCTTGTTTGTACATTAGCTATATACATTTATCTGATATCTGATACTGTTGAATTGGCGTCGTGAATATTATGGTACAATTCATTTTGTTTTAAACGTGAAATAAAGACTAATTTAAATCAAAGAACCATAAGTTAATTGAAAGCATTTATGTTTATTGTAAAATGAACAGATAATATGCTTGTAATATTGCACACTTTGCAATTTTAAGACTAAAGACGTTTGTTAGTCACTTTCTATACTATAGAAGAAAAAGAGATTGTATTATCTATGTGTGATACAAATGGGGAAATCAATCCAAAGCTTTTCTTGAGAACATTGTTTTCAAGATTGTATTACATGTTTGTGATTAAACCTAGTGCAATGGTAAAATTTTTCAAAACTGGTGCCTATGTTATGTCATTGTCAGGTATGTTACCAGATTATTTTAAAAAAGTATAATTATTGAGATTTATGTAACTTTTTGAATCTGTGTTTCAGAGTTTCTGGTAATAACATGGAATGAGTTATTTGTTTGTATTTTGAAACATAAAATGCGAAACAAAAAGTTTTAGTCCAAGTGTGTTTTATTGTTTTCTTAGTTTTGTTTTTATTGTTGTTGTTTTTAGTTTGTTTTTTTACATTTTATTTAATTATAGAAGATTTACATTTGTATAGAAAATCAAATAAAAACTCAAGTTAAAATTAAATCATTCTTGATTTTTTCTTGTATTCTTTATTGTTGTTTTTTATGTTGTATATTGCTTAACGATTGTTATTGTTTCATCTACTTGCGATCCTGAACTATATAAGTAAAGGTAAGGTACGTGTCATATTGAAATCAATCCCAGCACTCAATACAAACACACTGACATCTCAAAGCAATGCTAGTTACTCATACAGCTAGTTATATACATATTGGAATCAATCCCAGCACTCAATACAAACACACGGACATCTCAAAGCAATGCTCGTTACTCATACATGTAACAGGGTGGGGCGAGGGGAGGGCGGTGATATTTTACATTCATGGTTACTACTAATTAAAGAGGGTTGTGGGTAAAAGACAGCAATCATAACTAAATACATCTAAACTAGGGCACGAGGGGACTTTGGGCTTCCGTGACACTTCCGTTGGGACAGAAGGATTATTACAATCTAAACAGACCAACAACACTGAACACTAAACATAAAACACTCAAATCATATTTAAATTACAAATTACTGTTTATTCATGGAAATCAACTCATCCCATTTAAGGAAAAATAAAAATCATTAAAAACAAATTGAACCCCAACAATAAACCTATACTATCTAAACTCTAAACATACTGTGAACCCAAACAAAATAACCAACTTAAACTCCCCACTAAAAAACTAACTTCAACTCCCCACTAAAAAACTAACTTCAACTCCACACTAAAAAACTAACTTCAACTCCCCACTAAAAAACTAACTTCAACTCCCCACTAAAAACCAACATATGCCGACATTACGACCTACAATATAATAGAATAGAAATAGAGAAATAAAAATACACATTAGAACATGGTCATCTATATACATAAGCATAATATATATATAAACTATATACAGTAAATAAAAACTACATAGCATAATCCAACTATAACCAGTTAAAACATGAACCTATAACTCCTTGTACATCTTATAACATAATATGAATTATGACATAAGAATCAACCCAGCTCTAGTCAATGAAGACTAGAACAAGACAACACTGCTCTATACTCTGCACCACAGAGTTAGGCCACTCACTGGTTAATACATACCAGTTAAGACCAAGCATGAAATAAAAACATCTACCATAACTTATTCCCATGCCGGCCGTTAAAGGCTACATTACATTAAAATAATAATATACATGAAATAAAAAGAAATATACATTTAAAAAGAAGAAGCCAACATGGCGGATAATGTTCCTTCCCAAACCTCCAACTTAATCCATTCCCATCAATGCACTTATCATAGACAAGTGGACAATATACATAAAATAACAAAAAATTAAACATAGTATAAAATAAAATAAAAATTCTAAAAAGTAATTAAATCTCAACTCACATCATATCCGAACAAGCCACACACAACTACGCCATATACTGACCACTGGTCCTCCACAAAATGGGACATTTCAGACGGAAGTGATTGATTAATTGTTCTATTTATAGACGCTGACCGAACGTCTCTGATGACGCGTCTAAATCTCGTTCTAACTAATTTCAAAATGACTAATTCCTGTTGACTAAAGTGCTAATCCTTATTCTAAATCTCTAATTGCTAAATATCTACAAATTTACCTTATGTACAACCCTATATTAAATTAAACTACAATAAAAATTCTACCTATTACTTTAATTAAACTACACTAACGAAAACCCAATTTAAAATAATCAGAAAAAGAATTCCGAAAAATGACGCAAGGCCTAGCCGCTTAACCTCGTTTCAGGACTTTCACAAAATACAAAACAATCCTTACATACATCATTTTTATATCAAACAGTCCCCCAAGTCTATATCTATATTACAAATAATAAAATATATTTACCTTAAAAGTCAATTACTTACATTCTCACAAATCATAACACGCTCAGAGCACAGAAACACATTCAAAACAGACCACTCATACAGCACAAAGCAATTAATCCTACTTTTAATTTAAGTCACCGACCTACATACAGCTAGTTATATACATATTGGAATCAATCCCAGCACTCAATACAAACACACGGACATCTCAAAGCAATGCTCGTTACTCATACAGCTAGTTATATACATATTGGAATCAATCCCAGCACTCAATACAAACACACGGACATCTCAAAGCAATGCTAGTTACTCATACAGCTAGTTATATACATATTGGAATCAATCCCAGCACTCAATACAAACACACGGACATCTCAAAGCAATGCTAGTTACTCATACAGCTAGTTATATACATATAGGAATCAATCCCAGCACTCAATACAAACACACGGACATCTCAAAGCAATGCTAGTTACTCATACAGCTAGTTATATACATATAGGAATCAATTCCAGCACTCAATACAAACACACTGACATCTCAAAGCAATGCTAGTTACTCATACAGCTAGTTATATACATATAGGAATCAATTCCAGCACTCAATACAAACACACTGACATCTCAAAGCAATGCTAGTTACTCATACAGCTAGTTATATACATATAGGAATCAATTCCAGCACTCAATACAAACACACTGACATCTCAAAGCAATGCTAGTTACTCATACAGCTAGTTATATACATATTGGAATCAATCCCAGCACTCAATACAAACACACTGACATCTCAAAGCAATGCTAGTTACTCATACAGCTAGTTATATACATATAGGAATCAATTCCAGCACTCAATACAAACACACTGAAATCTCAAAGCAATGCTAGTTACTCATTTAGCTAGTTATATACATATAGGAATCAATTCCAGCACTCAATACAAACACACTGACATCTCAAAGCAATGCTAGTTACTCATACAGCTAGTTATATACATATAGGAATCAATCCCAGCACTCAATACAAACACACTGACATCTCAAAGCAATGCTTGTTACTCATACAGTCATACAGCTAGTTATATACATATAGGATTCAATCCCAGCACTCAATACAAACACACTGACATCTCAAAGCAATGCTAGTTACTCATACAGTCATACAGCTAGTTATATACATATAGGAATCAATCCCAGCACTCAATACAAACACACTGACATCTCAAAGCAATGCTAGTTACTCATACAGCTAGTTATATACATATAGGAATCAATTCCAGCACTCAATACAAACACACTGACATCTCAAAGCAATGCTAGTTACTCATACAGCTAGTTATATACATATAGGAATCAATTCCAGCACTCAATACAAACACACTGACATCTCAAAGCAATGCTAGTTACTCATACAGCTAGTTATATACATATAGGAATCAATTCCAGCACTCAATACAAACACACTGACATCTCAAAGCAATGCTAGTTACTCATACAGCTAGTTATATACATATTGGAATCAATCCCAGCACTCAATACAAACACACTGACATCTCAAAGCAATGCTAGTTACTCATACAGCTAGTTATATACATATAGGAATCAATTCCAGCACTCAATACAAACACACTGAAATCTCAAAGCAATGCTAGTTACTCATTCAGCTAGTTATATACATATAGGAATCAATTCCAGCACTATATACAAACACACTGACATCTCAAAGCAATGCTAGTTACTCATACAGCTAGTTATATACATATAGGAATCAATCCCAGCACTCAATACAAACACACTGACATCTCAAAGCAATGCTTGTTACTCATACAGTCATACAGCTAGTTATATACATATAGGATTCAATCCCAGCACTCAATACAAACACACTGACATCTCAAAGCAATGCTAGTTACTCATACAGTCATACAGCTAGTTATATACATATAGGAATCAATCCCAGCACTCAATACAAACACACTGACATCTCAAAGCAATGCTAGTTACTCATACAGCTAGTTATATACATATAGGAATCAATCCCAGCACTCAATACAAACACACGGACATCTCAAAGCAATTCTAGTTACTCATACAGCTAGTTATATACATAAAGGAATCAATTTCAGCACTCAATACAAACACACGGACATCTCAAAGCAATTCTAGTTACTCATACAGCTAGTTATATACATATAGGAATCAATTCCAGCACTCAATACAAACACACGGACATCTCAAAGCAATTCTAGTTACTCATACAGCTAGTTATATACATAAAGGAATCAATTTCAGCACTCAATACAAACACACGGACATCTCAAAGCAGTTCTAGTTACTCATACAGCTAGTTATATACATATAGGAATCAATCCCAGCACTCAATACAAACACACGGACATCTCAAAGCAATTCTAGTTACTCATACAGCTAGTTATATACATATAGGAATCAATTCCAGCACTCAATACAAACACACGGACATCTCAAAGCAATTCTAGTTACTCATACAGCTAGTTATATACATATAGGAATCAATTCCAGCACTCAATACAAACACACTGACATCTCAAAGCAATGCTAGTTACTCATACAGCTAGTTATATACATATTGGAATCAATCCCAGCACTCAATACAAACACACTGACATCTCAAAGCAATGCTAGTTACTCATACAGCTAGTTATATACATATAGGAATCAATTCCAGCACTCAATACAAACACACTGAAATCTCAAAGCAATGCTAGTTACTCATTCAGCTAGTTATATACATATAGGAATCAATTCCAGCACTCAATACAAACACACTGACATCTCAAAGCAATGCTAGTTACTCATACAGCTAGTTATATACATATAGGAATCAATCCCAGCACTCAATACAAACACACTGACATCTCAAAGCAATGCTTGTTACTCATACAGTCATACAGCTAGTTATATACATATAGGATTCAATCCCAGCACTCAATACAAACACACTGACATCTCAAAGCAATGCTAGTTACTCATACAGTCATACAGCTAGTTATATACATATAGGAATCAATCCCAGCACTCAATACAAACACACTGACATCTCAAAGCAATGCTAGTTACTCATACAGCTAGTTATATACATATAGGAATCAATTCCAGCACTCAATACAAACACACTGACATCTCAAAGCAATGCTAGTTACTCATACAGCTAGTTATATACATATAGGAATCAATTCCAGCACTCAATACAAACACACTGACATCTCAAAGCAATGCTAGTTACTCATACAGCTAGTTATATACATATAGGAATCAATTCCAGCACTCAATACAAACACACTGACATCTCAAAGCAATGCTAGTTACTCATACAGCTAGTTATATACATATTGGAATCAATCCCAGCACTCAATACAAACACACTGACATCTCAAAGCAATGCTAGTTACTCATACAGCTAGTTATATACATATAGGAATCAATTCCAGCACTCAATACAAACACACTGAAATCTCAAAGCAATGCTAGTTACTCATTCAGCTAGTTATATACATATAGGAATCAATTCCAGCACTATATACAAACACACTGACATCTCAAAGCAATGCTAGTTACTCATACAGCTAGTTATATACATATAGGAATCAATCCCAGCACTCAATACAAACACACTGACATCTCAAAGCAATGCTTGTTACTCATACAGTCATACAGCTAGTTATATACATATAGGATTCAATCCCAGCACTCAATACAAACACACTGACATCTCAAAGCAATGCTAGTTACTCATACAGTCATACAGCTAGTTATATACATATAGGAATCAATCCCAGCACTCAATACAAACACACTGACATCTCAAAGCAATGCTAGTTACTCATACAGCTAGTTATATACATATAGGAATCAATCCCAGCACTCAATACAAACACACGGACATCTCAAAGCAATTCTAGTTACTCATACAGCTAGTTATATACATATAGGAATCAATTCCAGCACTCAATACAAACACACGGACATCTCAAAGCAATTCTAGTTACTCATACAGCTAGTTATATACATATAGGAATCAATTCCAGCACTCAATACAAACACACGGACATCTCAAAGCAATTCTAGTTACTCATACAGCTAGTTATATACATAAAGGAATCAATTTCAGCACTCAATACAAACACACGGACATCTCAAAGCAGTTCTAGTTACTCATACAGCTAGTTATATACATATAGGAATCAATCCCAGCACTCAATACAAACACACGGACATCTCAAAGCAATTCTAGTTACTCATACAGCTAGTTATATACATATAGGAATCAATTCCAGCACTCAATACAAACACACGGACATCTCAAAGCAATTCTAGTTACTCATACAGCTAGTTATATACATATAGGAATCAATTCCAGCACTCAATACAAACACACGGACAAAGCAATTCTAGTTACTCATACAGCTAGTTATATACATATAGGAATCAATTCCAGCACTCAATACAAACACACGGACATCTCAAAGCAATTCTAGTTACTCATACAGCTAGTTATATACATATAGGAATCAATTCCAGCACTCAATACAAACACACGGACATCTCAAAGCAATTCTAGTTACTCATACAGCTAGTTATATACATATAGGAATCAATTCCAGCACTCAATACAAACACACGGACATCTCAAAGCAATTCTAGTTACTCATACAGCTAGTTATATACATATAGGAATCAATCCCAGCACTCAATACAAACACACGGACATCTCAAAGCAATTCTAGTTACTCATACAGCTAGTTATATACATATAGGAATCAATCCCAGCACTCAATACAAACACACGGACATCTCAAAGCAATGCTAGTTACTCATACAGCTAGTTATATACATATAGGAATCAATCCCAGCACTCAATACAAACACACTGACATCTCAAAGCAATGCTAGTTACTCATACAGCTAGTTATATACATTTAGGAATCAATCCCAGCACTCAATACAAACACACTGACATCTCAAAGCAATGCTAGTTACTCATACAGCTAGTTATATACATTTAGGAATCAATCCCAGCACTCAATACAAACACACTGACATCTCAAAGCAATGCTAGTTACTCATACAGCTAGTTATATACATTTAGGAATCAATCCCAGCATTCAATACAAACACACTGACATCTCAAAGCAATGCTAGTTACTCATACAGCTAGTTATATACATATAGGAATCAATCCCAGCACTCAATACAAACACACTGACATCTCAAAGCAATGCTAGTTACTCATACAGCTAGTTATATACATTTAGGAATCAATCCCAGCACTCAATACAAACACACTGACATCTCAAAGCAATGCTAGTTACTCATACAGCTAGTTATATACATTTAGGAATCAATCCCAGCATTCAATACAAACACACTGACATCTCAAAGCAATGCTAGTTACTCATACAGCTAGTTATATACATATAGGAATCAATCCCAGCACTCAATACAAACACACTGACATCTCAAAGCAATGCTAGTTACTCATACAGTCATACAGCTAGTTATATACATGTTTTAGATAGTAATCACTGTAACAACAAAGTAAGCTCTGGTACTGGTGGGTAAAGAGATGGAAAGTTTCACATCCCCAATGAGTTGAAAACCTTTGGAGTTTTTTTCTTTTCGCGCAAGTTGCTAATGTTCTTCATTTGGTTGCACGAATTTTTAACAATAAGCGATTTTTTGGTGAATTGGTCATTTAAATACCGACAAAGACCTTACTTTTACGCCTCAATCACACTTAGTATCCCTTATAGATGAAAGTCCGCTAAATACTATAGTACCGGAATATATTAGAACCTACATTTAAAATGTCATTTAATAAGGCACTTTAAAAGAACCATTATAAACAACTTCTAATACAATATAGTTTAATGTTTAAACATCTAACTTCATTACACATTATAATTTCATTTAAAATTTAACAAAACATCATTGGAAAATACATTTGATAAGCACAAGTTGTAACCGAGACAGGCAAAAAAATGACTTCCTATTAGCGTCTTATACTTTAGATAATCACAAGGAGCTAACAAGATACACATTGATAGAGGCGACAAAGATGGTCGCAAAATGCGTATCGCAAAGTCTGAAGAAGAAGAAAATGCTCCACGCTTTAGCCGTGTAGAAAAGACAGCAGAGCCAACACCAACAAAACAAGGTTGACCAGCGATTCAACCCGCCGTTTCCAACACAACACTCGCTGTTGATGAAACAGGGACTTATACAACCCATCATTGATATCTTTTCACGACAACATCTCTAGCCTACGACATAATAATAGTTGATAATTCGAACGGGAAAGGTTGTACGTTAAATCCAAGTTTCTTTTAAAAGTTTTTCTTGTATTGTCTAAACAACAAAGTGAGTTAATACATGTAGATTACCGAGACTGGATTATTTAATCGAAGAATGTGGTCTCTGGGTATTTCGAGATAGTCACAGGGAATAAAGCCCAGGTTTTCAAACTAATTCAATTTGTACTTAAGTGGAATAGGATTGGCCACCAAAAGACGCGCTCTACCTTTTCACCCAATGAAAAACTAAAAAAAGGAAGAGAAAACGCCTTTTAGCTCTCGATTAAAGCCCGTGATTTTCTCAATGCTTTTACGCTATTAGTCATTCCTTAAGTCCGTGGTATTCTGGGAGTTAATCGTAAAGCTCTATAATACTAATTAAATGACCACATTTCGAAAAAAGGCGTTCTCTTTGTTATTTTAGTAATGGACGTCTGTTTGTTGTTGTTAAAGCATTCAAGTGCTTTAAAAGCGATGGTAATAGCTTTGCAGTTTTAAATGTGATGATGTTGTTATTGTGTTGTTGTTTTTTACTGATGTCATAAATGTTTACTTTAAGGATTGTTGCAAAAAGCTTAGTAAACTAATAATTTGACTCTTATTTTAAACATCGTTTACCCTTCTATCTATAGATAAATAGGTATAGATCTATAGATTGAAAAACAAAGATAAATACATATATATATATATATATATATAAACAGAAAGATACTTAGACAGATACATATAGATAAAGATATAGGTAAATAGATGGTAGATAGATAGATAGATAGATAGATAGATAGATAGATAGATAGATAGATAGATAGATAGATAGATAGATAGATAGATAGATAGATAAATAGATAGATAGATAGATAAATAGATAGATAGATAAATATGACATTTTTTGAACCTGTGCATTATTTTTGAAGACCACAAGCTAGCATGGCTGAGTGTGTGTTTTGTCTATGTATTTATTTCTAATGTGTTTCAACTCAAGTGTAGGTGTGTTTTGTCTGTGTATTTATTCCTAAAGTGTTTCAACTCACGTGTTTGTGTGTTTGCTTTAAACGGACAGGAAATATCAATGACTGGGAGAAGATGCGTTAAATTAACTTTAGATTTTGTAGAAATTCCAGTTAGGTTATTGCTCAACTAAACATCCTACACCTCTCACGTTTTTTGAGATTTCAATGGTAGACATGTTGTCACCATGTTGTTGTTTAGTGTCTGTGGTTTTTTTTTACATTTCCTAACTATTACATTCGAACTGGAGATACTCTATGTTCTCTTAAAAATATTAGTGAAGAATAGGTAGGCCTATATAATACTTATCTTATACATTACAGACGCTCCATCTATAAAGAAGATTGCGTCCTACGCTCATCCGTGGTCTGAGTCGAGTCTTGCGTTTTTTATTAGTGTTTTAAATTTTGTTAAGTTACTGATTTTCCTAGATTGTTCAGGGAAGAAAGAGAACTTAATATGCATTTGTTCTCGCATGAGAGATAATAAAAGTTGTTTTTGTCTTTGTCCAAACTTGTGTGTGTAGCTGTGTGTGCGTGTGTGTGTTTGTGTGTGTGTAAGTGTGTGAGCATGTGCATTTGATCACTTGCCAGTCTTTAAAAAAAATACCATGTCTAGACCAAATTGTCATTTAAATAAAGTACAATCCAATGTGGCTAAAACTGACTGAGAGTGGTTCAAACTGGATAAAATAATTGATTCAATGCACTATGCAATATGAATGAAAAGGTGAAGAAAAACACAAACAACGATAAACTTTTGACGTAGAACAAAAACAGATGTACTATTGCAAGACGGTGAAATTATTTGAGTATCATTGCTGTATCCATGAATTGAGTTTTGCGACTTAACCGATCTAATGGGCAACAAATGTTTTGTTGTTCATTCTAACTAGACTGTTAAGAAAGGATTTTTTTATCCTGTAAAAAAACATTACATAATAACAACAAACAACTCGCTTTATTTTAAGACAGAGATAAAGGGGAGATTATTAGCGTTTGGATATTATCATTGCCACACAATCTTTTGTCACATGAGTTTCTTATTGATTTGTACGGTCTGGGAGAAGTTGTTTACTTTATTTTTATTTATTTAAATAAAATTTATTGGGATCAAAATTCATATTGCGTTTATATGGGCAATCACTATAAAAAAAAAATTAAACAGAGGAAAGAAGGGTCAAACAGCAAAGTTGTAATTATTCATAAAGCATTAAATTCTAACTTAGAAATATGACACAATAACTATTTGCTACAATGTGCAGATAAACATAAGAACAACAAATTAAACTAATTAAACTTATTCCATATTGTGCAAAAGCAGACGTAAATTAACTAATAAGTTATATTTCTTTCCCGCGTTGCATCCGGGTATCGAATGAGTTTTCTAAAACAGAACAGGAAAACCCTAGCTTAACATCTAACACTAAACAAAATGCAAGATTAGACTCAAACCACGGATAAGCCTCGGACGCATTAATTTTTTCTATAAAAGGACCGTCTGCATCATCTAAAATAAAATGTAGACAATACGTTTGTTGATGTCTTTTTTTATGTAGATGTAATCACTTTCGTTTACAACCCAGACAGTGCATCGTATCTTTCCTTAGCATGAAATTTACATGTTCAAAAAGCTGAAAGAATTAGCTGCTTCCTGTTGTGGTTTTTCCTTTCTTTATTTTTCCTGGGATAGCATCCGATAGCATCTCGAGAGATTTGGAAGACAAATAGGTGCCAACTAATATCTAGCTAGACTCTAGACATACGTTAAAAAGAAGAAAGTACGAGAAAACAGAGATAGAAGACGCTTGCTTGATTTTTTTTTTAATGTACGTATGGATTAAAGTCATAAAAAAGCATTATCGTTACGGGCGCATTTTTCTTGTCATCATCGATTTCTTACTAGCCGTTGACCATATCAGCAAACTATATTGGCCCGATATTTGCCCAACGTTTGGTCAAGATTTGATTATTGGTAGAATATTGGTGGAATATTGGTAGAATATTGATCCTATTCTGTTTCTCGGTAAGAATTTCCAGAGTTATGTAATCATTTTAAGAAAAGTAAAAACAAATGTATTATATCAAATTTCTCTTTATTGAAAGTTATTATTACTATATATATTAGATAATATTATTTTAAAGGATAAATTTAAAAAAAAAAAAACAACGTTTGACAAAACTCGATGTGAAAAACTCCAACACATGAACTATGGAGAAAAACACAACAATGGCCCCACTTGGCTTTGCAATACTTCTTCAAAGATAGCTGTAACAACACTTCAGAAAAGAGGTCAATCCAGCATGGCTGTCGTCAGTATCTCCGCAATCTACAAGCTCCACTAGCTACGGCCGATATCAGTTCATCGTTAATTAATAATTGATGAATCTACCTTGGCCGCGTTTTGTTTTTGTGTGTCATTTGCTACTATGTCTTCGTCTGTCTAGCCAGAAGACCAAGACAAACAGACGTAACAATGTGCAAGCAACATCGTTCGCGTATGAGTAATAAAATATAGCCCGTGTCACGTGATCTTATCGTGACCCCCACGTCAGCAACACTCGTGTGTTTTGGTGTTATCCTAGCAACCAGATCCCATAACGCCTGTATGTTTTGTTGTTGTTTTTGTTTTATTTAATGATCATATCCCAAGTACTGTACAAAGCAATAATTGTTATAACATGAACATGTGATACTTTATCTATATAGACAATCTTCTCTCTTAAAAGAAATAGTCAATATTTCCTTTTGAACAAGTTACTTACACGGGGCATTATTGTTTCAATATTTGATTAACAAATTCAAGACTCGTATGTTTTATCTCAATATTAAATTATCTACTTTACATAGAAGACGATGTTTACGTCCAATGAATATCTGTGGTTTATGTTTACGTCCAATGTATATCTGTGGTTTATGTTTCGTCCAATGAATATCTGTGGTTTACCGCGTCTTAACGTTTTGAACTAATGTTGCTGGTTTATACCTACTTAGTTTAGGAAACTACACAGTCTTTGCCCAAATGACGCTCGCAAAAGAGAACACTTTAAATACGTTGTCCGAACAGGTGGACTAACAATAGTAGTTAGTCATACTGGGGCAACAGCAGACATCAAAGATAACACAAATGAATAATGAAAGCATGTCACGTTCAACTCCAATCATACAACCTTTAAAAGGCCTTATACCTTTTTTATTTTCAAATGAAAAACAGACTTATCAATTAATTAACTGCTGCGTTTATATTATTACTAGTGGCTCTGCCCGTCAAAATGATGGAGAAACATATGTGTTTTTTAAAAGAGAAAGAAAAAATATACTAGGCCTATATATAAATGTAAAAAAATATATATATATACAAATATATATATATATATATATATATATATATATATATATATATATATACATATATCCTATACTATAATACGAGTTAAAATTAGATGTATATATATATAGTACCAGGTGACCGATCATTCGATCGGTAATAAAGAGCAGGCGTTTGTACCTTAACATATTGTGCTGTAAAAAAACGGTGCATACATTTTAATAAGTACGTTTTTACCAGACCAATAAATTGCTTTTTTTCCCGTCTACAAAAATTAAAGTTATGTAACGTTTTTTGGCGTATTCATTTCTATTTTTGCACTCATTGTATAAAAGATAAAAGATAAGATTTCTTTACGGATCCAAACAAATGGAAATTTGTCTTGATTACAGATGTTTTGTCCTTCAGCATATTTTAAACAAAATAAAATAATTATTTGTAATTTATATACAAGCACTGAAATATACTTATAAAAATAGACAATCGCACACACAATCACACAATTATCATGCAAGAAAAAGTTCATTAGTAGTCAGCTATTGTTGACTGAAATCCTGACGATAGGCCTATATTTCTTGTTGCGTATGGTAGATAGTTTGGCCGGAGGCTGACGCTCAATATAATTCTTCGTCTGGTGTGCATATTCTTCTTTTGTTGTAATGTAGTTGGTATTGCGATATTGTTTGTTTATATAGCCAGCCATCCAACTTTACTTGCCACTGTTGACGGGTCTGTCTGAGCAAAGCAGATAAAATGTCCACAGACGTATTCCTCTACGGCCACTTTTTATTCGCCCTGATAGTGTAAAGACATGCAGCCCTCCACCCAACTCCAATATTACTTTCCTCATATCGGATGTAAAATTTCCCCCTAAGCAACATTTTAGGTGTGATTTATAAAATCTGCCTGAAAAGAGATAAACGTTTCAACTGCATCGATCTTTCACTCTAAACATATGATACCGACAAACTGTAAAGCTTAACGTTTGGACCTTTATGACAAATGCATGTACCAAAGGGTGACGCTGTATTGTGTTTTAAAATTCTCGTAAATCATCTCTTTCATAAAAGGTGTCTAAAGGTAAGCTTTTTCTGAATTCTTACTGTATGCCTGCATGTTGATCTGAGTTATTAAGACCATTGCATTGGATATTCATCAATTAGTAAAATATCCCCTACTAAAAAAAAAAGTATCTGTCGGACCGAATTTGATCCATATGTCCGATGAAGCAGCGTTCATCAGTTTCTGTGGCCTCGGCATACTAGGTGATTGTGTGGCCAGCACTATGCACAGCCGCCTTTACTTTACCCTAACTATTGTCAGGTAACCATCAGGGCTGGATAGACTCAGGGACACCCTCCAGACCCGGGAAAAATATCATAGCCTGCACCAAGATTCGAACCCGGGACCTTCGGCTCTCCAGTCGAACGCGCTGCCGCTCGGCTACCGTGCCCCCATAGGCACTTAGAGCGCTTTTGAAGAAAATTTCCACATATACACATATATCCTATACTATAATACGAGTTAAAATTGTATGTATCCTATACTATAATACGAGTTAAAATTGTATGTATGTATATATATATATATATATATATATATATATGTGTATATATGTCTGGAAATTTTCTTCAAAAGCGCTCTAACGATTATCTTCATGTTTAAATACACTACTTGTTTCACCTAAAAAAAAATCTACAGCTTTTCGGCCCCACAAATAAAAATCGGAAATGGACGTTAAACAAAAATACACATTAGATTTATCGTAGATATTGATTTTGGCAGTGAAAACATGCCATTGCTCGACCCACATGTAGTGCGGCTTTCAAGAGTGGTGTTTTGTTGCGTCGCAGTTATGACGTTTCGGGAATACCCGTAGGCTTACTACAGCAGAAAGAAGTTTAATTTCTTGTTTAAACTACTGTTGCGCACCGATGATAGAAATAATTTAAACCAAGACCAAGTGAAATTTATGTAATGCAGGGGTGTCCAAACTACAGCCAGTGGGTAACGCGCGGGCGGACAAATGATAGTATGCGGCCCTCGCGGCTTATTTAGATTAGAACGTCTTCAATATATTTTAGACTAAACTTCAATATATTTTAGATTAAATTAAAAAAAAAAGAAAAACAAATACATATTTACGAATTATCTAATAGTCAGATAATAGTTTGTCGTTTAAATAATAACAGAATTAGATGAAGTTTCACCAAACTAAAGGTCTATTTTTAACTTTCTTTTATCTGACATTTTTTGAAAACAAAAACACCTCTAAAACTTTTTTTGTGTTTAAACAATGAATAGCTGTATATAGTGTACACTGTAGCAGATTACACTGCACTGTATATAGTGTTCACTGTAGCAGTATACACTACGCTGTATATAGCATACAATGTAGCAGTATACTCTACACTGTAAATAATAAACACTGTATTAGTATCCACTTTTTTAAAAATTCAATGAATGTTTCATAAAAAATATGTATGATTTGCTTATAAAGGCCTACCAAAGTAAGATATATTAGAATATGTTAACATTGTCAATTCGAAATCTGGTAAACTAGAAAAGATGTAAATTCAGTATATTCGTATTTTCCTTATAACAATAGTCAGAAGTGTAATATACTGTTAGTTTTATTGAGGGG
The DNA here is from genome assembly GCA_949126835.1 of Anisus vortex. NCBI lineage: Eukaryota > Metazoa > Mollusca > Gastropoda > Planorbidae > Anisus > Anisus vortex. The sequence goes on along the minus strand of OX421502.1, from coordinate 16,689,376 downwards.
CGGGGGGGGGGGAGAGAAATTAAACACATCATCTAACGAAGCCTATATATATTATGATCTTTTCATTTGCAGTCTTTTCAATGAATAACATAATTTCCCCTTTAATTATTTAGTATTTAAGTTTAATTCTCAAAATTTTTAAAAAAAATGTTTATCATACCATTGTTTTAATTAACCAATATTATATTTTGCCGCGATAGTTTATTATAAATAGTAACACAAATGGAGGATATTAGATAATGTTAACACCAAACTATATTTTTTTACTTTTTTGTCAAACAATGTTTGGAATAATACATTGAAAACATTGAAAATCTCAATATATAAAAATATCGTGTTTGTGTCCCCACGGATCCCTTTAGTTTGGTGAAACTTCATCTAATTATTTAAACGGCAAACTGTTATCTGACTATTAAATTTAACAAATAAAACTAAGGATGTACATACCTAAGTCTAATGTTATAAAAATAAATGCCATAAAAATTGTAAGAAACAAGTCTTTTTTTAACGTACTAATTAGCCATGGTTAAATTTTTTTAGTCAATAAAATAAATAAAGCATTGTATTTGAATTTCTGTCACACAGAAAAATTATTGGAATAATACAGTGAAAACATTGAAAATCTCTCTATATAAAAAGATCGTGTTTGTGTCCCCACGGATCCCCATTGGTCAATTTGTGAGTTTGTGTCACTAACTTATTTAGGCCTAGTCCTATATACTGTCTAATAGCTTTTCACATCTGACATGTGCCTTCTCTAGCTAAGTTGTTAAAGTAGAGGACTGGTGTCCTATGCCTATTTTTTTACCCGATTTACATTTATTCGTAGACCTTTTTAATTCCTATCAAACATATTTGCCAGCCGTAACACATTGTTAGCTTGAATGGGTTGAGGGAGGGAGTTAAAAAAAATTGACATAATTTTATAGGAAAGTTTGACAGTTGTTAAAGTTAATTAATTAATTAATTAATTGGTCATTTATATAGCGCCTCACTCCATGCTAATAAAAGCATGCTCAGCGCGCTCACAAAATCGAAACGACAATAACACTCTAAAATAGTTTTAAACAAGGTTTCGGCCGATGGAGGCACGAAACGACAATAACATTTTATAATAGTTTCAAACAAGTTTTTTGCTGATGGATGTGTATTTGATCAATTTAGTTGTAAAGAAAAGTCTTCAAATTCTTCTTGAATGCTTTTTTTGACACAGAGTTTTTCAGTGTCTCAGGTAAGCCGTTCCACAGTGAAGGCGCCACAGATTCAAACGAGCGTACACCAATAGGGGAGGGGTAGAAGAACTAAAAATTGTTACGTAATTCACGATATTTTAAATTTAAACTTTTCATTTTCAGTCTTTTAAATAATAATACTAATAATAATTGTATAGCGCTGCCAACAAACATAATGTAAGCTCAGAGCGCGTTTAACATACAACTAAGAATACGGATATTACACTAGGCCAGGTGACAGAGCTAAATTGATGATTAAAAAAAAGACAAAACAAATAAATGTAGCATTAACCGACCCAACCCATAAATAAGACAGTAAGTTTCTAAAGCATGTTAAATGTTATCGAAGGTAAATATTGAAATAATGAGTTTTTAAGTTCTTTTTGAAAGTAACAGTAGAGCTTGTTCGACTCAGTTGAATGGGAAGTGATTCCACACCTTCGGACCGGATACTGAGAAGGCTCTAAGGCCAACGGTCGTCAGAGAGAAACGGGGCTCTTCTAGAAGCGATGAGTTTGCAGAACGAAGTGTTCTTTGCGGGACATAAGGTCTGATTAGTGCCTTGAGATAGGACGGAAACTCGTTATTAAAAATGCACTGATGACAAAGTAGCGCCACTTTATACTCAATTCTGGCTTTCACGGGGAGCCAGTGGAGCGAGCGTAGAAGGGCAGTTTCCGAGTCTCTACAATTTATTGGTCTGGTAAAGAAGTATTTTTAAAATTTATGCACTGTTGTTTTACATACACATGATGTTAAGGTACAAGCGCCTGCTCTTTATTACCGATCGAATGATCGGTCACCTGGTACTATATATATATATGTGTATATATGTCTGGAAATTTTCTTCAAAAGCGCTCTAACGATTATCTTCATGTTTTAATGCACTACTTGTTTCACCTAAAAAAAAATCTACAGCTTTTCGGCCCCACAAATAAAAATCGGAAATGGACGTTAAACAAAAATACACATTAGATTTATCGTAGATATTGATTTTGGCCGTGAAAACATGCCCTTGCTCGACCCACATGTAGTGCGGCTTTCAAGAGCGGTGTTTTGTTGCGTCGCAGTTATGACGTTTCGGGAATACCCGTAGGCTTACTACAGCAGAAAGAAGTTTAATTTCTTGTTTAAACTACTGTTGCGCACCGATGATAGAAATAATTTAAAGCAAGACCAAGTGTAATTTATGTAATGCAGGGGTGTCCAAACTACAGCCAGTGGGTAACGCGCGGGCGGACAAATGATAGTATGCGGCCCTCGCGGCTTATTTAGATTTGAACGTCTACCAATATATTTTAGATTAAACTTCAATATATTTTAGATTAAATTTAAAAAAAAAGAAAACAAATACATATTTACGAATTATCTAATAGTGAGATAATAGTTTGCCGTTTAAATAATAACAGAATTAGAAGAACTTTCACCAAACTAAAGGTCTATTTGTAACTTTCTTTTATCTGACATTTTTTGAAAAAAAACCACCTCTAAAACTTTTTTTGTGTTTAAACAATGAATAGCTGTATATAGTGTACACTGTAGCAGATTACACTGCACTGTATATAGTGTTCACTGTAGCAGTATACACTACGCTGTATATAGCATACAACGTAGCAGTATACTCTACACTGTAAATAATAAACACTGTTTTAGTATTCACTTTTTTAAAAATTCAATTAATGTTTCATTAAAAATGTGTATGATTTGCTTATAAAGGCCTACCAAAGTAAGATATATTAGAATATGTTAACATTGTCAATTCGAAATCTGGTAAACTAGAAAAGATGTAAATTCAGTATATTCGTATTTTCCTTATAACAATAGTCAGAAGTGTAATATACTGTTAGTTTTATTGAGGGGCGGGGGGGGGGGGGGAGAAATTAAACACATTATCTAACGAAGCCTACATATATTATGATCTTTTCATTTGCAGTCTTTTCAATGAATAACATAATTTTACCTTTAATTATTTAGTATTTAAGTTTAATGCTCAAAATTAAAAAAAAAAATGTTTATCATACCATTGTTTTAATTAATCAATATTATATTTTACCGCGATAGTTTATTATAAATAGTAACACAAATGGAGGATATTAAATAATGTTAACACCAAACTATATTTTTTTACTTTTTTCGTAAAACAATGTTTGGAATAATACATTGAAAACATTGAAAATCTCTATATATAAAAAGATCGTGTTTGTGTCCCCACGGATCCCTATTGTGTCACTGACTTTTTTAGGCCTAGTCCTATATACTGTCTAATAGCTTTTCACATCTGACATGTGCCTTCTCTAGCTAAGTTGGTAACGTAGAGGACTGCTGTGCGTGCGAGCGGGTTCGATTCTCCAGTTAGACTATGCCTATTTTTTTTACCCGATTTACATTTATTCGTAGACCTTTTTAATTCCTATCAAACATATTTGCCGGCCGTAACTCATTGTTAGCTTGAATGGGTTGAGGGAGGGATTTGAAAAAATTGACATAATTTTATAGGAAAGTTTGACAGTTGTTTAAGTTAAATAATTAATTAATTAATTGGTCATTTATATAGCGCCTCACTCCATACTAATAAAAGCATGCTCGGCGCGCTCACAAAATCGAAACGACAATAACGCTCTAAAATAGTTTTAAACAAGGTTTCGGCCGATGGACGCACGAAACGACAATAACATTTTAAAATAGTTTCAAACAAGTTTTTTGCTGATGGATGTGTATTTGATCAATTTAGTTGAAAAGAAAAGTCTTCAAATTCTTCTTGAATGCCTTTTTTGACACAGAGTTTTTCAGTGTCTCAGGTAAGCCGTTCCACAGTGAAGGCGCCACAGATTCAAACGAGCGTACACCAATAGGGGAAGGGGTAGAAGAACTAAAAATTGTAACGTAATTCACGATATTTTAAATTTAAACTTTTCATTTTCAGTCTTTTAAATAATAATAATAATAATATTTGTAAAGCGCTGCCAACAAACATAATGTAAGCTCAGAGCGCGTTTAACATACAACTAAGAATACGGATATTACACTAGGCCAGGTGACAGAGCTAAATTGATGATAAAAAACAAGACAAAACAAATAAATGTAGCATTAACCGACCCAACCCATAAATAAGACAGTAAGTTTCTAAAGCATGTTAAATGTTATCGAAGGTAAATATTGAAATAATGAGTTTTTAAGTTCTTTTTGAAAGTAACCGTAGAGCTTGTTCGCCTCAGTTGAATGGGAAGTTGATTCCACACTTTCGGACCGGATACTGAGAAGGCTCTAAGGCCAACGGTCGTCAGAGAGAAACGGGGCTCTTCCAGAAGCGATGAGTTTGTAGAACAAAGTGTTCTTTGCGGGACATAAGGTCTGATTAGTGCCTTGAGATAGGACGGAAACTCGTATTTAAAAATGCACTGATGGCAAAGTAGCGCCACTTTATACTCAATTCTGGAGCGAGCTTAGAAGGGCAGTTCCCGAGTCTCTTTTAGACTTGCACATAAACAAACGCGCAGTACTTTTATGTATTCGTTGTAGCCTGGCGATTTAATGACATAAATGACATATATTTCTGTTGGATTTAAAACTGACAACTCTAGCCTTCATGTTTTTTTGGTTTAAAATGAGATTAAGCTGTTGTTGTTGTTTTTTTTTTTTTTTTTTTTTTTTTTTTTTTTTTGGGGGGGGGGGGTTATCGGTCAAAATCTAGATATTAGACTGCACAAATAAAAATCTGCTTCGACTGTTAGAATTTAAAGCCCATGTTATTCATAGTAGAAAAAAGAAAAAAGACAAATACAATTTATGGGTCTGGTAAAGAAGTATTTTTAAAATGTATGCACTGTTGTTTTACATACACATGATGTTAAGGTACAAGCGCCTGCTCTTTATTACCGATCGAATGATCGGTCACCTGGTACTACACATATATACATACAATTTTAACTCGTATTATAGTATAGGATATGTGTATATCTGGAAATTTTCTTCAAAAGCGCTCTAACGATTATCTTCATGTTTTAATGCACGACTTGTTTCACCTAAAAAAAAATCTACAGCTTTTCGGCCACATAAATAAAAATCGGAAATGATCGTTAGACAAAAATACACAAAAGATTTATCGTAGATAATTGATTTTGGCCGTGAAAACATGCCATTGCTCGACCCACATGTAGTGCGGCTTTCAAGAGCGGTGTTTTGTTGCGTCGCAGTTATGACGTTTCGGGAATACCCGTAGGCTTACTACAGCAGAAAGAAGTTTAATTTCTTGTTTAAACTACTGTTGCGCACCGATGATAGAAATAATTTAAAGCAAGACCAAGTGTAATTTATGTAATGCAGGGGTGTCCAAACTACAGCCAGTGGGTAACGCGCGGGCGGACAAATGATAGTATGCGGCCCTCGCGGCTTATTTAGATTTGAACGTCTACCAATATATTTTAGATTAAACTTCAATATATTTTAGATTAAATTTAAAAAAAAAGAAAACAAATACATATTTACGAATTATCTAATAGTGAGATAATAGTTTGCCGTTTAAATAATAACAGAATTAGAAGAACTTTCACCAAACTAAAGGTCTATTTGTAACTTTCTTTTATCTGACATTTTTTGAAAAAAAAACACCTCTAAAACTTTTTTTGTGTTTAAACAATGAATAGCTGTATATAGTGTACACTGTAGCAGATTACACTGCACTGTATATAGTGTTCACTGTAGCAGTATACACTACGCTGTATATAGCATACAACGTAGCAGTATACTCTACACTGTAAATAATAAACACTGTTTTAGTATTCACTTTTTTAAAAATTCAATTAATGTTTCATTAAAAATGTGTATGATTTGCTTATAAAGGCCTACCAAAGTAAGATATATTAGAATATGTTAACATTGTCAATTCGAAATCTGGTAAACTAGAAAAGATGTAAATTCAGTATATTCGTATTTTCCTTATAACAATAGTCAGAAGTGTAATATACTGTTAGTTTTATTGAGGGGCGGGGGGGGGGGGGGGGGGAGAAATTAAACACATTATCTAACGAAGCCTACATATATTATGATCTTTTCATTTGCAGTCTTTTCAATGAATAACATAATTTTACCTTTAATTATTTAGTATTTAAGTTTAATGCTCAAAATTAAAAAAAAAAAATGTTTATCATACCATTGTTTTAATTAATCAATATTATATTTTACCGCGATAGTTTATTATAAATAGTAACACAAATGGAGGATATTAAATAATGTTAACACCAAACTATATTTTTTTACTTTTTTCGTAAAACAATGTTTGGAATAATACATTGAAAACATTGAAAATCTCTATATATAAAAAGATCGTGTTTGTGTCCCCACGGATCCCTATTGTGTCACTGACTTTTTTAGGCCTAGTCCTATATACTGTCTAATAGCTTTTCACATCTGACATGTGCCTTCTCTAGCTAAGTTGGTAACGTAGAGGACTGCTGTGCGTGCGAGCGGGTTCGATTCTCCAGTTAGACTATGCCTATTTTTTTTACCCGATTTACATTTATTCGTAGACCTTTTTAATTCCTATCAAACATATTTGCCGGCCGTAACTCATTGTTAGCTTGAATGGGTTGAGGGAGGGATTTGAAAAAATTGACATAATTTTATAGGAAAGTTTGACAGTTGTTTAAGTTAAATAATTAATTAATTCATTGGTCATTTATATAGCGCCTCACTCCATACTAATAAAAGCATGCTCGGCGCGCTCACAAAATCGAAACGACAATAACGCTCTAAAATAGTTTTAAACAAGGTTTCGGCCGATGGACGCACGAAACGACAATAACATTTTAAAATAGTTTCAAACAAGTTTTTTGCTGATGGATGTGTATTTGATCAATTTAGTTGAAAAGAAAAGTCTTCAAATTCTTCTTGAATGCCTTTTTTGACACAGAGTTTTTCAGTGTCTCAGGTAAGCCGTTCCACAGTGAAGGCGCCACAGATTCAAACGAGCGTACACCAATAGGGGAAGGGGTAGAAGAACTAAAAATTGTAACGTAATTAACGATATTTTAAATTTAAATTTTTCATTTTCAGTTTTTTTAATACATTACATTATTACATAACTGACATATATTTCTGTTGGATTTAAAACTGACAACTCTAGCCTACATGTTTTTTTTTTTGTTTTTTTTTTTTGGGGGGGGGGGGGTTAAAATGAGATTAAGCTGGATTTTTGTTGTTGTTTTTTTTATGGGTGGGGGGGGGGGGGGGGGGGTTATCGGGCAAAAAAATCTAGATATTAGACTGCACAAAGCAAAATCTGCTTTTACTGTTAGAATTTAAAGCCTAAGTTATTCATAGTAGAAAAAAGACAAAGACAAATACAATTTATTGGTCTGGTAAGTGGTAAAGACGTATTTTTTAAATTTATGCACTGTTGTTTTACATACAAATTATGCTAAGGTACAAGCGCCAGCCCTTTATTACCGATCGAATGATCGGTCACCTGGTACTATATATATATATATATAAACAAACATATAAACAAACATATAAATTATGTACATTGATGATTGTGTTTTGCTGCTCACTACCATTGGCAGGGGGAGTCGTTTTTTATGTTACATAAATTGTTTAGGTAAGTTGAACTATAAAAAGCATCTGGACCAAAAACAAAACGTCTGCTTTCCTTCATGACAGACTTTCCCTTTAGTTTAGACATAACAATAAACAGAAGAGGTGGGTTGTTTTGGTCTTGTTGTTTTTCTTAAAAGGCCAACATTAGAAAGTCTGTAACAGAAACAACAAAAAAATGCGACATTTGCCATTCAGATCTTGTGTAAAAGCGTAAAGCGTGTAACTGCCCATTACCGCCACCTGGCGGAGACCTAACAGGAAATCTCTGGGCGGGTTTATGAGTTTCTCTTGCTGTGTATAACAAGCGGACGAGACTATTATTACTATTTATTGTCGGATCAATAGTGCGAGTGTTCGGCTATTATTACGTCGGGGGTGAACGAAAGCTTTCGGTTTTATAATTATATAGGCTAGGGCAGACTTAGGAAATATATGCTAGGATTTTAACATTATATTTTCTCTGTAATTAATCAGTACAAGCAATTATTTTTTTTTATGATGTAAAAGTCAGTGGTTCTAAGACTGTTGGACAAAAGAGATAGTCGATGGCCATAGATATTGGAGCCTAGCTTGTGTGTTGGTTTTGTATTCTTGCGGTCAGTATCTTGAAGGAAACATTCAATGCAAGAAACTCACCCACGGATCCCTGGGTTAAAAAAACAAGGCTAATTCATTATGTAATTATGTGTAACGAGCAATCAAACTAATTTTTACTAATTTTTTCTCTTAGGAGAAATACAATATAAATAAATCTATATAATATAATTTCAAAGACTGTCTTGAATACAGAGCTTGTTTTTTTTAATTGATCCTATCCACGTTGTGGAAAGAAAAAGAGGTAGGCTAAACCGAGGAAAAAAAACGGAGAGGCTGTGTAGTCTCTTCTGATCCGTTGTCTCTCCGTGTCCTAGGGGCTGCTAAGTTCGTGGCCAATGATTTGCCCGTCTGCCTATTTCACAACCCCTACTCCCGCCTTTGCAAGATAATTTAAAAGAAAGAAGGAATTTAAAAGAAACAACTATTGGAAACTTTAATAACAAAGTATTAGCATAGTCTGACTGAAAGAAAGGTGGATTTCCACCATTCTTTCTCTAAACTCTATACATTTAAAAGAAAAAAAAACGTTTACCTTACATTTCCTTTTCCCCATAACTCGTTCACGGGCATTAACACGTGATTTCCGAGTGACCAGCTAAAGACGGTCCATTTACAGCCAGCTTGAGCATCCGTTAGATCACGCAATGTCTACTGGACCGAACCTTCGTATTTGATGCTGATGTTGTTGGGTGTGTGTGTTTTTTTGTTCCACTCCTGCAAGGCCTTTAGGGAGATGACCGTTATTTACACTGGGCGTGAGTGAGATTTCTGTCAGTGAATCTGTTCATGTCCGCATGACTTTTTCTTTGTCTGTCTGCGTATATGTGTGTGCGTTTGCGTGTGTTGAGAAACATCATGTCTGTCTGGGGTATAAGTCAGAACGAATGTTTGAGTAAATACCTCACGCTGGGTTGGTAGCTAGCAACATGTCCAGATTTAATGGAAGATGCTGGAGGCTGGCCCGGGGCACCCTGTATTTTCAGATCATGGGGACAAGCTTATCTCATTTTCCCCATCCTTTGGTTTCCAACTGAATGTCGTTTTGTGGTGTCTGCTTGCTGGAGTCACACTAGGGGACCAACCATATACTATGTAAGCTCTTGATTGGGAATGAGAGTTATACAATTTTGGCTTCGGTTGCGTACGGAATATACCCTTAGCAACGATTCAGCAATTTAAAAAAAACGTTCAGATAAAAATCACACATTTTTTTTACGTATAGATAGACCTAATTATTACACCAAATCATTAGTTTCATGGTTGTTGAAATTTTTGTTGTTGTTTTTTTTTTTAAATAATATTGATGGTAGTCCGGACAGTTTTTTTCTCGGACTTTTCATTTTTGTTTGTCATAACGCAAGATGGATGTGTAGATATTTGTAGAATTTAAGGGCTAAATCAATGGTGGAAATATTGAAGCTTTGAAATATGAAAAATAAAGTGGACACACGTTTAGTCTGAGATTATGGGTAGATTGAGCATTTTTTTCTACTTGCGATTATAAGGCCCTAATCGAAGAATAGGTTACACATTTTCATGTAAAATTGGTCAAATGCTTTTTCGCCATCAGCAATTCAAGCTTTTTTTTAACACGAATGTGCCATTGTATTGTTTGTGTTTGTTATAGTAATTTTTAAATGAAAACAAATTTTATTAAATTTCGATAATTTTCATATAGATCTAAAGTTTGACTTAAAGTGTGTTGGCATAAAGGGGAAATAGTTTCAAATAGGATTGTGGGAAGGGGTGTGTCTTAAAACTGGTGTAATCAGGAATTTGCCATATTGAATCGAGAACGAGGATCGGGTACAAATAGTTTTTAAAATGTAAGTTATATTATACAAACTGTGTAGGCCTACACTTTCATTCCGTAGACCTAGTGTATCTATTGTTGCTTGTAGGCCTACACTTTCATTCCGTAGACCTAGTGTATCTATTGTTGCTTGTAGGCCTACACTTTCATTCCGTAGACCTAGTGTATCTATTGTTGCTTGTAGGCCTACACTTTCATTCCGTAGACCTAGTGTATCTATTGTTGCTTGTAGGCCTACACTTTCATTCCGTAGACCTAGTGTATCTGTTGTTGCTTGTAGGCCTACACTTTCATTCCGTAGACCTAGTGTATCTGTTGTTGCTTGTAGGCCTACACTTTCATTCCGTAGACCTAGTGTATCTGTTGTTGCTTGTAGGCCTACACTTTCATTCCGTAGACCTAGTGTATCTATTGTAGCTTGTAGGCCTACACTTTCATTCCGTAGACCTAGTGTATCTATTGTTGCTTGTAGGCCTACACTTTCATTCCGTAGACCTAGTGTATCTATTGTTGCTTGTAGGCCTACACTTTCATTCCGTAGACCTAGTGTATCTATTGTTGCTTGTAGGCCTACACTTTTATTCCGTAGACCTAGTGTATCTATTGTTGCTTGTAGGCCTACACTTTCATTCCGTAGACCTAGTGTATCTATTGTTGCTTGTAGGCCTACACTGCCCTACACTTTCATTCCGTAGACCTAGTGTATCTATTGTTGCTTGTAGGCCTACACTTTCATTCCGTAGACCTAGTGTATCTGTTGTTGCTTGTAGGCCTACACTTTCATTCCGTAGACCTAGTGTATCTATTGTTGCTTGTAGGCCTACACTTTCATTCCGTAGACCTAGTGTATCTGTTGTTGCTTGTAGGCCTACACTTTCATTCCGTAGACCTAGTGTATCTGTTGTTGCTTGTAGGCCTACACTTTCATTCCGTAGACCTAGTGTATCTGTTGTTGCTTGTAGGCCTACACTTTCATTCCGTAGACCTAGTGTATCTATTGTTGCTTGTAGGCCTACACTTTCATTCCGTTGACCTAGTGTATCTATTGTTGCTTGTAGGCCTACACTTTCATTCCGTAGACCTAGTGTATCTATTGTTGCTTGTAGGCCTACACTTTCATTCCGTAGACCTAGTGTATCTATTGTTGCTTGTAGGCCTACACTTTTATTCCGTAGACCTAGTGTATCTATTGTTGCTTGTAGGCCTACACTTTCATTCCGTAGACCTAGTGTATCTATTGTTGCTTGTAGGCCTACACTGCCCTACACTTTCATTCCGTAGACCTAGTGTATCTATTGTTGCTTGTAGGCCTACACTTTCATTCCGTAGACCTAGTGTATCTGTTGTTGCTTGTAGGCCTACACTTTCATTCCGTAGACCTAGTGTATCTATTGTTGCTTGTAGGCCTACACTTTCATTCCGTAGACCTAGTGTATCTGTTGCTGCTTGTAGGCCTACACTTTCATTCCGTAGACCTAGTGTATCTATTGTTGCTTGTAGGCCTACACTTTCATTCCGTAGACCTAGTGTATCTATTGTTGCTTGTGTTGAAACGTTACGAGTAAAAGGGGGGGGGGGGGGGGTCCTAACATGTACGAGGTATGGGTACGCCTTTTTTGCGTAAATAATATAGGGATAGCCGCCTGGTTGTCCACCGAACTAATTAGCGGAATGCATACGCTGTTGCCGCACACTTGGAAAAAATATGACAAACGGCAGTAGCTGAGTTGCAAAAATATTTTTTTTTTAATGTTAAGAAAAAGGACAGCCAGCAAAATATTGCCAAATAAGGGAACTACAACCGAAATGAACGGCACCCGTAAAATAGCAATTAAGGCGCGAATAAGTCACCTTAGGCCACCAGAGAAGCCAGACGGATACAGAGACGTGGGCATCTTCAAGATTGAATCACAAACAACTTAGCATGAAAATCCGCACAACAAACAACAAATGTACTAGAGGGACATGCCTGTACTAGAAAATGTAAAAATATATATCATGTGTGGTAAGACAACAATTTTTATTTACTGAAATAATTTATTATTTATTATAAGCTTAAATCTTTGCCCCCCCCCCCCCCCATTGCCTTTTAAATAGCGTAAATCTTTTGAAACTTGTTTTGGGAATAAAATCTAAATTTTACAAGCATTAAGTCTGCAATTAGTCAGAATTGATAAGGAGATGCATACAGGTTAAGATATACAGTGTCGAAATTCGCGGAGCATTCGTCGTCGTCTCGGCATCCGTCCGTCTTGAGAGAAGATGGTGTAGCTTCATGGATGAGGTAACTGCACCACCGAGAATGGCTGTGTAGACCAACTCGGGAGTGGCAAATTAAATAATAAAATAGCTTTAATGTAAGAGAGATAATACATCAAAATAACCAGCCATCACAAAAAACGGGTTTATAGGCCTTTAGCAGTTCATGTCTGATACTGTATGCTGTTGATTTTCTTACGTGGGGGATGTAGCGGACGGGTAATCGAACTATTCCTTTCAGGAATGGTAGAAGAAAATAACAAAGGGTCCAAAATAAGTTCAGTAAATGCACCACGGTATGTCCAAAGATATAGGCAAAGTGTGCTGGAAGACCAAAATAGATCTGCACTGACATACATTTTAATTCTTTGTTGCGTTGATCAAGACTGGTTGATGTGGTTGATGGGGGGGGGGGGGGGGGGAGTTACGGGTCTGAGAGACATAAAGAGAACAAAAGTAATGTAGCCTAAGTGTCCCCTGTTCCGTAGCCACGACCAGGGGCCGGCAAACTTTTAACAATAGCGTGCCAAAGGACCAGTTCTAATTCATTCAGCGTGCCGACAGCGTAAAAGTTATCATGCTCTAGCACTCAATGTCTTGTAGAAAAAAAAAATTGCTATTTTAGGGATCTTCTGCATGCCATTGAAAATTGCTCTGCGTGCCAATTATGGCACGCGTGCCGTAGGTTGCCAATCCCTGGCCTAGTCTATGCCTAGTCTGACAGTAAAAAAAAATTATCGTGCGTCACCCCCAAGTAAGCCTCAACCCTTTGCTGCTTTATATATTCTTTCACCTGGGCTAGTGTAGGCCTATAGCTATCATCCGGAGGCCCCTACTTCATAGAATATACCAAAGGGTGCATTTTACATTTTTGGGTCTTCGTGCTGATAAAAAAAATTCTTTAGTCTTGGTAAGTGTATGAATAAGTTAGACTATCTCAAGATTTCAGACACGACTGTAGCCTATACTAAAGCTCCATGTATTGTTGAGGCATTTTCTAGCCCATTGAGTCAAGAAAGTTTTCAATTTTGTCGTGTTTTACGACATGCAAGTAGAATTAAGCCGTTGGGTCTTTGTTTCTAGTTAGATAGATAGGTAGATAGATAGATAGTTAGATACATAGATAGGCCTACATATATATTCATATATTTGTATAAATATTGTTAAAACCCAAATATCATTAAAAACAAGACTAAGAGACTTAAAGCAGAAAAAATTAAATTAAAATAAATTAATGAGAAACAAATATAGGTAAGTGTCGACAAAGTGATAAAAATAGCTTTTTACGGAAGTTACAATTACTTTCAGTTTCTTCAAATTCTGGGAATCTCCTATCATGTCCTATGCCCTACGTCTACAGTGATACTCATCACAAATACAATTTTGTTTACTTATAAATGGTAATTGAGTTTCAAATTAGTCTAATGTAAGTAGGAGTTTTTGATCGTCCAAATTTAGCTTTATTAATATTATATAATTTCCATAAATAAATCATCGTTTTAGTCAAAATTTTATGAAATTTACTATAACTAGTTAAAATGTATTATAATTATGTAGGCCTATAGATAGCGGCTATAGCCCTATAGTCTATAGCCCTACTATAACTATATTACTATATTACATTCACTCAGTAGGCCTACTCAGTCATTCAGTCATTCAGAATACCTGAGCCTGAGATAAAATCTACATTACCTAATTATTAATGAATGATTAGTTTAATCATTCATTAATACATTGACTATGAGTAAAAAGTATGAGTCTAGTTATCGTCATAAGTCACAAGCCATAAGTACAGCCGTATCCGCTATCCCTATCCTATAAAATGATAATCTATAAACTTATAGAGTCACTTATAGACTTATAGGACTTATAGGCCTATATAATTATTATACTAACATGTCAACATGTAGGCTAGGCATAAAATGTAAAAGAAATAGGCTTAGACTGGGCCTACACTAGGCTATATAATTTCTTCTTTGATAATATTTATTTATAAACCCTATCTTATATTTTTGATCAACTATAGCAGCTAGCAACACAACAGTTAAAAGAACAGAAAAATGGCCACTACCGGTAGCCCAATTTATGGTAAGCAAGACTTGTAATTAAACATGAAAAAAAGTTTGTAATTTAACGTTTTTATTACTTAACTTATTTCATAGCCTAAATAAATGTTGAAATATTGATTTGTTGATGTAATAAAAAAAAAATGATGCATTATAGTAATTTTTCATTTGTTTTCATCTTATAATCTTTATTTCTATCCCAATATAGAAGCAGACAATGATAACATTATGATAAAACTAGTTTTGCCTAATGGAGAGATTAAAGAGAGATTCATTATAAGAACAAAATCTACTGTTGCTAGAGTATGTAAGATGTTTTCTTTGACATTCAGAAATTGTATCAATTTACTGAAATTTAGCAGAAGTTATTAGTCTGTTCCATATTAGCTTTTATTAAAGTTCTAAAAAAAGATATTTTAAAATGTTTCTTTACTTTGAAAGACTGTGTGCTTTAATGTGTCTCAATGATAGTTATAGGGTGGGTTGGTCCATTTATCTTAACACATTATTTTGATCAGTATAAGAGCAAACAAAAAGTAGTTTCTGATAAAAAAAAATGAATTTAATTGTCCTTTTAAAAATAATGTTTTAATAGTTTTTTTCATTGAGTCTTTTTATATTTTTTCAAGCCCTCATTGCTAAATAATTTTAACGATCTTTCTAAGTATATAGGCTCTTACTTGTATATTATTTATTTCTAATTTATTACCCTCTATAAAAAGCCATAAAATTATTTTAAAATGTGTTTTTGCATTTTAATTACCTCCCTTCATTATAATTTATTATTACTTGGGTGTTCTAATAATTGCTAAGCAAATTTTTTCATCAATATTATTGTATAGATTAACTTATCTTATCATTTCTGTTTAGATTTTTTAAGTATATTTTTATGCCACTCCTTAAATATGACCTTAAATAAAAAATATAATTTTGTCTAAAAAAGTTCAGGAAAAATTTGTTAAAGTTATTAGTACAATTATTCAAAACGTGGAAAATTAAGTTTTTCAAAATTATGTTCTAACTAGTGGTTATGCCTGTCAAAATGACGGAGAAATGAATGACTACAATAGCAAAATTGCTGGTGCATACTTTTTATTAAAGAGATTACGCCGCGTTAATAAACAACTGAATACAATGGGGAATTATTGGGGAAAACCCGAAAAGGCCTCGAGTTCAACACAGTAAATGAACGTTCAAGGGGAGATCATTCTGAAATGGCACTCAGTTGAGAACTTTTACATACGGTGATTATCAATAGGTCTAAGTTTGTTTTAAAAAATAAATTAACGAATTAGGCAATATTGTTTATATAATAAAAATTTCTTTTGGAGGACGTTTCCAATTTATACATTTAACTTTTGGCCCGATTAGTCAAACTCCTTAGGAGCCTATAGAGCACAAACATATAAATATATAAATATATAAACATATAAACAAACTCACTGTAATTATATATATTGATTTTAATAGTGGTCTTTATGTACTAGTGTCACCTGTTTGTTTCAACTTAGGCTATAGATAGGTGCTGCCGAAATTGCTTTTCCTTTTTTTACATTTTTTATTTAAATTTAGAACAACTTTAAGTTCTTTTTTAAATTTTTACATATAGTAGTATGTCATTTTTGTACAAGGGTAATGAAATTGTACACTTTGTAAAATGGTTTATTGTGTCAGGCATCTTGTATCTGAATTAGTTTCAGTGATACCTAGGCTCATGTTTTTATATAAATGCACATATGCCTAGTTTAGTTAGGCAAATTTTTTTTTAATCAAATTTTATAGGTTTTTATTTTGTGCCACTAAATGAACTGTAATAATAAATAGACAAAACTTAACACATATAAATTTTTCAGACACAAAAAAAACATAAAAAAAATATTATTTTGATAATTTCTAGTTTAACTGAGACTGAAATAAAATAACACCACTTTTTTTAAACCAAGACAAATTCATAAAAAATGTTACAGAATAATAAATTGTAAGTTTAGACTTGCACATTTATGCTTAGTACAAATTCATTTCATTTAACAGGAAAAGAGTAGAATTATTGCTGAAGCACGAGTCAGGGAGCCACCTGAAAAGGATATCATGCTAATAATGCTTGAAAATAATTCGGGGAGAGAAACAGAAATGATGGACAGTGAACAGATGAAAGCCTATGTTACCAGAATTACCAACAGTTCTGCTATTGAACTACGAGATCGCAGGTATTTTGTACCCAAATGTGTTTCTGTTTGGTTGCATTTTTTTCTTTTGGTAACTATTCGTATGTGATTTAACTGAAACAAATGATGTATTTAAAGCAATGGTCTTTTTTTTCTGTAGAACTGTAACAACTCTATCAAGTGGATACACTGTTGATCCTGAAGCAACATTTGGATGTAAAATGAAATAACCAAACTTAACTTAGATTTACTGGTTACTTTAAAAACATATGTTCACATAATTTATTGCCTTTAATAAATATTTGAGATTTGGTCAACAAACTCTTAATTAGGATTTAAAAAAAAACTAATAATATTTGCTAAAGTTTGATAAGAATTTGTGAATTTTATTGTGCCACTCCATCTGGTATGGTAAAGTGAATGTTACATAAATAAGGTTAGTAAATTTAATATAGTAAGGTTTTTTAAAGTTCAATGAAAACATTGAATTCTAGTATTTTTTTAACAATTAGACTATATATAAACGTGAAAATCTTTTCATTTATGGTAAAAAGAACAAATATAAAATTATTAATGCAAAATAGATGTGTACTTTTGTAATAGCAAAAACTGTCCAAATTATTCTGGAAGAAAAATATACTTATAAAAACAGTTAAAAATTGTAAATTGTTAGATAATTTTCATCATAAAATCTTAGTGTCTGGAAAGCAATTTTTCCTTATTTATTAAAACTTTTTTTTATTGTGTACTAAATATACTCCTGATTTGACAAGTAAATAATAATACACTTGATAAGAATAAATTCTATAAAGTGTCAGTTGAACTGTGCTTTTGGCTTAAGTTGGAGGGTAATTAGCATAAAGGCTGTATATTGTGATAATGTGATCATTGATTTTCTATTCATTAAAATTGGCACTTGAAACAAATTCATAGACCTAATGCATAAGAAAGAAAAGTTATATTGTTTTACAGTGTGAATTTTTAAAAAAAAGTTTATTGAGCTAAATAAATATTTTTATGCAATGAAAAAAGTAAAAAAATGTTACAAATATTGTTATATGCATAGCTAATACTTTACCTTTAAAAGGTGCCCTGCTGTGCTATGGTGAGATGCAGCTTCTGTATAGATGTGCCCCCAGGGTCGGATATAATATTTGGATGCCTCCTCTTATTATACGTAATTTAAAACATAAGCAATAAATGTAATAAAAAATTTATTTTATTTAGTGCATTTAAATTAAACTTAAAGTTGGGTGGATTGATGTTGTTTTTTTGTTGTTGTTGTGTAGCATACATACATTTTTTAAATTTGACTAGTTTTTTAATTAATTTTTTAATTAATACGACTTTTTCTTTGTAATTCATTGTGGTTCCATTTATTGCGGCTCTTGGTTCTTCTGTATCATTGACTGTAATGTACCATATGAGCCATTGACAATTATAAATTCATGCTTTGGATGAATTTTGTGGTACACCCCTTCCACCTGATGCCCTTGGGCACATGCTCAAATTGCTTAATGATTAATCCAGCCCTGGCTGCTGCATAAGATTGCAATAAGCCTTCATGATTAATTTTTCAATTCAGTATGATAAAATACCATACTTTAAATTAGAAAAACTTTTTTTGAAAAAGGTGCAGTTGAGTGGGAAAAGTTTAGGAACCACTGCTTAATCCAATATAATTCTTATTTCTTATATATGGTGTTGGGAAATTAAGAATAACATCCCTTTTGCAAAGAAAATTTTTTCTGAAGGGAATTTCTTTTTTTCTAAATTATGTCACACTTAATAATAATTCTTTGTAGATTTACAAAAGTTATTTTTTAATGATCTCTCTTATAAGCCTATACACGTCTTCAGTGTTTTTATTTGACTAGTGTATTTTCATATTACACCAGAAATTTTTATGTCTGTATTTCAACATACTTTTGTATTTTCTTTCTTATATAATAAATGTGTGCATTGAAAATGAATGGCATATTTTACTTAATTAATTAATGTAATTAATTTCAAAGTGTGTGTTATAGAAGTCTACTTACATTTTATGGTTGTACATCTTTAGTTCAAATGAAATTTAGTATTTGAAATTGTACAAATCTTGTAATACATTTAATCAGTATTGTTGTCATGATTGCTCACTGAGATATGAAAATCAGGAATGAATGGACTTTACTCAAAGTAACCTATTCATTTTTTTTTCATTTTTCTATTACAGTTTTTTTTTAAATCTAATGTTTAAAACAAAAGTATGACTATAGTATTTAATACAATAAAAATGTTACAACTAACAACACTTTGTATTATATCATGGGATATTATTTTTCTTCTGTTTTGCTTTTCTTTGATTAAGCATAAAGCCAGTCTATGCATTTCTTTCTTAACTAACCCAAGTTCTTATGCAAAAGACCCCCCCCCCCCCCCAAAAAAAAAAAAAGTGTTTGTGTCTTAATTCTATTGACATGTTTATGCAAGCTTTTTGCATGCCTTGACTAAAATTCATCATTACTCAAAGGTGAATGTTGTTTTACATATTTTAGGCATAATACTTTACATCTCTATTTATGGTTATCTTCTATTTGTAAATACATTTTGTTTGAATGTATATACCGTATATGTCCTGCACATAAATGTCTTGTCATTGCTTTTATATGTGCCTATGTGTATTTATTTTAATCTTTGTTTTCACAAATGTTTTTATAACCCATACAATTGTATATAAAAATAATTTTATATTTCATTACATTGATTATAGTTATTGAACTGCTCACAATATTTTGTTTATTATTCACTGATCACATTATATTTAATTGTTACTTTGACATTTTTCTAGGTAATTATAGGCTTTAAACAGCATCAAATAGTGTCTAATATTAAATATGTCCTTTTACTGCTTTGATGGGTCGTAATATGGTGGTTGAGCGGCAGTGCCCTTGGGTTCAAATCCTGGTGAATATTAGGGTTAAAATCCTGGTGAAGTTTATACATTTTTACCCGGGTATGGAGGGTGTCTCTGAATCTACGTAACTGATGGATACCTGCAGCATGACATGAGTTGAGGAAACGTAAAAGTATGCTGTGACCACAGAAACTGATGACCACTGCTTTCCATTCCGTCACAGAAACTGTTGACCACTGCTTCCCATTCCGTCACAGAAACTGTTGACCACTGCTTCCCATTCCGTCACAGAAACTGTTGACCACTGCTTCCCATTCCGTCACAGAAACTGTTGACCACTGCTTTCCATTCCGTCACAGAAACTGTTGACCACTGCTTTCCATTCCGTCACAGAAACTGATGACCACTGCTTCACATTCCGTCACAGAAACTGATGACCACTGCTTTCCATTCCGTCACAGAAACTGTTGACCACTGCTTCCCATTCCGTCACAGAAACTGATGACCACTGCTTTCCATTCCATCACAGAAACTGATGACCACTGCTTCACATTCCGTCACAGAAACTGATGACCACTGCTTTCCATTCCGTCACAGAAACTGATGACCACTGCTTCCCATTCCCCATGAATCAAATTTGTCTGACAGGATTACTTTATAATTACTACGGTACTTCTACTTTACTATTGCTTTGACTTTGAGATTTTTAAAATGTAGTCTATATCCTATGGCCTTTGGTTATAATGTGCTTCCACCTCTTCTTATGTGAACAGAAAGCTGTTTGCACTCCTGTAGTCAATGCCTGAGAAACAGATTGAATTGTATTTTTCATTGTTCCATGTTGTGGTAGAATGTATTGGTTATGGTGGGTTGAGGGGAGGCATTACTAAACGAAACATAGCTACAAGAAACAGGCAGAAAAAAAAAACAAGCAAGTTATTACTTATATATAAATAAGATTTACAGTAGGGCCCTACTATGAATACAATGCTGTACTTTAAATTAATTTTAATATAAATAGGTCCAATTCTTTTTGTGTGCAATTCAATAAGTAAGTAAAATTTAAATAGTATCGAAAACAGCAACTCATATGTTCGAGTATTATCTTTACTCTATGAGAGAGATATTAACATTTAACTTTTTTTACTTTAAAATAAAAATCACAATGCAATGGTAAATATTGTGGGTTTACCCTCACACCGAGGTAATTTAGGTTTAATGGTGCGGGAAAATCCATAATTATTTCTGTTTTCAACATTTTTTTCATCATCATTATTAACTTTAAAAAAAGGCCTTAACTTGTTGAGCGGCAGACCTGGTGTCATGTTTAGGGCCTAGTATGAATGTTTGGTTTAAATTAAAGTTAAGTAAAACTTAAATATATTAATTTTCTTCAAATCATTTTTTTTTAAATTAAAGTAGACATCATTGTATTATAATTTTAATTTAATAGTGTCATTTCAAAATATCTAAAGATTTCAGAGATTTACCTATCTTCGTGATTTTGACAACAACCAACTCATCACATAATATATTTTTTATAGCCTAATTGTTATTAGGCCTGTATAAAATATGAACATAATAGAAGGTAATTACGTTTTAATATAATTGATATTTAAATGGTACGATATAGGGTAGTTTAATTTATTAAATCGTTACAAATATTACAAGTATAAAAAATTGAAAGATTAATATAGGCCTACTATAATATGCAATTGATAAATAGCATATATTACCTAGGTAGCCTTCTTTTCAAAAGCTAATGGTAATAAAAAGAAAAGCATGCTGGGGCATTTCTCCACACCTAGTGGTCCGTTGTCCGGGCAACAAAACGGTAAAATAATGAAATAAACTTGGGAACATCAGTGAATAAGTGTATGGAAAACGTAAACTTTGCCGAGAATTTAGAATTAGAATTTATCAAACAAAATAATTATAAAGTTTCCAAAGAATAGAAAATATCACTAAAAGATATAAAAAAATGATTAAAACACGTTTGAAGCATAGGTTTACCAAAAAAAATCACATTAAGTAACAAAATAAAATAATACACTCTCATAATTATGGGCGTAAAATATAATTAAGCTTATAATCCTCCCAAGTCTTCCCATCTAATATTTACTTGGGAGAAAGTAAAGGCAACTGGGATTCTTCGGGTCACCCTATCAATTTTTCATTCACTGTGATCTGCTATAGTAGCTATACGAACAACTATTGTGTGCCTTACTTTTTTTTTTTTTTGACATCAGCCCACGCCCTACGTAACTATTTACATTTGCCCACAAAGCTTCCAATTAATGTTTTAACGGCAAATAGTATTATCCTGCTTTTATGTATTCATTACTTATCATGCTATTACTATTCCATTTGCCCATTGGCAGAAGCAGACCTTGAAGAGATCGAAGTGCTTTTGGACGATCGATGTACAATCCTGAAATTTAAAAATAGTCAAAAGCTACTCGTTACGGTTGGTCAGGTATCAAGTAATTTTAATTACTTTATGAAATACCCTATTTCTGTCTGGATCATAATTATTTATTTGATATCTCTACTTCGTGACCCATTGAGATATTTTTCGCCACCTTAAGTAACATAATATAAAAGCACATATAAATCTCCATCTTAGTCTTAGCCTTTGGTCGTTTTCCTCTCTATTTTTTTATATCCCTATTATACAGCTCTTCACAACCACTAACAGCCTAATATTGGTCTAACATTAGACCACGTTTGAAACGTGGAAGAATATTAGGCCAGTTACTGTGCTTAATATGTATGTGAATCCTATTTGATTTGATTAAAACGTTGTCTTGAAACTTTAAATATTAGCCTATAAACCTAAGTTAATGTTCTTTGATATGTTATGAATTTATGTGAAATCGTATAGCTAGTGAAGTTACTTATTTCTTTCTTGCGCTCAAAAAAATTCGTTCTAGGGCCTAATGGTCATTTTTGTTTTCTTTTAAAACAAAAATTATTTTTCTAGGCCAAAGAGTCAGCTCTGTTGTCATTTGGTAAGACTGTTGAAGGCAGTTTCTGGGAAATCCATATTCCAGACGGCTCAGTCATTGAAATGGTCGATGAGGCATTGTTATTTCACTATAAGGATTATTTGGCTTCTGATGCGCGTTCGAGCATTAGGACAAAGTATAGGCTCCAATAACGTGAGTAGGCTAAGCTTACTTCAGTCGTAACTTGTAGTCTATATATTGTTCATTAAATCATTAAATATATGACAGCAAGTTTTATAATTAGCATATTATATTCATGTAAATTTCTTATTTTCCAGTACTGGCCTTGCAAACTATGACAATGGCGTGTCGACCGAACGCGTAAAGCTCAAGAGAGCGCATGAAGAATATATAGATGCATGATGACTCACGCTGAATCACGCCTTAACATTGTCACATGTCACCTAAACATGATAACATGATAGTTGAATATCCACTTCTATAATATTACAATAATAAATAGACTGCATATTTTTGTTACTTACAATTAGAGCCTATTTTTTATAATAAACTAAAAACTATATATATTTATGTATCTGCCAGCTATTGTACAAAGACTCTTACATAAAATGGAGAGATGAATAGAAAACACCGCTTTCCGATTATTTCTTAAACTTAATCAAAAGCCACATGCAGATGGGGTGTAAGGGTGTGACAATCAACTTGAACCCCAAATAATGACGTTGGATTTTTTCAGGGAAAGGGCACACAGCAGGGGATTCAATAAAAGTCCAGCACTAGTGCTCACCAAGCCTTTCCCAAAGTTTTCCTCAATCGTTGTTTAACTTTTACACCATTTATTTCATTACCCTAACAACTGCGTCTTTATAAACCAAAGTCTATAATAAGATGGACCGCTTGCTCTATTTTTAGAGCTGATATGTTCTTTTTTCTGTGCACCTCTAATCACGCTGTCTTAAATGACTTCTACGCTCCTACGTATGCCTAAAGGTTTTCACTGTCTACAACTTTCGATTTAAATTTTTCATTGAGAAAAGCATAGAGATTTAATAAAACAGAAGTGTACAATGCAAAAGGGTCACAAATCGCTTGATGTCATTTTTTGATAGATCTTAATTTCTATATGTACCGGCTTCCTACTTAATTTCTATGTAGGCCTACACGTACAAATCAACAAAACAAATCAGTATAAACTTACTTTTTTACTCGTAAAGCTTTTTAAATTGTGTTTTTGTTTTTTTTTGTTTAAGTATGATTAGATCTACTTTGTTAACTAAAGTTCATGTTATGAATATGTGTATTATAGGGGTAGTTACGGTGGAGCAAGAAGGCAACCTACGATTATATAATTGCCTAGTAAAAAAATAACCCAACGAGTCTTCCCGGATCTTACGTCCAGGGCGTCAGGATGTTCAGAAGTGAACCAAGGAGGGGGGAACACAAAGGTTCTGTTCAGGCGCCAGTCACTCCACGTGTAACATATGGTACGGTCTTCGCAGCAACATGCACTACATTACTTTTCCCCCACTGCAGAATTTACCTCGGATCATTATCGTAGTGGATCGCAATAATACCTGCAATTTCGTCCAGTAGGACAAATCCCATCCTATAGGTATAGGTATGTACATACAGGACCAGGGCGGGGTTGCTGCGCACATTGCTTCCTCCCCACCGAGGCTGGGAGCCTCTCGGCGATACAAGGAGACTTCGGACGCGCAGCAGGGCTGTCCCCCATACGTAAGCCCACCGGTGTGCTCTTGATCCAAGCGCACTGAGGCCCATGGGTACTGGGGCCCATGGGTACAGAAGCGTGTGCCTATTATACCAACCAGTATACAAAGCAACGGAGAACTGTAATGACCGGATTTAGCCCGATGGTTGTAGTTTTGTGACTCTGATATGGGGTATTAGGCCTAGGTACCGGTAGGCTATGTAGGCCTATAATATCTAAACTAGTAATAATAAATAAATAGTTTGTATGCCTAGATATAAATAAAAAAAACAAATCGGGTTAATTGGCATAGCTAGTGAAAATGGTGCCTTGGGCAGGGTGGTAGGGGTAATAATCGGCACCCATCTAGAGTGTTTGCTTTCCTTTATTAGGCTAGTAAGCTAACGGGAGGCAAACAAAAAAAAAAAGGCAATGTGTTGAAATCATTTTTTTTCTTATGTTGAAATTTTAGCTAATAATAAATACACAATTTTAACAGCTGATTTTGTTATTGATTTTTGTCCTTTCTGCGCTTATCCAAACTTTGGAGCCCATCCCCTTCCACACTCCCAATAAATACTTACGTTGTGCTAGTCGCTAGCCTAGGTACTGATCGGGTTCAAATATAGCTTAACACAATGTCAACTTGAAGCGAAATATATTAGGCTGTTGTTATAGATCGATTTTTAATACGTCACAATTGCTGTAGACCATAGGTTCTCAACCTTTTTCGGCTCACCGTCCCCTTTTAAAATTTTTTCCGCTCATCGCCCCCCCCCCCAAACTTTCTTTTAGCTCCCACTCCCCCCCCCCCCCTTCCGCCCATCTGGACTATAGTTTCCGCAATTTTTTTAGGCGGACTAAACTTTTTGTGTGAATAATTATCTTTAAAAAAAACTGAAAAGGAAACTTATTGTAAGAATTAATAGATCAAAAAATTGCCTCAACAAAAGGTTTAAATAAATCAATGCGAATCGTTTGCCTGGTGTGGTGCTAGAAATTTGTCTATTTTTGTATCAATTTTGGTTGCAAAAGCCATAGGTCTAATAATCACTAATATTTGTTATATTACAAAACAGAACTTGTTCGGCATCACTATAGAATCAAATGTGGAAACATTTTTTTAATTAAAGGGAGATAATTAGCGCGTTTTATTTGAGCTAATATTTCTTTTTTTTTCTTTTATAAAAATTAAATGGCTTACAATTTATAAGTATGAAATGATCAAACTGTAAAAAGTATTTGAAAATTATATAAATATTATATGACTAAAGAATTTATTTGTATATTTTCAAACATTACAATAACTACCCAGTTTGTGTGATTACTACTTATCTACACCGCTTAACAATATTCAGTTTCTGCCTCTTGAATTTAAAATACATTAAAGGACATCTCGAACAATGTCGGTTACACTGAGATCAAAATACCATTAATATTTGCAGAAGTTTAAATTAGAGCCATAGTGGTCTGTCAGCAGGGTTGACAGTCCGATGAACCAACCACAGGACCAGCCGGCCGCACTAGAGATGGGCAAAACCGTTCACCGTGCTAATCGCCGCTCAATTAAATGCTCACTAACAAGATCCGGATCCGTTTAACGGA
Organism: Anisus vortex; assembly: GCA_949126835.1. Taxonomy (NCBI): domain Eukaryota; kingdom Metazoa; phylum Mollusca; class Gastropoda; family Planorbidae; genus Anisus; species Anisus vortex. Next base: position 16,663,469 of record OX421502.1, on the reverse strand, counting down.
TCCACGGATCACTTGGTAATTCCCCCCCCCCCCCCCCCCCCCCGCATACCTCCATTATTTTACATGTTGGCTGTCAAGGGGAGAGAAAAACAACTTGGATCCCTTGTTGAAACGCCGTTTTTTTTGTTACTTAAAACATTAAAAAATATAAATAAGAAAGAATTATTCTCACTTGTCTAGTTGTAGGCTACTAAACTAATTATAATTAAACTTTTTATTTTTAATTTAAGCGATAATTCCTTTTTTTTTCCATCTAATAATTAAAATTAAAAGGGTCAATGTAAAATACTGTAATCATATTGGCTAATTATAATGCAAATATTGTATCATCAACATTATTTACAACTATTGGCTATGCCCGACAAAATGACGGAGAAACCATAGACTATAATCATAGACTATAATATACATGGACCGCTTGCTTTAGTATTTCTGCTATATGATGACTTGAAACACTGATTTTTTGAATTCCCGATTCTAAATAACGTAATTGCTATACAGGAAATAAAGTTATTGATATACAAGTTCCGTTTTATTTAATCGCTATGATTTTCTTAATGAAAAATTAAAATCGAAAGTTGTACAGAGCGGAAACATGTATAGATCAGTGTTGTGTGCGCACGGAAAAAGAACATAAGCTCTAAAAATAGATCAGGCGGCCCATCTTATTATAGTCAATGATAATAGGATTAATAGGCCTACAAGTAATTTAAAGTAAAAAAAAAATGCGCTTTAATAAAACGGAACTTGTATGACAATTACTTTATTTAGAATCGGGAATTGCAAAAAAAAAAGAAGACAGTAGCATAAAAAACTAAAGCAAGCGGTCCATGCATATGGAGAAACGAATGATTACAATGTGTTTTGTTTTGTAACTTAAAAAAACAAAAAAAAAAAACAGGAGCGTGAATAGGGAAAACCCGATAAGATCTCGCGTTCAACATAGTAAATGAACGGTGTGAAAGCATTTCAAAGGGACATTATTCTGAAAAATGGCTCTCAGTAGAACCTTTACATACGGTGATTAGTAATAGGCCTACTTTTAGGCTATTAAAAAAGAAATTGACGAATTAAGCAATATTGTTTCTATAAACAAACTCACGGTAATTATATAGGCCTATATTGATTGATGATCGATCGCAAATAAGCGATCACTCGCATTCGAAGCCAGCATATTGAAATGGAGAACGGGAACCGATCAGTAGGCCTACTGAGGGGGTCCAAATTCGAAAGTCCCCCCTAATTGAAGGGAGCCCCCAAAGGAGTATCCGAAGATATTTTTTTCTCATGTTATAATGTCGAATGTCAAAATGCAGGAGTCCCTAAACAGAGGCCAATTTAAGCCCCCCGGGCCCCCAAATCCCTAGCAACGGCACTGAAAAACAATGTTTAAATATAGGCCTATAGCTACCGGTATTGTAAAATATGTATTTCTAATTAGCCTACTGATTTAACATTTCTTATGTTGTAGGGCCTAGTTGTTTTTTTTTTTTTTACATATCTAGGCTTATTAGTAGCCTATCACCATTGGAAAAGGGGGGGGGGCGGCAATATTCACATCAATTACAGCTAAAAAATAATAGACCGAACAGCATCTACGCTAAGTTCTAATAGTATAGTGTCTAGACTATAAGTATAAGCTTATATTCATGAAGTGTCGTTTTACTGCCTGTAGTGCTGCTTTCAACACATTAGTTGCACTCGAAAAATTGTGTGACTGGTCAGCATAAGTACATTATGGCGCGGACATTGTAAAAACACCTGTATTGTAAGGGGAGTTGGCCTATGTGATGTGGTTGGCGCTATGTCGTCATCACGCCGGGTAGGTCGATCGTATATTATGTTGATGTAGGCTATCTAGACCTACTATCTGCGTGTGGGCGGGCCCTCGGTTCCTAAGACCAGCGAAAATGTGAAATGGTCGTTCGATCCCCAAAGGAAATGGGTTGCGACCCACAGGCTGAGAACCGCTGATCTTGAAGGAACGTCGATCACTAAACTGTTTAGAAATTGTTAATATTATCAGTGGAAATTTAAAGTCTTTTGACCATTCGGAAAAATCCGATTATTTTATATTTTATAGGTATATTTAAAGATTATTCCGACTAATAGTCTACGTCTATAGCCTAAGCAGCGTTAAAGGCAAATTAAAGGCAAGTAAAATAAAATATTATAGGAGTTTGTTACCATAAATAAATTAATGCACCCTGTAACCATGAAATACAAAATCCTTTTGTAGCTTGAACAGAACAGACTTTGAGAAGTGTAAAAATTAAAAAGGTGACATTAACATTAGGGGAGGCCTTTACAATACTAAGCTTAGGCCAATACATTCATGTCATCATTCTTGTGAAGTTTTAATTCAGTTATTGTTAGGTAAGCTTATAGTCTAGGCTTTTGCAACTTTTGGCAATCTAGTCTAATTATTTTGCATAAGTCTTATGTGACAACTTATGTCTTATAGCAACTTAAATTAATTATAGCTTTATGAATGCATAATATTAATTGAATTATATTTTCTACATTATAATAGATCTATATGAAATAAGTAGGCCTATATCTATATGTCTAAAGATTAATTTAAATCATAGGAAGCAGTTAATGCGTACACATGAAAGTATAGATAGGCCTACCAGCGGGTAGTTTCAGGTATAATAGCACTTAAAGCTTTAGTCTTATTCTTTAATATTTGATGTTTAATTATATGATTTAACTCTTTGTGATACACCGCTCGCCCAGGATAGGGAGGCCTGGCGGAACTTTGTTGCTGCCTTATGCTCCACGGGGAGCGATAAAGACTAAGAGAGATACACCAGTTGCACCAACTAGACTTATTAACACCGTCCATCTAAGCGTAGGTGTTTTACATTTTACAATAAATTTTTTTCAACTTTCTAATTAATTTAATCGAATTTTTTTTTTTTTTTTACAGATGTCTGTTGACAGTTATGGTAAGATGGATATTAACAATAACAACATAATAAAAATAATTTAATATTAGACTAGGGTCTATGCAATGTCCCTTTAAAAAAAATAATCAACTGCAGATGTGACTGACGTGTTGTTTCATTTCCTATCTCATGATAATGATGTGATTCTAGTTCTATAATATACCTAGGCCTATTTCTAGAATCAGATTCGATTTTAATGCCTACACATTTCCAGCAATAAATTTCATTTAAAGCCTTGGTGGAAATTGTTGATATTGGCCAATAAAATGGTCAGAGTTGAATAACAGCTTCTTCTCAACCTTGCCACACAGACCAATGTTTATAACTCTCACTAATTTACTGTCCACTTCTTACAATCTTACAGAAGCTATAGCCTGTGGCATTATGGTCACATTAAAAGGTGAAAATATTGAGGATGATCAGGAGATCAAATTCTTTAACGAGGACACCGCTGAACCTCAGACAGTTGCACAGGTAGCCCAAATTTATTTTTGTTTATATATATTTTTTTTAAATAATAAAATTAATAGTCTTTACAGATATATTATATATGTCCAGTATTTGAAGGTAAATAAATTAATTGACGGATGGATCAGTGAGCTTGTCTCACAAGCTCAACATCATGGGTTCGACCCACAGTGCAGACAATCAGAAACAAACAAATCCACCGCCGACTTGGAGAGGAGATTGGCGCCGCCAAGTCTACCAAGCCCACTGAAAGGACTAATGGACCCGCAGTGTTTATTAGCTTCCCCCAATGACCGTTAAGGTTAACAGATAAAAAAAATACAGTAGGCTCAGAAAATGTGGATAAAAACATGTATTCTTATTCTATATATCACACCCATTGCATATAGGCTAAATTCTCTTTCTCTTGAGCGATTACTCAAACCGCAGTTTAGCTTAGTACCTGCATAGCAGGAGTGTCTGTAACATATAAGATAGAGATATTAATGAGTAAGTTTATCTGGTCAAGCATGCATGACTGTTCTCTTTTATTTTCCTCTTTTCCCATGAATGCCTTTGCCCCATTTAATAGATGTTAATATCTAGAATAGATACATAATTTTCATTGATTTTTGATGATGACGTAACCCAATGAAATATACATTTGCTATTCAAAGCTAAATAATTACACTTTTGGCCCAGAAATATGTTTGTTCTATTTATCTCATACAGGCAAAAGAGCTCATACTAACAGAGCTGGGCTTGCCAGTAGAGAACAGTCGATGGAGGATCAAATTTTCAACTGGGCCACACATCGACATGGAAGAAACGGATTTAGTTAAAACCTATAAAGATGCCTTGACTGACTGTACTGAGGTTGAAATTTTCTACATTTAAACTTTTTTTCTCAAGACCATGATCACAAAACAGATATCTACCAAAATTATAAACTAGTTTTTTATGACGCAGTATAATTTTAGAAAACATGCTTTCATTTTAGAATTGTTAAAATAAGACAACTATTTCACTATCATTAATGTAGATCATCTTTAGATTATTGGGTTGTCAGAGGGATAGTCTCAATAATATGATAATATTTTAACAACTGCTGGCCTTAATGCAAGGCCAATTAGCTAGTAGGCATATATTATATCATAATTTTTGTTGTTGAAAATTTTACATAAAAATAATATAGTTTGGTTTTTACATTTAGGCCTATGTGAAGTGTAAATACATTACTCTTATCTGATAGAACAAAATCAGAAAATAACTAACAAATTCTGCAGACTTTCTTGCCAATTGTCATGACAAGCGTTTTATGAGTATTACATTTTGATAAACTGTAAGTATATTTTCTGTGAAAATTTTAACCCAGCCAATTCAATCCACTTATTTACAATTTACACCATCCACATGCATTTTTATGTACACAGCGTTAAGGTGTGGCCTACTATTGGTTATTTAGTTTCATAATTTGAATCAACAGCAATAATTTTCTGTTTTAAAACAGTAGCACTCATACTTTATCAAATATGTTTTGTACATCAATGTCTAAAAATGTGTTATGTGCCAGTTAATTCTATTTGGTTGAGATATAAATTTATTCTTGTCTCATCCAGTACCAGTAGTTAATAGTTAATATTAATATGCACTGATATATATATAAATCAGTTTCATCAAGGTCATAACTATTAGATAATATGCATTCCTCATGTGTACAACAAATCAAGAATGTTTTTCTTTTATATTCCGGGTATGCAATAGTTAATAGTTGAGTATTTAGTTCCATCAATGAAATGAATCTCATTAGTTTATAGATAATTTGCTCATTCTATTTTGCTTTATTCCATTTTACTGTAAGATAATATTTTAAGAATTATATGTTTTCATTTTGTTTGTATTGAACTTACATATTTAAACTGTGACAGGTCTATTTTTGTAAACATTACACAGTTAATTAAGAACTTTATGCAACAGTTTATATAATTTTTGTTAAATTATATTATATAGATCTATACTTTTATATGCAGATTAAAATTTGTTCCAAATTATTCAAATATAGACTTCTTTTGTTCTTTTTTTAGTGAACATTTTTATTATGAACTAGAAAAATCGTTATGTACCTTGTGGTTATTCTTAGAATAGTTCTTCACATTTTTACTCAAAAATAAATAATAGTGAAACCAAGCAAACAATTAGTTTTTTTTTGGCACATGCATTTTTTAATGAGATTAAATTCAAGAAGATTTTTTTTTACAAAACAAAAACGTACACACTGTAAGAATTTTTACACAACAGTTTCTTTCCAAAAATAAAACGATTGTTATGGATAATTATCTAGCAATAATTTGGTTATAAATACTTGGCAGTAGAACGATTCTAAATGAAATGTTTGAAATGAGTAGAATGAATTGTAAAATATGTATTGCATAATAAAGACAAAATGAACAGTTGATTCTTAATATCATTTTAAAACATCTAATTATTTACACCAGGGTGTAAAACCCAATGGCACAAGATGCCAAAACTGAAATAAGACTTAAGGTCGGGGGCCAAACTACATAAGGCTTGTACTCTAAAAAAAATCATTTGAAAATTCCTAAATTTTGCACAAAATTATATTTAAAAATTCCCAAACCAATTTTCACATGCATGAGTGCAATTTCTTAATGTTAACTGTATATGGGTAGTCAAAATAAACAAAAATCTGTGAATTTTTTTTTTAAGTACTAATTTAAGAAAAAAACAACAACATGATTGTAGTTTTATAAGGAACTTATCTACATGATTATTAGATATAACATTTTTAAATAGAAATTTTTTTTCACAGTTTTGTCCATTTAGTGGATTTCACAAACTTTCCCTAATTAAAAATGTAATATTCCCAAACAATATGAGCCCTGCCTTTTGCCAATATACCAGAGCTAGATGTTTTTTTTTCATGGCAACTTTGAACAAGCTTGTTTATGTTTAGGGTTCCTTCTTCAGGGTTCTTAATCAAATAATCTTAAATTGTTTTAAAAACTCCAAAACTTCCCAGAAAACCTTAGAATAAATTCACAAACCAATATTTATTATACTGGTATGTGTCAATAGTTTTAATGTATAACCAGAAGTCCAAAAATCATCATTTTATTGGTGCTTTTAAACAATGTATATTATATCTATAGACCAAATTTATCATTTTATTAGTGCTTTTAGCTGGTAGTATAGTATATATCTGTAGTCCAAATTCATCCTTTTATTGGCGCTTTTAATGGTAGTGTATATTGGTAGACAAAATACATCATTTTATTGGTGCTTTTAACTGGTAGTGTATACCTAGTATGTACAATTGTGATAGTAAAGGTATGATACTAATTACAACTTGGTAGCTATAATGGCCATAGGTCGTCTCAGTTGTTATCAAAAAGTAGAAATGGAGGGAAAACTGACAAAATGACCATAAAAGAATGAATCGAAGAACATAATATAAACAAAATGTATATATTATACTAAATTCACATACGGTACATAACAATAAAAAGTTCTAAAAACAATAGATGTTGTCAAAGACAAAAAGTTATTTGAAATACATGGAATAGAGTTAAGCTAAATTCATTAATGTTTTTTTTTACATGCATCAATCAACATTAGACATTTGTCATTGGCCTGTTTATTTCTTTTTGCCTCAGATATTTACATGTACACTAACTTTTTTTTTTACATTTGTTGCTTCAGCATGACAAAAATATAAAGAAAAACATTCACCAATGGCTAGCTATTTATTGATACTTAGTTACTACTGCAAGGCAGCTTTTAAAAACAGACATGCTGCTCATATGTGTGCAACAAGAATATTTAGCCTGTAACACTTGGGTAATTAAAATTTTCTGACTTATTTGAACTCCCAATCTGTTCTGCACAAAATTAAAAATAGATCACACCAAATTTCAGGACACTGAAAAGTTTTTTTATAAACTATAGGACCATGAAACATAAAGAGTTTGACCAAATGCCAGGAACGTTGCTATGACTAAACAGGCCGTCATGTGGAACGAAGTTCAGAGTCGTGGCAGCATTAAAGAGTTAATTTTACCATAACATTGTAATATGGATTTAAAATTTTTAATGTTACTGCCACATCCCTTAAAAAGAGGCAACCCTGCAAATGGGTGCCACTAGCTAAGATGCTGGGAAAAAAACTGAACACGTCTTAACGCTAAAACATACGGGAAGCATTTTTTTTTACAGTGAAGGTTGAAACCAGGTCAAAGCCAAGTCTTCTGAAGACTGTTACATACATTAGCGCCACAGGACTAGCAGTCTTAGAAGGAAAAAATGAAATAAAATGTGTAACGCTCAAGACAACATTGCCTTACAATATCAAAATAATATTTTTAAGTGGCAGTTGTTCTGAACCGATGAGCTTTGGGTCTTTTGGACTAGTACTTCACCGTGACATTCTTACTTGATACATTTTGGAATATGTCCATTATTTTCTTTTGATTTAAAAGCAAGGTTACTTTAACCATTTCAAGTACGAGTTACTTGTAAAATGTTACAAAGTTATTTAAAAGAAAGTAACATACAATTTTGTGCATTGATAAACTAGGTACACATTTTCAAAGAATATAATATACTACATGTATATGTTAGGAGAAAATAGTTACAAATAGATAATAATGTGCACATTTTATTTGTTATAGTAGGAGAACAAAATGTTCAAGATACAAATGGTGTACAATAATCAACTACAAAAGAGTGATTAAGGGTTTCTATTTTTGCATACTAAAAATATTGTGGGTACAAAATTATTTTGATAAGCATCTGTGGCTTCAGAACACAAGAGATATTATGCAACTGAAAAATTGTTATTTAATGTATATTCAGTGCTACATCTATTCTAGAATAGATCAACTTTGCTTCAAGGGAACTACACATTACAAAGTACAGTATGGGAATCTTTTAATTACAGTATGAGTTAAATTTGTAGGTTTTAGTACATTTAATGATTTAAACAAACAAGGTCAACATTTTTTAAAAATAAAACAATCAGAACAATTAGTATTAATAAAGCATGGACATATTATATACAGTAATTATAAAATCAAAGGGCTAAAACTCTGGCAAAGATCTAAGTAGGCTACAATACTCAAAATCAGAATAAATCATTACTTCAGATGGCTTTTAACAGAACATTTTAAATAAATAAAGACAAAATTCATTTGCAAAACTGATGGACTAAAGATGGATTTAATTTATTGCTAGTTTAATAATTATAAATATATTTTTTTAGAGTCATGCTTACTTAAAATGTGCAAACTTCAACAACAGACTTTTTTTTTTTATCTTTTAAAAGCTAAGGAACTAACAAAATTCTTTACCCAACTCTAAAAGAAATGATTACTTGCAAGAAATTCAACGTTGAAGCTATTGCGTTCCAAGAGAATTTAATCTTTCTGAAATGTCTTCTTCTCCAAAGACCGATGGATTCATCTTGAACACCATGGATCTCCTTTCATTTGGGCTTATCTGTACGAGTCTTTCCACCACGTCACTTTTCCTGCCAGGTGTCGAGTGTCTACTGGACAATCTAATAGATCTTCGAACTGGTGTAACAACTGCCATATTGCTTTGCCTGACGAGGAAAGAAAAGATAAAAATAGAGATGAAGATATAGTAAATAAACAAAAATATATCATGGAATTCAAAAATAATTTACACTGAAAGCTTATAGCAAACCTGCCAAGTTCCAAAATTAATAAGGAGCTACCTAATGTGTAGTTTTACCCCCAAATTAGTAGTCAATTTTTTAAAGCATTTTTTCACTAATTAACTCTTTACTGGGCAAACATTTTTCCATTTTCTAGCTCTGTGCGGGCAAGATTTTTAAGGATTTTTCGTCGCGCGTATTTATCTGTTTGAGAAGCTATTTTATTCATTGTTACTTCTTCAAACAATTGATTGAAAGTAGCTTAACTGAGACTGATTAGCCACAGGCCGATTGGGGCCAGTTTGTTCCCTAAATTCTTATATTTTTATTTAAATTGTTACATTTCCCACCCATGGGCGGGTCTCCCGATGGTTCCTTCCGTCTACTTCAAGATCAGACTCACAACTTTCGATATATCTTTTTTCACTGTCGGAAAAATCGAAAGTAGGCCACTATCAATGTCACTATCAAACTTAACTTCACCCGATTAAAAAACTTAAATGCCCATTAAACTAAACAAAAGAACGCCTAACTAAAACCCGACGGCTCCATCACACTTTGCGAAAAAAATGTGTAAAAAATAATAAAAAAACAATCTTACAGTGATGAAAAATATACTAGAGCTACTTCAGACATTATATAAACCGGAAATAAACAAATGCATTGCTCCTGAGATCTTGAACCAAACGAGAAAGTAGGCTGAACTATATTAATTGTCACAGTGTACATGTTTCATGCTTATTAATTTCAAAAAGCTTTTTATAATGTATACATGTCTAGGCCTACACTATATACAGATAGGCTTACAACTATTTACTAAAGATTACATGTTACATACACTATTTACAGAAACATTAGTTTCTTAAGCTTTGGACAATGACCTAGACAAAGACTGACTTCAGTCTATCAAGAAGCTCCTGAGGCAGGAGTACCCCAGTTGACTAGCTCTTTATAACAAGCATGACCTCTAATTAATGACTTTGTAGATAAAGTTGACCTGTCATCATGTTTAATTTTTCTCACTGATGAGAAAATGCTAAAAAGGTCTACTGTTAGTTTTCTCCTTGATAATGGTTCAGCCATAGCAACAAAAAGACCTAAGGACTGAAGCCTGTGTTTTATAATATTTTTTTAATTTAGTAAAATTTGAAAGAGAATGAAAATAATATTATAGCCTAAATGAAATGAATTACTAAATAGTAAAGTAAAGTACCCTTCGGACCAAAGTGATCATAGGGCTAAATAGAATCAGTCGCAATTAAAGACAAAAGCAAGAAATGGCTCCAACATTTTAAAAACAATTACTATGATAAATAAAAAGGCATCCAATTCAAAACGAAGTAAAAATTGTTTAATCCAATCGCCAAGCAATAGAAAATGCTATTAAATTCATTGTGAGAAACATTACAGTATCCCACAGTTGAAGCATGAGAACTTTCATTTTTATAGATCAATGAATGATGCAAATATTTATTAAATGCAACTTTTGACAGGAAATTGTCAATTTTACTTCCCAGCATGTGTCCCATTCACATTTTTATATAGGGAAGAAATATTACTCTTAAAAAATTGGAGGAAAATCGTAGTTTTTTCAAATCCCAGCTCAGTTCTAAACATTTTCATTTTATAAAATTGTCATTAACATAAGCCTCAACTGTCAACTATACCTGTGAGCAGGAGTTGTAATTTTATATTTCACTGTGCTCCCTTCTTTGACCAGTGAGGTTGGCTTTGCCTTCACAGGGGTCTCTTTGTTTTTGTCCAGCGGCGTTGCACAGGAAGTATCATCAGCCACCGCTGGCTCCTGCGCGACTGTCTCCCCTGGGCTCACCGTCTCCGCTGACTTGGTGCTGGGCATGAGCCACCTTGACAGTGCAGATTTCATTTCGTCCGCTAGCACACCGCTTGGCTAGATACCCAGTAAATAAAGGAAATAATCTTCTATGAAAAAAGAGATTTTACATAAATGGGAAAAGATTTCAAAGTGTTGGCTGGTACAAAAAAGTCTGTCTCATATATTATAAATACATTAATAATAAAACTATCAAATTTGTTGAGATTTTAACCAAATTTGCATCTTTTTTTTAAAAATATGTTTGGGTTAATGGTAAATTTCTTATCCACAAAACATTTTTCAAACTGGTAGATGGCTTCAATAAAATGGTTATTACAATTCAAAAATTCTTACTTAACAATAATAAATGTTAACAGCTAAAATTAATTTTGTATCGAGTCATGCATTAAAATATTTATGTATGAAATACAACAGCTAACAGATTTTAATGCATTAAAATATTTATGTATGAAATACAACAGCTAACAGATTTTAATGCATTCAAATATTTATGTATGAAATACAACAGCTAACAGATTTTAATGCATTAAAATATTTATGTATGAAATACAACAGCTAACAGATTTTAATGCATTCAAATATTTATGTATGAAATACATCAGCTAACAGATTTTAATGAAATGGGCTTAACAGAACTTTTAATGTCAACATACATCTAGTAAAAAAGAATTAATAATAATAATATAGAATAATAATAAATAATTTTGGGACACTGTGGCCGAGCAGCAGTGCGTTCGACTGGTGATCTGAAGGTTCTGGGTTCAAGTCCTGGTGCAGGCTAAGATTTTTTCCTGGGACTTGAGGGTGCCCCAGAGTCTACCCAGTTCTGATGGGTACCTGACACTAATTTAGGCAAAGTAAAGGCGGCTGGGCATTGTGCTGGCCACACATCCCCTTGTATGCCATGGTCACAGAAACTGATGAACGCTGTTTCAACAGCCCTATGATTAGTTTGGTCCAAAGAGTAATTTACTTACAGCTTGGAAATACTAAATCAGCTAACCCCTAATGTGTTACATGGAAGTAAATTCAGTATTTCACATTACTTTATCTACAAATGTTTTTAAAAACCAGTTTGCCTTTGCAGCAATAATTAAAGTCAAAATGTGCCTTATGAGCTGTTGAATGGCATACAACTTTATTTGTGTGGAGATCATACCTGTGCATTATTCCTCACTGCTTCTGTGTAGACATCAAGTACCATCTGTGGAAAATCCCCCAAAACTTTGGCCTTGCACACATAAAACGGAGCAAAGGTGACAACATCGGGAATGGATGTTTCCATCTTAGCCAGCCAAGGAAGCACTATTTCCAATGAACAGCCCTTAAAAAGTTGTTTTTAAAGAGTAATTGTACATTTTTTCATACCAAATTGAATAATTTAAAATTATTACATAGATTTTATCAATCAAAAAAAAGTATTTAAAAACAGGCTAAAACAAAAGTAAACCTTACATCATGAAATAATGTCAAGCATTCATCCAGCATACTTGTCAACTGCTCTGTCATATTTTCTTTACTCGATTCTTGACTGATTTCATCTGGTGGTATGATAAAAAAATAAGTCAGCTATAAACAAGGTTTAACATATCTGTGTGTAACACATTTTAACACTAATGTCACACTGTAATTTGGGTGTCAAAATAGTTTTGCTACTGGCAAAAGAGTTAGAGTAGACATGCCTGCTACTTAAATAGATATCTCATTATAACGACATAATAGTGTTCAGACATAAATAAAAAAATCTATGGCTTTTCTAGACATAGGTGAGCAAATTTAACATTTCCTATAACATTGTAAAAAAAACCATTACCGTAAATACTCGCGTATAAGCAGCACTTTTTTTACCGAAAATTTTGACAAAAAGTAGGGGTGCGACTTATACACCCAACACTGTTTTTGAAAAGGTCGAAAAACATCACTTCTCGGTCATAAAGTTTCCTACATAACCCCTATAGTTGATAGTAGTGATGTAGAATTACTAGGATATGCGTAGGCCTACATTTTAAATTTAGAAAACTTTCATTGGTGTAAATATTGCTATCTAAATATAATTGAAATTGAAATGGACAAATATTTTAGGTTTTTCCGACACCCACCCCCTTTTCTTTTGAACTTTTGGACCGATTTTATATTGCCCAAACGTATTTAAAGGTGACATTTTTGTGTAGGCTTATTGAATGCAAATTACAGTATGGAAAGAATCGTAAATGTGTGAAAGCCTGTCTAGTCCTATAATGTAGGTAGGCCTATAAGCTTGTAGACAAGTAGCTTAAGATGCGTTTTATTTAGAATCCAAGGCCTAGGCTTATAGTCTATAGCCTACTAATAAGGCAGTGTTTAGCATTCCGCCGCGCCATGTCTTAGCAATGTTTCCAAAACTACGATCGGCGGATCGACGCGTGAAATGCAAATAGTGTTTTATTTTTCATCTGTTGCATGAAAAAGTTATAAAAAAAACACAGCTTCTTGCCGGTCACCTAGTCGCGTTCGAAATCATTACAAACAATGTTAATGGTAATAAGGTCCCTTATAAAGAGTCATCAATACAGTGCCTCACAGTCTGGGCGATGTTCAGTCTAATGACGCACATTAAAAGATTTTGTGTGTGTGTTGACCCACTTTAGTATGACAATAGGGATATGAACTTCAGTAGGGATAGGGACTTACATGGAGAAACAGATACCTTACTTTCCCATATCACAGTCTCCAGGCCTATTGATCGGTTGTTTAAAATAAATTGAGCCTTTTTTTATTATGTTTGCCTTATGCACCATTGAAACCATTTTTAAGGAAAGTTTCCAAATTAGGGTGAATATTTAGTAACTTTTATGTTTAAAAGGTATGCATTTTTGAGATATTAAAAGGCAGTATAATCCAGGAAGTCAGGGTACGACTTATGCGCAGGTCAATGACAACATATAAGAAAAAAACGTCTTTAACTAGGGGTGCGACTTATACACCGGTGCGACTTATACACGAGTATATACAGTAACTAAAATTTCGGGAATTAGTTGGACATTATCTTCTTCTTCTACTAACCAGGCTCTCATGCAGTCAATACCAGGCAAACAAATGTATTTCTTTTTTTTTAGCTCTTCTATGTTGTTATAGTGTGTTGGTAATGGAAGGTTGAGGTGGGCAATAATAAAGGTTTGAGATTGATTAGCTTGGGGCATTCCATTAGGAGTGGTCTACTGTTTGCAATTCGATTGGTTTGTTGAGTTTATCCTTTTTAGATGTGAGTTCAATGCTATATGCCCTGCACTTAACTGGAATATTAGCCATTGTTCTTTCCTTGGGACAAACTTAGTATGGTTTGCTGTTGGGCAAGTTCATTTCAATGTACATTTTTGTTTGTTTTTCATTGTGCCTATTGACGTAACTATTCCTTTTTGAGGTTATTTTTGAACATGTTGTAACTGACAGTGACAGGTCTTTAAGGTTCATCCATGTTAAGTGTTTGCTCCCTTCCAGCTAACTTTTAGTTGGACCCCTAATGTAATCAATAAAATTACCTTCAGTATTATTGGTTTCAATGCTGGGAACTAAATCCTCGTTTTGATTTTGAACAACAATTTGATTTCCTGCTTGCTCTGTTTTGACATCACAAAATAGATTTTTTCTGTATTTGGAGGCATCTTTTGGCTAAAAAGGAAAAGAAAATATATCAAATTGTGCAATAGGCACATCAGAATTTGATGTTCAAATACTTGATGTACAAATGTGCACAATGAATATTTATGAAATTCCATATTTTGCTCCAGTTTTAAAAAGCATGTTTTGTAAAAGCTTACATAAAACAATGTCACTTTTTGTATCTTATCTCAAAGGGTACAAAACTTAGATCTTTTTAAGTGGAATTTAGTAACAATATGAATTGAACAGTTGAGCCTTCACGAGAAAATAAGCTTTATTTCTTTAAAAGATATTAAATAATGACTGGCATAACGTTTTAAAGTAATCATCACAATATAAGTTTATATAGAGTTAATGGATTTTTTTATTTGGGGGGGGGGGGGGGGGTATATTATCTACGTACAACAAAGATAGGTCTTCACTACTATAAGGAAAAAAGTGGCAAATTAGTTTCTGTAGTTACACAATGTGGCAGATCTTTTCAAATTTATATCTGTACAATATAGCATACTAACTAAATATAATGAGAAATAAAACCTAAATTAAAATCTTTTTTATTTGGTAAATGGACCTTAATTCCTTAGGATAGACCTGAGGGATGTCTTAAAATAAACAAACTATAAGTCAAAGTCAAATTAAGGCTTAGTTTAGCTAAGTTCAGAAAAAGGCTTTTATATAAATTTATTTCAGTACAGATAGCTAAAAATATACTTCAGCATTGATCTAACCAATATCAGCTTTACTAGTAGATTTAAGGTATTAGGTATTTTATTTATGGGCTACTAAGAAATTGCAACACCAACATATTTTTCACTAGCAATAAGTTTGTTTTAACTGTTAAAATATAATGTAATAAATAATTTAATCTCTCCATACTTTAGAGAAAACTCACTATTACAAATGTTGCACTGAGAAATAGTAGCACATCCCTAGTTTTTGCTTAATGCATTGGTATTCTTTTGACGGGGGTTGTCAATCTATGTTCCAGACTTGGCAAGCAAAGTACTGCAGGTTCGTACAGAAAAATTGCCTCAAATTCCAGGAGTTTTCCAGGAGTGTTCCAGAAGTTTTTGAGGAGTAAATTTTTTGAAAAGCCAAGCTGAGCTCTTTAAAAAAAAAAGACACTTCGCTACAAAGCTTTTTTTTGTGTTTTACGACATTATGGGGACTTATATAGATTAGCCTACATCCCAAGTTTGGATAGATAGACAAAAAAACAAAGATCTAGTAAAAAAAAGAACCATGGAGTATGGAGTGTCATCACTGGTGTCATCAATGTTTGCGCGCAGAAATAAAAAGTGGCAAAGAGGGTTAACTCCAATAGGGCTTTCTGGAAAAGTGAAAGTACAATCTAAGAGAAGTGATTACAATTTTTTTATTAATAATTAATCTCCCTAAAAAAATAAGGAGTTTTTAGTATTTTCCCAGGACTAAATGCAGTTTTTCCAGGAGTTTTAAGGTCCTGGAACACAGCTTTTTGTTTTCCAGGAGTTTTAAGGAGTTTCCAGGAGCTGTACGAACCCTGGTATGGGTAATTTTCAATGGCACGCGGAAGACTCCCCTAATAGGCCATTGTAGCCTCTGCTACAAAAAAACAGCAGGATGACCTTCAGGCTGTTGGCACACTGAATGAATTAGAAATCATGCTTTGGCACACTGTTGACCAAAAGTTGCCGATCCCTGCTTTTCTTTCCATAAAATATATTTCAGTCCATTTATTTGACATAATTGACCATCCCCTCTTATACACTCTTGGCAAAGAAAGGAAATAAATTGAAACGGATGTGACTAGAAAAAAAGTGGGAAAAGGCCTTTTGTTATTTCCAGCTTTTACGTTTTAACTGGTTTAATGCAAAAAAATGTGGGATGGGTGGTAATTTTTAACATTTTCCCTGGACCATTCTGGAAAATGCAGAATGGTAGGCATGTCTGTTGTAATAATATGACCGAGTTGAAATGTTAAAACTGTACCTTGGAGTTTTCTTTCCCATTCAGTTTTGAGGTGACATCGCTCAAGCTTTTCCTTTTCATGGCTGACAAGTTGGCGCCAAATGTAAGGAGATTGCGACAACTTCCTGGGGTCTTCCCCTTTTCTTTCAACCAGTTATTGAGTTTAGCCCTTTGATGGAGTAAGACAGGGGTTACAGTTGGAAACAATTATTTGTGAAACATGAAAGGATACAAGTTAAATCTATATATGATATGCTTATTATTTTGTTTGGTTTCTTACCTCAAGCTAGCCTGATCTGTTGCTTTATGGTTAAATTGAACATGACGTTGTGTCTCGTGTACCTAAATTTGGAATAAAAAAGTTCATTTCATTAATTTCAATTTTAAATATTTCATTTTTTTTCCCAGTTTCTTTTCTGTAGAATTAAATTTAATTTCTAAAGCTTTAGGGGGATAAGAGATGCTCAGATAATGTATTTATATAAATGTATTTATTTTGTATTTTATAATTTTACATGTTTAAGGTCTATCTTCACTTAACCTTATCTTCCCACACACAAATAAAAGAATGAGCACATATTCAAAAAAAAAACACTCACTTGAAAACAAGACCGGAATATATTTTTCACTCAGTACTAAATGAAACATTTATATAACATTATACTAATTGAAATGACTTGCTTTTTTTTATCCCGATCAAAAAGCAAACTGCATGGTACTTAAAATCCATTTAATTAATTTAGAGACAAGTCACAAGGTTAATCATGAATGAATCATTTGTGCAGCAGCAGCAGTTAGACCATAGGTTCTCAACGGGGGCGATATCGCCCCCCGGGGGGCGATTAGAAGCTTTAGGGGGGCGATAACATTCCCGGGGGCGATTGGGGGGCGATGAAGGGCAAGTGGGCGGTACATACGTACCTGCTATAATTTCAACAACTCAGCTATTTGAATCTATTAGTTTTTGGATGAAATATGATGTAAACGCAAGTGCTACTAAATATCTGATATCTCCCAACAGTATTTGGCAAATATGGTATGCGGCCGTCTAGTCTTATGGTTGGTTCACCTGACTGTCGCCTTAACATCTGTTAATATTACTCTTAAATTACTCTTTTGATGTTTTACCGAGATGTCCTTTAATGCGTTTGAATCATTCGTAAAGAGGTAACCACAATAGCTGAGCGGTATAGATACGTAGTAATTATACAAACTGGGTAGTTATTAAAATGCTTGAAAATATTCATATAAATTCTTTAGTCATATAATATTTATACAATTTTCAAATATTTTTTACAGTTCTATCATATCATTTCAAAATTATAAATGCAAGCCATTTAATTTTTTATAAAAGAAAAACAAATTGAAATATTACCTCAAATGAAAAGGGTTAATTATCTCCCTTTAATTAACAAATGTTTCCGCAAAAATTAAGTTGGGGGGCGGTGAGCGGAAAAAAAATGTAAAAGGGGGCGGTGAGCCGAAAAAGGTTGAGAACCTATGAGTTAGACGATTGCAGTTGAGATAATGGAAAAAATCATTGGTGTATATTTTTTTTTATCATTTGCTGCATGCTTTAATTAAAACCTTGCCAAGTAATTTTATCTGATGACTTTGTATTTTTTCTAACGTATTTATAACTGTATTAAAGGGGTATGCCGATAACAAATGCAAACTATTTTATAAAACTATTTTTATATACTGGCTAATTTGCAGAACACTGTAAAATTTATAAATTACCATGCCTTTTTAAATACAATGCTTCAAAAAAGTATGAAAGAATTAAAATTCTTGCTTACTCGCAGATCAAATTTTTTCAGAATACTCCGAGGAACAACATCTTGCGTACCTATTTCAGCCAAGTTTTCTGCAAGAAACAATAAATATGCTTTTACCATAAACATTTAAAGCCTTATACAATAAATGCTCACTGCCTACTTCCCACAAATCTATAATATCCTTGTTAATTACAAATCATTAAGTTATTTACCGTTTGATTGGCTTCGCTTGATGACATCAAATTTATGAGCTTTCTGTCCTGTTAAAAATCCAAGTTCTGATTTCCTTTTTAAAAAGGTATTTCTGGCATTTGCTGGGCTGTAAAAACTTGACCATGTTTTCGTGGCAGAACATGCCTCACATGAGGGGTGTGGATTTTTAGGTGCAGATGAAACCTCAAAGTTTGTAGCCGTGCTCTGGAAATGTTTGGTCTTTTTCACAACAATCGCCTTGGAATTATTATTTGTGTTCCCTGTACCAGCATGATGAGACCTCTCCTGGGCCTTTGGATGGATAGCTGCAGGAAATAATCCTGTTCTAGATGCCATGGTCTTAAACTGCAACAACAAAAAAAATACTATTAGGTCCTATCTGGTTACAGACTACTAATTCAGAGTTCTTTCTCTCAAATCATGTTAAAATTATAATGACTTTACTGGCATGCTTATATGGATGATGATTTATCCTGTATTTCACATGTTATTATAATAGTTTCTACGTTGTTGTAGTAATTACCGGTATCAGAAAATGCAAGTGTGTGAGTGATTTTTTTTTTTTTATAAATAACATATTTCCTTGTCAAATAAATTTTTTTATTAATTATTAAAAAACCAATCTGCATTGGCCAACTTGTCAAATCTGAATGCAGAGATGACATGACAGACAACAACTGTGCATGGCAGACCTTATTATGTGTGTATTACAAAATTGTTTTAAAAGCATGTCTATATTTGTAGTATTTTACATGAATTTTAAAATTGTGTGCCTGTTTTTAAACATATTTGTTTAACCTTTGTATTTGGTTTTGAAGGATTTCTATTTCAAATTGAAGTCTAGCGCCCTTCCAATAGGACCAAAAAAGCATACGATGGTGTTTGACTACAATTCTACAATGTTATTGATTGAACATATATATATATTATACAGAAAATGAATGTAGGAAACTTCAATCACCCATTCAGAATGTTTAAAATGTATATTTAAGCATAGATAATAGAAAAATATTTTGTGTAAGCCAGCAACATCTAATTTCCACTAAAAATTATTGTAGAAAATATCAGATTCGTATTTCGAATGGTTGCGTCAATATGAAATAGGTCTACTATTATTATATATTTGGGAATGTAATGTGATTTAATCTTAAGGCTAAAGACTTTTTTCCTTTAAATTTGTATTCAAAAGTTCAATACAGAAACTATTACAAGTCTCTTAAAATGCTTTATAATCCAAGATGGTAGGCGTTATATTATACGGAAACTGCTCTGCATTATAATACTTAGTACTTAGTGTTAGTGTTATGCACAGATTTGTTCCTACTACCTATATAATGCAGATAAAAGAAAATTATATAGGCCTAGGCCAGCTCCTGCTAAATTTCTAAACTTTCTCCAAACAATTTAATTTTTATAACGGAACTGATAATTATAAGCAGGGGCAAAGCCAGAATTTTTTCCATGGAGGGGCTGAACTTTCGCGTGACAAACTGTACAAACATAAAATTTACCAAATTTTTAGTGAATTCAGTAGCCTACATATTAAAAACAAAAACTGTTGAAAATGAAAAAAAAAATTTTTTAATTCCAAATGGGCTAGTCTAGATTCTAGTCTAGTAGGCCTAAAGTTTTTGGTTGTTTTTACAATAACACTAGGTCACTAGGCCTACTTATTACTATTTGAGAATCTGGGAATCATTACAATATTATTGTTTAAATATTTATTTTTCTTTGCGCTACTTATAATTACTCTCAGCCTAAGCTAGTAGGCCTACTAAACTAGTAGCTACCCGTATCCGTAAATAATGTTTGAATGAATTTGTCATAGTCATAATTTGAATGAAATTGAAATGAATTATAATTAAGTCTAGTCTAGACTACTGACTAGTCTAGATCTAGATAGATCTAGTCTAGATTTAGACTAGACAACATGTGCAAAAGAAAATCAACAAATTAAAGACACGTGTACCTACACCATCAACAATATCTCTTGTTACTTTAGAAAATTAGGCTTATAGACTTATAGTTATATTTATGTATTAGTCAGATAAACATAAAGCCAAGGCCAAAGCCCATTCGACATTTGATTTGATTTTCAAACTTCAAACCTTGGCGGGCTTCCTTCCGGTATGCACTGAGCTATATACACGCAGTTGACATTAATAACTTTTGATAGCCTAACCTATATAAACATTTTTTTAATTAAATAAAAACTGAAAAACGATCCCATTTATTTTTGTCCCGGGACAAACATACGACGTAGATCTATATGCCTATGTTTTGGATTTTAAAAAAGTGTGAACTAATAATGTTGCATAACTCATTTTATTTAGTGCAACATTAGTAGCCTAAAATAACACTATGGGTTTTATTATCATGGTTGTTTGTGTAGGCCTAGATCTATTTTATTTAGGCCAGGCCTGTATATAGTTCAATTATAGCATATTCTGACTATCACGTAGATGTAGCCTATCTCTGCCCTCTGCCTATGCCTGTCAAGTAGATGTAGCCTATCTCTGTAATATTTCAAAGAATTTTTGAAATTTAAAACAGATAGGCCACAGGTAGAGTGAAAAAAACAACAACTAAAAATTAAACAATTCACATAATCGCCGCATAGTCCTTACTAAGAACCAGGAAACTAAATAGCCTAAGCATACAAATCCTCCAAATGATCATGCCCAATAAAATTTCAGGTAGACTACATTATTTTTTGTTTTATTATTTATTATCTATCCCTTAACCCGTGGGTGGGTCGTTGGGGCACCATCGTTGGCTGTTCACTATCTCACGCCATTTGTTCCGGTCCTGTGATGCCCTTTGGGAGTCGATGAATGACTGGCCGGTCCACTCCTGAATGTTGTCTTCCCATCTCTTCTTTTGCCTGCCTTTTTTTTCCTCCCTGGACTGTGCCCTGCATTATAGTTTTTGAAAGACCTCCAGATCCTGCTACATGTCCATACCGTCTCAGTTTTTTCTTCTTAATTGAGGTGAGAAGGTCCTCGTATGGGCCGATGATAGCAGCTATTCCATTGCGGACCACTTCGTTTGTGATATGCTCAGTATAGGAGATCTTATCTTATACATTACAGACGCTCCTTCTATAAAGAAGATTATTGCGTCCTACGCGGATGTCAGGTCTTTGACAATTTTATAAGCCTTATTTGAGTTGTTCTGTTGTACATTTGCATCGATGTCTGCGCACTGCAGTTCTATCCATTCTTCTTGTGCCTTCATCATATCTTCTCTTATCTTTTTATTGATTGCCTTGTACTTAGGTGCTCCTTCTGCAGTACTCTTTGATTGCCCTGTACTTGGGTGCTCCTTCTGCAGTACTCTTTACGCTTTTGAGTTTTCTTCTTTCATCACATAGCTCTAGGATATCAGTGGAGACCCATGGTTTTTTGATTGATCGCTTCTTACCAAATACTTCTTTTGCTGCTTCAATTATTGTGGTATTGAATGCATCAGTGACTAGGTCTATGTCCGTCTCTGTTTCATAGAGGGCGGTCAGTGGAGCAAATTTTCCTCCAATGGTTGCATTGAACATCTCTGCGATCCGCGGGTCTTTCAATTTGTCAAGGTCAAAGCGTAGTCTCGAATTGCCTTGTTTCGCTAGCTTTTTCAGGTGGAGATGGAAATACATCAGCACCAGATTGTGGTCACTGCCGATATCTGCTCCAGGGAAACTTCTAGTTTTAGCTGTTCTAATGCATGACTTGAATCGTTTTTTACCAGTATGTAATCTATCTGGTATCTGTGTTCTCCGTTTGGGCTGTACCAAGTCCATCTTCTGGATTTCTTATGTTGGCCAAGTGTATTAGCTAGCAGGAGGTTGTTATATCTTGCAAATTCTAGGAGTCGAAGCCCTCTATCATTGGTCAGGTCATTGCAAGAGTGTCCGCAAGTATCTGCCCAGTTGGTACAAGCGTCTTCTCCTACCTTCGCGTTCCAGTCCCCTTGGGTGACAACAAAATCTTTCCCTGGTGATTGATCCAAGAAGTCCTGTAACTGGTGATAGAAGGCCTCTATTTCGCTGTCATCGATGCCGGACGTAGGAGCATATATCTGTATGATTGTTTTATTGAAGGGTGTGGCTTTCAGCCGAATGGTAATGATGCGGCTAAAGACAGGACGACATCCCATGACGCAGTTTGTTATATTTTGGGGGATGAGGAATCCAACTCCATGTTCATGTCTGACCTCCCTGCGGCTATAATAGATCTTGCGACTACATATTATAATGGTGTAAAGGCCCACCTAACACACTTTTAGTCTGCAATAGAAGATAGGGCCTACTAAAGTCTAGTCTGTCGGTCGTCAGCCAACTAGCCCCAAAACAAATTTTTGCGAAGATAATAAATTAAAAAAATACTAATTTTTCAGGATGCCATTTTTGTAATCTGGATTTATATAATAAAGGGGGCCATCCATAAAGGACATCACGCGAATTAGACCTATTTTGACCACCCCTTTCCCCCTATCTTCACAAACGTCACAATAAAATCAGCAGACTATTCTCCTCCTTCCAATATGACGTCAGGAAACTCTGGGAAAAAAAAACACCACAGCAACACCCCTACGAGCATAGGGCCTATTTTCCCTTGTCAAAATTAGCTTGTTAAATCACTGTCATGGTAGGCTGTAATAGTCGAATATTTTCTGTGTATTTATTATATATCAATTTAAGGCTTTTTGTTTTCAATTGTGATAATTTCCGTGGAAGTGTTTTAGATTATGCTATGCTCCTTCTAGGGTTGCAGGATACATTTTCAGAAAGAAAAAAAAACTGACAAATTTCTATCCTTTTGAAATATGTTATTGATCTAATTTTCAATTTCAAATTTTTACATTCTATAAATTCATAAAATATTAGTTTATAAATAGCTTAGGATAAAATTAGACACGAGTTCAGATTCGAATATGTCTGATATTCCCGCCCCCCCCCCCTTTTTCCTCCCATCCCACTTGCTCTTAAACGCTACCTAAGATTAGGCATAGTCTAGTTCATAGGTTCTCAACCTTTTTCGGATCACCGCTCCCTTTGACAATTTTTTTCCGCTCACCGCCCCCCCCCCCCACTTTTTTTTAGCGCCCACCCCTTCCCCTTTCCGCCCATCTGGACTATAGTTTCCGCATTTTTTTTAGGCGGACTATACTTTTTTTGCGTGATAATTATCTTTAAAAAAACAGAAAAGAAAACTTATTGTAAGCATGAGTAGATCAAAAAATTGCCTAAACAAAAGGTTTAAATACATCAATATAAATGTGAGTCGTTTGCCTGGTGTGTTGCTAGCAATTTGTCTATTTTAGTTTCAATTTCGGTTGCAAAAGCCTTAGGTTTAATAATCAGTAATATTTGTTATATTACACAACATAACTTGTTCGGCATCAGTATTGAATCAAATGTAGAAACATTTTTTAGTTAAAGGGAGCTAATATTTCTGTTTTTTTTTCTTTTATAAAAAAAATGGCTTACAATTTATAACTTTGCAATGATCAAACTTTAAAATGTATTTGAAAATTATATAATATTATATGACTAAAGAATTTATATGTATACTTTTAAGCCTTACATTAACTACCCAGTTTGTATGATTACAATTTATCTACCTCTTAACAATGCATTCTATTATCCATAGCGTCTTAAAACACATTATCTCGGTAAAACTGAGGTGAAATAATTAATATTAGCATAATTACGATAGGGCGACAGTGATCGGTCAGCAGGGTTGACAGTCCGGTGAACCGACCAGCAGGCCGCACACTATATTTGCCAAAACAGACCCCTACTTCATCGAAAAGTCGCTGCGATTCCTATTTCTTATTAATATAATAATATTTATGCATAGGCCCTACTGTTGGGCGATATCAGATATTTAGCAGCACTTGCGTTTACATCACATTTCATCCTCCAAAAACTAATCGATTCAAATAGCTGAGGTGTTAAAATATATCAGGTAGGCCTACGTTTGTACCGCCCACTTGCCCTTCACCGCCCCCCAATCGCCCCCGGGAATGTCAGTGCCCCCCTAAAGCTTCTCACCGCACCCCGGGGGGCGATATCGCCCCCGTTGAGAACCTATGGTCTAGTTAGATCCAGTGGCGTAGTATTTCTTTTCCTCCCGGAGCGGTAGTATAATTTTTTTTGGGAGAAGACAACTGCCGCAAAGCATTAGTTGTTTGAACTTTAACAAACAAACTTACTATGCGGTTTTCATTCGACAATGTTTTTTTAAACATTCAATTAAAATTCAGTCTATTGTCAAGTTCTCACTTCATTGGGAAGACTGTCAAGTCTGTAGGCCTAAGCCTTAAGTTTTAATTAAAAGCCACAAAACAATTATCTAATAAAATATTCAGAAAGATCACGAGATATTTAAATCTTTCTCTTATTCCTATTTCATAAAAATTCTTTTATTTTCAAAGTGACATGAAAATTAAATGTAATTGTTGTGACCATCAGGCTTTGAGTCCGTGGACAAAAGAGTGCCAATACCAAGCTATATCTGTGTTATTTCATTTCAACTGATTGAACGCCGGTCACCAGATTTAAGCAGACTAGAATATTGTGTGGTCAGCACAATGTCCAGCCACCTGCCCCCTACTATTGTCAAGTCCCCATCATAGCTGGGTATTCTCGGGGACACCCTAGCATAAAGCATAAGGCAGGTCTCGAACCCAGGACCAATAAAAAAAATGTTAAAAAAAAAAGCTAGTCAAAGTATTCTCTTGTAATCTTTTTTACATTATTTTCTTAAAATCACGCGCAGATTTCAAGACCAATTTTATATATAGGCACACACAAACTATTACAAACACTAATACACACTACATACATAGGCTATATATACACAGAGACACATACATTTGAAAAAGACTAGAAGTGGGTAATATAAAATTTATTGTATGTAACACAGCGGACAAAATCAAGGATATGTTTTTATTTCAAAAGCAATAATTAATAATCATTTCATTACACAGATTCAATATATTAATGTACAATATTTAAAAACTTACATTTGCATTATATATCATTTTTTTATAAAGGGCATTACATTATATCAAACAGCTTACATTAAAAATATTTATATACATAAATTACAGTTTTTACAGTACATTTAATAATATGACAATTATTTTCTTTATTTAATGATACAAGTCGGATTTAAACGAAATAAAAAAAAACCGCTTAAAGCAGCAAGTTTTCTGGCCATTTAGTATAATACGATTGTTTTGCCAGCACGCGAACATGACATTGTAAAGTTTTGGTTTTGATTGAGAGGGACATAAAAAAAGACCGTTCATTCAGCGTGATATATAAAAAATCTATGCACCATCCCCGTGCCAGAAGGAAACAAAAATAACTTTTGCATTCATGCATCGAAATAAATGAGGGAAATTTCGAGGGGATAATGTGTTCTAAGCAATGGATAGTTCAGGTTGTACAATGCACTAAGACCCGGCAGTCAGCGATATCTCTGTGTGTGTGGGGGGGGGGGGGGCTGTAACGATTGGATGAGCCCACAAATCCAAACGAATTACAATTTAAGATAATTACATAAATAAAAATTCAATTAAGAAGCAAGTAGACGCTGAGTTAAGGTGCATAATTTCCTTCAATACTTTGTAACCAAACCCACAATTAAGGCCGAGAGCGATATGAGGATGCTATGCATGGAGAGTCACGCTATACAAACGACCGTCATTTTCATGTTAACATAAAATAAAAATACCACATATTAAATCGTTAAATCGTAATCCAATGATACAATTAAAAAAAAAAAACAATCACAAATACGGCCATTGTTAAACTCACAAGATGCACCCACTTTAAGTTATCACAGAACGAAATTGACGCATACTTTGGTGCAGTAATGAGCATGTAAAATCAGATCATGAGTACACAACAAACTTAATGCATTTTGTAACTGTTATGCTCAGCGCTCATAGCAGACGCCTTTAAACAAGTTGTAGAATTGTCTCATTAAGACTCTATCATCAGTCCTTAATTTAGCTTAAGAATAAAATAAGTTAGATTTGTACTTTACAAGATTTACAAATCGTAGGGCCACTGGTTCCTTTTCTTTCTGTTCTTGAAATCTTCCGACTTGTTATGATGCTGTTCCAAATGTAGCAGGCAAGCCTCTCTTTCGTGCTCCAGAAATAGGCAGCCATGTTGGCGGCAGATCAAGGTCTAGCATGTGGAAAAAGTCAGAAAATATAACATTAGAAAATGACATTTGTATAGGGACTTCAAAATAGTTAATAGTACAGACATTGGAATGTATTTAAAAATAAAGAATGTCAAGCACAATAGATCTAATTATTTAAAAAAAAATCATAATTTTACCTTCTTAGGGTTCAGAGCTTCTAGTTCTTGATTGTGAACATTTTTCATATGGTGAGACAATGTTACTTTTTGAGAGAACACTTTGCAGCATTCGGAACATCTAAACGGCTTTAAAACTGTAAGAAGAAACAAACGGGGAAAAATACATCAATTTTATCTTATGCGATCTAGACCAGGTATTATAAAGAGCAACTTTGTTATCTATTGAGCTAAGTACTAAAACTTTGATACAACATAATGGATCAAACATTCTAGAAATGTACTTGCATAATTAAAACTATTCATATAAAAAATGGATGCTAGTAGCCGTGGGAGAAATCCTAAAAACGAAGATCTATGGGACAATTTATCCTATAGCCTACTTTACAACTCATAGAAACCTGACACAAACAATGAATTAATTATTCTTTTTTATCCTATGTACATTCTTAAGATAGAATGCGGAGTTTTGAAATACATCGACTGCTTTAATTATAACTACCGAAACACTTTTCAAAATGATGGGTCAATGGAGTGCTTATTAGGTCTATAATAGCGATTCACTACCCTTTATGGCTTTCGATGCTAGCCAGGTAGGGAAAGGATGAACTCAAAGGCAATGCTTAATTAATACGATATGTAAAATCTTACCAGTATGTGTTGATGTATGTCTTTCCATGTCCGTCATGTCCGGCATTTGCGCCCTGCAGAAGCAGCAAACCCATTTCTTCTCCGGGAAGTGGTTTTTGGAATGGCGCCTCATTTTGCCGAGTTCTTTAGCCACGTGATCACACACCGCTCCGTTATTTATGGCTCTTCTGACCAGACAGTGCATAAGACCATCAGCTGGAAATTAACCACAGCATTAGATTAGCTAATTATTGAATGTAACTAAAATGTAACACAAACCTCTTAAAAACTATAAGTCCAGCATTATGATACTTCGAAGCGGAAACAAGTACAAAATTTGAACTTAACGGCATTAGTTTAAAAGCTAATTTAAGACAACACAGATAAATACTAAGTACACACCTCCAACATAACTCATTTTGTCCAATATTGCATTCAACTCGTCTTCGGACAAAGAGGCCAATCTTGGATTAGCAAAGGCCTGACCGAAAGCACCGTACTGTAAAGTGTCTAAATTAACACCCTCAACATAAAGCTGTTTAGATAGAAAGATTAAATTAGATAATGTTTTTCATGTATTGAAATGTTTCAATAAAAAATATTTTGTTTAAAGTATGAAATATAAAAAAAACACTTCTGTATTTTCATATATTAAAGTTATCTCAAACTAAATTTATTGCATGCATAAAATGCATACTTCGTAACTAGTTATTGGAGGCCAACTAGCCTTGACCTGGTCCAAGTTAAGCAGTTTTAAGTACATGGGCTGTGAAGTTTAGCTAAATGAAGCACATTATCTAGTGCTATTCATTCACAAATAGTTGTGATATTCTTAAGATCGTCATATGAATATTATATTGTATCGCTTGCTGTGTTATCTATAAGTACACATTATTATGAACAAAAAAAGATACAATGCAACAAAAGGCGACATTTTTTACTCACACTTAGAAGATGTTGCATGTTGGGGAAGTGCACCAATGCATCGACATTGTCTTGTAGAGCAACTGGCACTTTGGGGAGATTGCTGTGTGTGAACAAGTCCAGAAGATCTCCACGGAGCTCTTCTTTTTTCTCGGGGCTGTTGGGCACGTTGGGCACCTAGGAACAAAATAGTTGTGGGTTTTGTTGTAGACTGAGCTTCAAATCAATGTAAGTTTTAATAAAGTTGCAAATTTTAAACGAAATTGTACAGAAAAATTAATCTAAACGACTTTATATGTTTTTAATAAATCTATATTAAAAGACTTACTCTGTATTTTCCTGTACTGTCACAATACTTTGATTTCAATGGAATATTTTCAAACTTGACATTCAATTCATGTAACTCGTGATTGCCGAAAGGGGGTGGTCTATCTCGTTTCTTGGAGCTGTCTGAGACTTTTGGAAATTTCCTGTCGTTCTGATCTTCTTTAACGGCTTTACGTTTTCCTTTAAGAGTTACTCTCACTGGGAGGGCGTCGACGGGGGGCACGCCTAGCAGGACTCCCGCTACGTTTTGAGCACCCTCGTGGCTAGCGTGGTGTCTGTCTGCTACTGTCTGTCTCTCTGGGCTTTCCGGAGTTGAAGTGCGGCGTAAGTACTTCTCGGGAACGCTGGTGATTAATTCCGAGGCTGGCCTCTTGAGTTCACTTTTGATGGCGCCGGTCGTGGTGGTTACTTGAGGCACTTGGCACTGGTAAGGCGATTGTAGGTAAGATGCGCCATGTGCTATGACTGGCGAGCTCATGATTGGGTAAGCATGACGGTACATAGAAGGATGGGGAAGATGGTATCCTACTGGAGAAACAGCACCGAAAAATTTGTTGTAGTTTGCGTTATTTGAATATTGTTGCGATAATCTCCAATAAATGTCTGGTGATGATAAATAACTGCCGGGATGAATATATTGTCCACGATAATCCACTGGATGAGGTGGAAATGTTGCTTGATTATACGGGCTGTTGCGGGTTTGTGGAATCTCAGACCAAGGCCGCCACAGTGGGGTTGATGCACAGACCGGCTCAGCACAACACTGCTCGCGGAGAGGGGAGGCATAGCTGTTGACCTCAGGAGAACTTGTCCGATTCAAACAGACGCCGCTGTCTTCCGTACACTGAAGTGCTTTATCGCTCCCAGCAGCGGGGGTCTCCTCGTCTTCGGAACCCAGCCCGACAACATCAATGAGAACTGTTGGGGGCGGAACGTCGAGGTTCGAATCATCTTCCGAATCACTCACAGCTTCTGACTTTATAACAGGACGATCCTGTGTAAAACTATAACTTAGAAATATTCCAGAGTCACCGCTATAACCTGTAGCGATTTCCGTGCTGGAGTTATCTTCCCTCATATGATGTAAAGAAGACATTCTCTCACGGTCCATTCTGGAATTGGCATTAAAAAACACTTTAGTAACTTCAGTTTATATGTTAGTCAAATCATAGAAAAGCGAAAATATTAAGTTCAATACTATTATAAATAAATAAAAAATTTAAAAGGTATAGCTCTAAATATAAAGATGATCATGCATGAGTTTTGTGAATGAAGTAAAAAAAAAAATGAATTTAATGTCTCAGGTATGAAGAGGCTTATATAGTTTATAAAGAATTAAAATGAAAGCATATAAAAAATATAAAGTTTATGAAGTAGACCTTTGACTATAAAAGTATGAATATATAATTTAAGAAATATAAATATATATCTATAGTTTATGAAGTATGAATATATAGTCCAAGGAGTATGAATATATAGTCCATGGAGTATGAATGTATAGTTTATGAAGTATGAATATATAATTTAAGAAGTATGAATATATTGTTCATGGAGTATGAATAGATAGTTTATAAAGTATGAATATAAAGTGTATGAAGTATGAATATAAAGTTCATAAAGTATGAATAAAAAGCTCATGAAGTACGAATATAGACTATAATAGTTGAAGTATTAATATAAAGTTTTTTGAATATGCTATATAAACGTCGATTGAAAAAATCAACAATGTCTAAATTTTTGTTAATTAATAAGTCTACTTCGTTTAATAACGTTTCTAGCTGAGTGCCAAATGTTTCAGAAAGACAGCTAATTCTATATTTAGGTTGGTCTATATCTCAATCTCGTCTAAATATCCCAGTTTCTCATTGAAATAATGATCATTCATATAAGCATCCAAATATTAATTGAATAGCAGTTTATATTCATTGATCTAATTTAATATCAGAAGTATAATGTCCAATGCATAAAAAAAAAAGAAAAGATGTACTTGATGAGTTAAAAAAAGTATTTGTAGTTTCGAAATAAATGTTCGAATTCAATGTAAAATACTTAATACATACCTTGTTTAATCCAAGACAACGTGCTCACAATTCTGGTGTGTTGATTGACATCAAAATGGCAAAAGTCCAAAAGAAAAGTATAGTTGAATAATACACTATTACTATCCACTGTATAGACTATGTAGTCACTATATGCATATAGTAAAAGGGATATCCTTTATGCAAGAGTGTCGATTGTAAAATGACTTTCGAGAAGAAATTGCTCATCGCTTTTTATTGAGTTTTTTTCTTCAATGAATTATAACGGACAACTTGGTAACACAAAAAAAGTCATTGAACTTATTTAGTTTCCGCCCACTGTCTATCTTGTCTTTAATTTCATTGGTCAGTTTGTTATGTGCGCAAAAAAAGAACACGAAAGTTAAACAAAAGGCTAGCCGTGAAATCAACAGACCGGCGCCCTAATCACCGGTAGGGGTTATTGAATCACAAAAAGCTTATCTCCCCCCCCCCCCCTTGGCTTCTCCCACCACCCCTCCTCCTGACCAATTCACCCATGTGGAACAGGAGTCGCTCGTGTCCAAGTGGTCAGAAAACGACCGACTTCATTATTCAAGTGTTGTAAAACTGACCGCTGTGGAAATCTGGTATGTCTTTTGATGTTTGGATAAGGAGCGACGTACAAGATTTGCTTTTTTTGCACAGTCGCATATCAATGGGCTCATTCATACCTATCACTTGGGGAAAAGAAAAGAAGGATAATAAACTTTAAAAACTCCAGTCAGATAGCGAGCACATTGGCGAGTAGCGAAAACCCCATCCCTTGACACATTGAATGACAAAATAGAATAAAAGAAAAACTAGTCGACCTTAATCAATGTGATGAGACAAAAACTTTGTTTACATCTGGACACCTTGGTGCTTAGAGAATCAGTTTAGCAACAAAATAAATTGTATATACATTGTGAGGGTCTGTGTGCTATACTGAAAGTGTGTGTGTTTAATGAGAATTAGGGAATTGTATACACACACAAGCACATACACAAACTTCTGTATTGATATTATATAGATATAGATCCATACATTGGCCTATATTATGAAAACTTTCTGTTTGTAATAAGAAAAAAACTCAACCAAAAGAATATTACTTTTTTCCAATCTTATTTCTTCAATTTCGCTTACAAAATTGTGGATTTTAGATGATTTGTTCCCCTCTAATCTTGATAAGGATAAACAATAACTTACAACACACTGGGTGTTGGATAGTTGAGAGAGGCAAGGGGATGGGGCGTTATCTTGACTACTGTGTCGTCAGTAAGGGAGAGATGGAAACCAAATTTGAATGCTTGCCTTAAGTTTGGCATTAAAGGTATCTGTTACCACCCCACCCCCTTTCCCTACCTTCTTCATAAAGGTACTACAATACCTATTACGCATTTTTTGTTGATGGACTCTGAATGAAAAAGAGAAAAAAAGGGAGGGGGGGGGGGCGGAATTGTCAAGCATAATCTTATGTGTGTATAAAAATGTTCTTAACATAACAAAACGATTTGTAACTTAAATACTTTTTAAACTACACAGCACAGACATATGCATGTCTTTAACTGACACTTTTATATCGCCTTGTTTCGTTTGTCTAGTTATTCTTTTAACATACAGTTCTTTTACAGTAGATGGTAGAAAGACTCTAAGATGTTGTTTATCTTTTTATTTTTACATTCCAATAATATTTATGACCGTAAACTGGACACCAGTATATCTCCCGTTGCCCTCCCTCACCCCCGCCACTATTTCCGATGTTTTCACATCCGAAGATTATGGACGTCCCCTGTTGTATTTTCCATTGAAAACCTCCCCCCCCCCCCCCCCCCCCCCGTGAATGTTCGAAAGGTGGTAGGTCGATGGTCAGTATTTCACAACAACATCTGGGATGAGATCCGCAACCTTTTCAAGTGGATACTGCACGAACTTACACCTAGCCCGACCCCTCCCGACCCCATAACCATTCTACCCTCATCTTTCTTTAGCATTGTGGCAGACCATGGCCAAGGGACTAGACACACCCATATTTTGTATATACGGGCCTACTCTTTTATTACAAAAGAACATAACAAAAAAAAAGAATATAAAAAATCAACTAGTTGTAGACTAATGGTTTAATTATTGTTGCCTGTATAGGGTTAGAGTGTTAGGCCTTCAGCTTAGATCCTTTTGACTAAATAAACATCTTCAGAATGGTATTTACCTAGGTTGGGTGTGGGGTCGGGAAAGGGGAAGGGTTTCGGTGGGGGGTGGGGGTTAGATCCATAAGTCTATACCGATCTGATAATATCTGGAATATTTTAAGGACCGCTTAGTATTGTGCTGGTCACATAACGCCATTGTCAGTTATGGCAGACTGAAAATCAGGTGCTGCAGTTGTCATAAGTTCCGGTGTTATTGTAGAGCAACAGGGTCTATCTGAAGTCAAACCTTTTTTTCTATGTAATTATAAGGAAACGTGTAAAACTTCACTCTGTATGCATTTAGAACAAACACTTTTTAATAAAAATTAAGCAATCTACAAAGTTAACAATTTAATATACTGAGAAATCACACACACAGAAAACCCACACAGATACACTGAGAAGACATGCATAAGACATACTCAGACGGATAAACACAGACAACACATACAGACACACACAGCTACACACAAGATGATTACCACCGCGTATTATTCTTATGACATCAAAGACACACCCTTTCAAAAAGATGGCACAATGTAAAACAAAAAGAACGGTGAACACCCACGAACAATCCCACAAGGCATTGCATATTATGTTCAACACTCACAATCATTCATACCTAATCATCCAGCTGTGTGTTTCTGAATTTAAACATAAAAGCTGTAATAATGACAAGCTACAACCTAGTTTTGCCTTGAATGTGATATACTCAAATTAGGCATTAATTAATACACATGCAGGGGTCATTCAATTAACAAAGTGTATCAAAGGAGACCCCATACATATGTTTTTCAGGACGTTAGAAAAGGGTTAGTGTGTCTATATAGACCCCTCCGCCTTCCCATAACTGTTTCACTTTCACCCATTGGAGCTGATAATATGTTCAGTTTTGTATGTTATAAAATATATTTTTTTAAGTTCCTGAAACTAAAAATTGCTTATTTTGTAAAGAAATGGTAATCTAAAAGATTTATACAAAGATTTATATATTTATAAAAGATTTATACAAAGAAAAACTGACACATACAGAAAAACAAAACAAAAACATAAAGTGAGTAAGTGGGGGTGGCATTATCTTAGATCAAATCACGTGACACCAATCAGCCTGCAATCAATAATGTTGCTGAAGAGACTTTTGGTCGAACAGAGGCGAAATACCAGGCATTCTTTTCTTATAAGCCTCTTATGCCGTCTTTGACTCTTTCTCTTACATTTTTAGTTGGAAAAGTATCAGAACACGTTCAAAGAAAATGAATGACTTGTTTCCTTAAATTCCTTCTTGTTTTGTATAATTTCTTAAATTTTTTGAACAAGTTTGTTCAAAGTGTACATTTAATTCATTAATTTTTGTAAAAACTTTAAGTGGTTTGTTCGAAATGGAAGAGGATAGAAGATTTCATACTAAAATTTTGCCTAGTTTTAGTGTTATGGAAGAGAAGTCAAATGTCTCTTCGAGAAGTTTACAGAATTACCGAACGATGTGCCAGAAATTAGGAGTTCTACCGCTAAGGTTGGGTTTTGAACTAATGAAATGTTATGTCTTTTATTCCATCTGTATTTGTTTAGTAACATTATTAGAAATAAACTACTGAGTCTGTTACATTATAGCTCAGTATGTAATACTATTTTATAAAAGAAAAAGTACAATTTAATACTTGATTGACAGTGTAGACAATAATAAAGCATTTAGAAAAGAGTTGGAACAATAAATTGGTGTTAAAATAGAAGACAAAATGAAAAACGATTAAAACAATTGAATTTCTCTTCTTTATTTTTTTTCCTTTTTTTTTAAATTTAAACCAGGAAGGCCCTTTTCCAGTTCGGAGGCTCGCATTTATCTTTCAAATATTTACCACTGACACACAAGGACACTTTGGCACTCTGTATTGCACTGAAGGTAAAAGTTCTTATACTAGCCTATTATACTATACGTTCTAAGCTTGTTTTTTCTTGCCAATGGAATAGGAAAAGTGTCTTTATCCCTATGTCTATCTGAGTATTGTAATAGATTGTTATTGTGTTGTATAAAAGTTAGAATTGAATGCCTTACGTATTATTACTACATTACTATCTTTAGTGCAGTGGTGTAGCTAGGGCCATCTGCGCCCGGGGACATGACACAAAGTCTGCGCCCCTTCTCGGACAGACAACGAATAAAAGACAAAAATGTATACATGAAAAATAATAAACTGCTACTTGAATAGGTGGGTATTCAGCCGGCTCCTGAAGGTGTCAAAGCTAGGGCTCTGTCGAAGCTGTAGTGGGAGGGCATTCCATGCGGACGGGCCCATGTATGGGAATGCTCGTTCGCCAGCGGACACCAGTTTCACACGGTGGCCGAGACTGTTTTCATGAGACTAGTTTTTCGGGCTTTCTCCATTTGTTGAAACCATTGGTTAACTCAAATGAAGATCGTGAGTTTGAACTTGATGATGTAGACCAGGGTCGGCAACTTAAGGCACGTGTGCCAAACTTGGCACGCAGAGCAGTTTTCAACGGCACGCGAGACACCTCCAAGAGGTGTTTTTGTATTGATTAATAATATTATCATTTTCCGGTTCTGAATGAGGAAAACTGACCGTTGAAGCCGATGTTTCTGAATTTCACAGCGACACATTTAAGTGAGTTAAACTTGCATTTACAAGGTCTACTGGAATGGATTTGCATTGAAACTGGACATATCTTGCCGTGAAATTAATTTCAAAACATTTTTCATGTACATCCTTATATTAAGGCATATATTTAGATAGATAGTTGGGCTTTTTAAGAAGTACATCGAAGCACTCAAAGCGGAGTTTTTAATCAAAGGCATGACTTTCAAATTGATGGACTCAATTTATCAAACCACATCAATCCTAAATGGTTTGATATTACTACAACCTTCTTAGATGTAGATCTTTTTTTAAGTGGAGGGATATTGGCGATTTTAGAATGCAGAAAGTTGAATTTTAAACATTTAAAAAATGGGCATCCAAATATGCCCATTTGCGGAAACAATTTGGAAGGTAGCTGCTTAGGAAAGTCACCTGCTATTCTTAACTGCTAGGCATTCGCTCTTTTACTTTCAGCTTTTAGTTCAAATTACACGTGTGAACAGATTTTATCGCGCATGAAAGCTGTTTTAAGCATACAAAAAGGTCACATACACTCATTAATTGATACAGACTAATTACATTAAAATAGTTTTTATGCTCATCTTCTTTAATAAAACATAAATATAAGCAATTCTAAAACAAATTTATTTGTATTATTAATTGAATAAATATGAGAGACTTATTTAATGGCACTATATTATGTAATTTCTGTAATTATTAATGTTTAAAATATAAACTCCTTAAATGGACAGACAATTTATGCGGGAATTGTTTAACGTAAACTATTATAATCCTCAAATAAATAAACCTTGTAAT
This sequence comes from Anisus vortex, assembly GCA_949126835.1. Classification (NCBI taxonomy): domain Eukaryota; kingdom Metazoa; phylum Mollusca; class Gastropoda; family Planorbidae; genus Anisus; species Anisus vortex. Next base: position 16,627,090 of record OX421502.1, on the reverse strand, counting down.
GAATACCATAATGTTGGATTTATATAAAGAAATAATAATTAGTCGATACTATTTGTTATGTTACAAAATATAACTGGTTTGGCATCACTATTGAATCAAATGTATTGAAATGTTGACACGTTTTAAAATAAAGGGAGATAAGTAACCCGTTTTATTTGAGCTAATATTTCGAATATGTTTCTTTCTTTTTTTAAAAAAAAAACACAACAATAAATGGTTTACAATGTATAACTTTGAAATGATAAAACTGTAAAAAAAAATCTGAAAACTATATAAGTAAGAATGTAAATGTATATTTTCAAACATTTCATTAACTACCCAATTTGTATGATTACAACTTGTCTATTCCGCTTAATGATACTGCTCTCTCTTTACTTTTCGATATTAAACTACTTCCCAGAAACTGAGAGCAAAATATAATACATTTTTGCATGTGCTTGATCCTCATCTTCATTAACAAAGAATAATGTTTAGACATTAATTACCATTGAATGTGAAAGTTTATTAATAAATTATTGTATTTAAAAAAATGATAATCACAAACTCGTTAATTTTGTATTAAATATAAGACGCTTTAATCATTTTCTCTATAAATCTCCTTTGCTTTTGGCCTTGGTCTTGCTAAGGAGTTAAATTAATTGTCATATAAAAACAACTAAAAATTATATAATAGAGCAGGTTGATTTTTAGGCTGTTGGCACGCTGAATGATTTAGCAATCCTAGTTTGGCACACTGTTAACAAAAGGTTGCCGACCCCTGATGTAAACAATAGACAGCAGAAACAGTAAGCAGCTTTATTAATTGGTGAATAAAATAGCCACGAGCGATTTACTTCCTCTCCATTTGCTAGTCGGCGTTTAAACCATGACGCAGTAATCGAAAGTTCACTTGCTACTGACGATAGACTGCTTCTCTGCTGAAAGGGTATAGATCCGAGAATTATCAATTCTTACACTCAAGTAAAATCCTATATTCGACTTGAAATTATTCAACCTGTATAATTGTTAAAACCAGATGCCACTTTCAGTATATGAAGAATAATATTTTGAACCCGAACTAATCTTTGTTTAAAAAAAAAAACGCCATCAGCAATTCTACATTGTGGATGTTTGTTTATGAGTAGAATGGCGCCCCTTAAATACTCAATCATGCTTGCCAACTGGTTTGTAATAAAGATATTTGTGGAGCTCCTAAATTCAATCTTGCAAACGTATTTGGGATACATTAGTCTACATCAAAATAAAATTAAATAATTAGTGTTTTAATACTGATTTTGGCGCCCCCTAACGTGGCGCCCGGGGACATATGTCCCCCCCCCTGCCCCTCCCTAGCTACGCCACTGCTTTAGTGATATGATAACCATTGCAAGATATAGATATATGTGAACGTGTTCTGATTTTTGGCGAACCTAATTAATTATGCTTTGTATTTGTTCTTCAAATTACATCTGTTAAAGTATTATTTAATGATAAATTAAGGAGGGGCCAGTTTAATTCAGTTCAATTAAGGAATTGAGAGGGGTGGGTTCTTGTTTGACCATGGTGTTTTTTAGGAGTGCCACATTCGTCATGTGGTCAAAAGTTTTTTTACCATATGAAATATTTTATTTCTGTGAAATTAATGTGGCACTACAATGGCGTGTTTCACTCACGAATAAATTAAATAAAATATTAAAATATAAAACACACACACTCAAACAGCAAATCTATTTTTCCCTTTACTCAGTTCTTAGTAGATCTATATTTTTGTCTGTAGCGTCTCTATTTTCTTTGTAAAGTTGGCCAGTTTTAAGGTGTGTATGGACAAGGGTGGCAAATTTATTCACTGCCCCCCCTCTCCCAACCCATGCGGGCATTAACATTTCTCACAACAGTAATGTAAAATATCTCCATTTGAACAAATCTGATCTACAGGGGTCCGTGAAGCGACATTTAGAAGTTTCTGTGTATGCCTTGGCATACTACGGGATTGTGTCCAAAGAAACTGACAATAGGACAACGTCCAGTAAAAAATTGATAGACAAACAATTTTTTTTGTAAACTGAAAATATTTATAGAATGATCTCATTAGGCCCTTTCAGGCTTTACTTTATTCATGTTCTTGTTGTGTGGTTTTGATTGCATTAAGGGCAAGTGTGTGTGGGGGTGGGGAGGGATACCACATTGTAAACGACAAGTGTATGTGTGTGAGTGGGGGGGGGGGGAGGACAAGGCTTTTTTGTTGTTGTTGATGCCTTTGTTTGGTTTCTTTGGGGAGCAGGGGGAGGGGGTGGAAGGATTTGTTTTTACAATACCAAAAATTTTGTTTCTCGCCCACCGCCTCTACATGTCCCACAATTATTTGGAAATTGTGTTTAATGGACCTTGCCGTCATAGTTTGACTGAGTTACAAGATAACTCAAATTATGTTATCTCTCTTCCCCCTCCACCACCACCCCCGCCTCACTTACACTATTTCTTTACATTTCTCAGGATGAAACACAAGCTGTAAGTATTGACTTCACTGGGAACTGCATTGATTCACGAGCTATTGAATACGTCATACGTCTGTTGGCGAGTCTACCACGTGTTTATCAAGTGGTAAGCTCACAGCATAATCATAATATACAATAATGGAATTTAATTGTATGTCTATTTTCTTCAACTTGATATAAATATCGTGTCAATTAGTACTGCAATTATTGTATCACAGAAAAAAAACACATTACTAGCATCTTAATCCCATAGTTTCCCTGGAGCTGCTCTTCAAGATTTCGACAATATTTATAAGCTTAATTTAGAAAACAAAAACTCTAATGAAATCTAAATTTACGTTGACACTCTGGCAAAGGCCAGACATTGTGGTGCGGGCTTAAAGATCTCCCCCCCCCCATCCCATTATACCCAGATTCGATAGGTACCTAATATCAGCTGGCGATGGTCAAAATAACTGGCGAAACTCAATTCTTTGATCTAGTCTCAACGAGTCCAAAATCGCAACGAGCTTTCTGTTAATCTTCTCGTGCTCACCTCTATGATTGGTCCTCCAGAACCAGTCTGTCCGCTAGTCATTAACTGGATCCAGGATCCATGCACATAGTTCACACATTCGCCAAATGAAATCCAACAAGGCACCAATCAAACCCAGCTTCACCTGGATCAGGTCTTCAAAAGTTGGATTACTAATCTCGATCCGTTTTTAAGGATAAAGTTTTTCTTTCAATTGTTCCAATTTTTTTATTTAACAGAGCTTATGTGCTAACAGTCTAAATGGGGCGGCCATGCATCAGCTGAGTGGTTACCTTACAGGTGACTACTGTATAGCTAGACTGGATCTAACAGGTAATGACTATTGCTATTAGTAGCTTATAATTGAATGGAAGGCAAACATTAACATTTTATTTTCGTTTGTTAAATACAAAGCTCGAGTAAAATCAATATTTTGAAAATGAATCAAGGTGGAGAAATGTTCAATTTTCACGCTGCTCTACTGGACATTTAGCCAATTGCAATTCTTCTTCTTCTTTTAGCCAGTCTGCATAGCAGTTTGCTCTCTTGCAGTCGATGCCAGACAAGCATATTTACATGACAATTTCAGTTGTTCTGTATTGCCGTGTAGTGTGTTAGTAATGATATGTTGAGGGGAGAGTAGGGTGTGCCTGGGATAGATTAGCTTAATACTTTTAAGTAGGTAGTGATCTACGGTTTCTTGTGGGTAGTGGCATTGTCTGCAGTTGGGTTCACGTGTTGGGTTTGTTTTATGTAGGTGTGAGTTGAGTGCTAGCAAATTGCAATCTTATCTTACATGTTACAGACGCTCCTTCTATAAAGAAGATTATTGCGTTCTACGCTTATCCGTGGTTTGAGGCTATTCTTGCATTTTGATTATTGTTTTAAAGAATGCTAAGTTATTGGTTTTCCTGGTTTGTTTAGGCAACCCATTCCATATCGGAATGTCACCCAGGAAGACATATTGCTGATGCCAGATGTTTTTTTATTGCTATTACTGTCTTATCGCTGTACGCTCCCATGGCAGTGTTCAGGCATAATCTATAAAAAACAAAGTGAACTAGTCTTATAATATGTCATACAAAAAAATAAATAGATCAGACATCTAATCGTCACTTGCAGGCTTGAACTTCTTAATACTTAAACTGTAGTTAAGTAGATCTTTTTATCTCACGTAAGGAGAACAACGATATTCAATTTTAATACATAAATACCTACATATATCTATATACATATACACATTTACAAAAGCTGTAGGTCTATGTTTATATTAATAGTCTTTATAGTCGATTATTAGTTTTACAAATAAACCTATATTAAAATGTTTCTTACATCTTGTCTTGGTACAATAAATTTTAGGCAACAAGCTTAATGACCATGATGCAGTCTTCGTTGGAGAGCTGTTGAAAGTAGGTCACTGTTTCTCATTGTATACATTCTTTGATTCTTTATTACTTATCATGTGAATGACCATGGATCGACCTTTTTAGCTATAATCTACTCCAGCCTTTCCCAGACTTTTCTATTTTTTTTTCATTTATAATATATACATCTGTTTAGCGAACTACTAACATTGTGTTACGCGTATAATGGCCTTTAGTGTTTATGTAAAGTGCATTTGAAGACTAACTGTTCATATATAACGATATATACATTTGCATATAACAGGTATGAATTTATACGTATTTTTCCATAATAGAGTAGTCTTTGCCGGGAGTGCTGAGATTGGTAAATAATCAGGTTTATTTATCTCAAAATGTCAATGTGGTGCAGACTATATTGTCATAGGGTATAATCACTAGGACAATAAAATAACCTGACGCATATTTTAAACTATATATTTTCTTTCTGTGTGTAATCCTATATTATTTTATATGTAGTAGCCCAGTACTGGGCCGCGATCGTTCGTTTGGTAAACGCTGATCTACTCTATGTGTTGCAAGTCCCCCCTTCCCCTCCTCTCAACAGCAACAGCAACAACAACAATAAAAAGTCTATATCATGTCAAGCCTTTAGAAAATCTGCCATATTGTAAAACCCTACCAGGAGCGGCTCTAGAGTTTTTGACTCCGTAGGAAAAAACAAATTCTGCGCCCTCATTAAAGTGGTTTCGGCAGGGAGAAACTGAGTAGATCTAGTGCTAAAGCGTACTTTCCTATTTTCCAAGACAACATAAATAAAATACCCTTCGCCTTTTATTACTAGTAATTCGTCTGCCTATGCTAGTAGCGCGCAGAATTACTAAACTTTAATTTAGTTTATAATATATTTAAATTCCCAAATAATAAAAAAAATCCTCAATTATACGCCCTCCCCCACAAATTTTGCGCCCTACGCTGTGGCCTAGGTTGCCTATATGGACGAGCCGGTCCTGCACCCTACATTTGTCGACGCCCATGCCTGTTGGAATAATATTATTACGTTGAATTTTGCTGAGATCACACCATTGATTGTTCCATTGATAGATGTCAAGCTAAATGGTTAGAGACTTAAATGCAATTAAGTGGCTGAAGTATACGCTCAAAACATTCATTATGAACATAGGCACATAAACACACATGCATTAAACATATTGCCAGGCTGACATAAACACATCCACATATATGCGGTGTAGATTCTAGGGCGCTCCCCACCCCAATCTAGGACGAACAAATTTCAGAAGTATTTTTGTAACTCATAATTTGAGCCCCAGGACTTTCGGGTGGACACTACAACAGTTTGGATATATACCACATCTAACATATACAACTATATAGTTATACACATATACCATATACATTTACACAGCCTACATTTTTACACAAATACTTGCTTTAGGTTTTTCCCACACATTGATCTAATATCTTGGTTGTCGTATTCTTGAATACTTTTTTATTGTTAAATCTGTCAAACTTAAATCTATTTATATCGACTTCTTTGTGATTTTATAATACAGACTGATTGTTCTAATCAATACAGTTCAATAGAACAATAAAGACACTTCTGCTAGGGCATAACGAGTTCAGTGAAGATGGAGGGAAGATCATTGGTGATGCCATTGGTAAGTTCTTGGGTTTTCTATGTTTCTTGTAATGAAGAACTTGAATTGCTGGAATTGAATTGTTTATTGTATTTCTTTTCCCACGTGTTTGTGCTATTTATAGAGATGAGTGCTGACTTCGGTAGTTACACTGGCAGTGCGTTGAATAGCAGTACGAAGGACTTGTGTTCTAATCTTGATTTTTTAGAAAAGCTCTGGATATTTCCCTCTATAGATTGTGCAAACACCAGCTGGTGAAAGTAAAGCATGTCATTGTTATTGTCCAGGAAAAGTTAACACATAAAGGTAACCCTCGTCCAAAAGTTTGCTCCCTTTGAGTTATCACCCCTTGGTAGTGCATCGAGTAGCTCCCCCTCTTAATTTGGAATCTTTGTGTAGCTTTTATTATTTTGTTTGTACAAGCCAAGATAAGACAACTTGACACCTAGAAAAGAAAATAATGGTATTGGCAAACCGTTGATTGAAATAGTGTCAAAGATTCAATACGAGGCTATATGTTCTAGACCAATGAGGTTAGCAGACTCCTATTTAACAGTATTGATAGCAAATCGATCTTTTAGCACGAGACAATATATATAATTAGTTCAAAATGAATACACCCCATGCTGGAAAAAGATCCCATTTTAGTTAATAATACACTAAGATTTTTCAATGAAATCGAAATGACTTATACAAGTTACAGATGAACGAATCTGTTTCTATAAAATGTTATAGTAATACGATAATAAGTTATAGGAGGTAATGAAAAACAATATACAATTTATCTGTTGTTTATTACAAGGGGGGGGGGGGAGGACACGGTGGTCGAGTGGCAGTGCATTCGACTGGCTTACCGAAGATGCTGGGTTCGAATCCTTGTGAAGGCTAGGATTTTTTCCCGGAATCGGAGGGTGTCTCTGAGTCTACCCAGTTCTGGTGGGTACCTGACCTTAGTTGGGGGTAAAGTAAATTCGGCTGTGCCTAGTGTTGGTCATACGATCACCTAGTATACCGTGGCCACAGAAACTAGTGAACGACCCTATGGATCAATTTGGTCCGACAGGATACTTTACTTATTATGGAAAAGCTGTAGTAAACATCATTTGTTTGTTGTTGTTTATTTTAGCACGTAACGCGACATTGGAGGATATTGATCTGAGCTGGAACCACATACGAAGACACGGAGCCATATGTATTGCCCGTGGCTTGCAGGTAACCGTAGAACATTATGTGCTTCAAATACAATCTTTAATCCACTATTCATAACATTTTGAAAAGCACGATTATTAAGCTATTGTACTCTTTTTACCAACGAGAAAATGTCTACTTCACGGTAACTGTCTGTGTTCACGTCTCTTCGTTTTTTTTTTCTTTTAACTTTCGAATTGGAGTGGGAGGTGGTGGAAGAAGGGGGCGGCTAAAATTGTCAACAAAATAAAAGAACATCAACAGAATCGTGGGGAAGAGGGAGGCAAATATTGCACCTCCCCCCTTGTAGCCCATCCAGAGTGCAGACTACCAGCAATTCAATGTTTAAGTTTTAAATGTTTGTTACATGGGCTTAGGCCTAATAATATATTCACAGCATGAAAAGTATTTTTAATTAATTCATTTAATATTACTATTTAGAAACGTGAAAATGGGGATAATTTTTTAGGATATAATAAAACCTTTTTTAATGTTGACATTTTAAGCATTGTACTATTTTACTGACTATTTATATTTTTTTCAATTTTGTCATATTGTTAACGTTCCCAATTTCTACAGTAAACATATGTAGTAAGCCTTTACTTACAATAGTTTACTAAATCACACCATATCTAACAATAACCACCAATCGCACGTGAATTTTGATAGAATTCGGCAGTCCTTTGCATAATTTATTAGTCTACATTGTCTATCTTTAAATTGCTGACGATAAGATAAAAAAATTTATTTGAGCCTTCTCTACACTTGCCTTTGTGGAGAAAAACTTTTTTTTTTCTTCATTGACCAAACGTTTGATTTTAGCAATCCAGCCAACAGACAGATTATTGTTTTATAAACAATGGGAGATGAACTGGCCATGAGGTAGTCCTGACTTATCGCTGAATGGATCGGGTGTCACAACTCACAACTACGGATAGCTGGGCTGGTTTTGGACAAAGCATTGTTAACTGCAGAGGTGTATAACATCCCCTTTCCTTCCCTACACACGCATACTAAAAAAAATAATAAAAGAAGTAAATCGGAGGGATTGGGGGGGGGGGGCGGGAGGTAGGTCCAAACTCAAATTGCCAGTGTTATTAATAATCCCTCTCCAGAGCTTGCACGGTATGACGCATAAATCTTCAAAGACTTCTTTTACTCAACACAGATAGATTTACATAGATTGTACAGAATATAGATAATGCAGAATATAAATATTACAGAACACGGGAAATAAATTACGTAGATATTGAAGACTAAAAATCATGTACAATTTAGAACATTCAGGCTATAGATCATAAAGAGTTTATATTATGTTAAATATACAGTGCATTTATTATAAGCCATTCGGTCAATAGACCACACATACTATACTATATTATACAAAATAGAGATAATACTGAAAATATATCATGTTTAATAGATACATTGTGCAGAATATAAATCAAACAGATTATAGATCATACGGAATATAGATTAAAAATAATATAGATGATACACACTATAATTCATACAGAAAAGGCCTATAGATCATACATAATAGGCCTATAGATCATACAGAATATGCCTATAGATCATACAGAATAGGCCTATAGATAATACAGAATAGGCCAATAGATAATACAGAATAGGCCAATAGGCCTATATATCTTACAGAATAGACCTAAAGATCATACAGAATAGGCCTATATATCATACAGAAGAGACCTATAGATCATACCTATAGATCATACAGAATAGGCCTACAGATCATTTAGAAAAGGCCTATATATCATACAGAAGAGACCTATAGATCATACAAAATAGGCCTACAGATCATACAGAATAGGCCTATATATCATACAGAAGAGACCTATAGATCATACACAATAGGCCTATAGATCATACAAATAGGCCTATAGATCATACCAAACATGCCAATAGAACATACAGAATAGGGCAATAGATCATACAGAATAGGCCCATAGATTATACAGAAAAGGCCCTTCGATCAGATAGAAAAGGCCTATAGATCATACAGAACAGGCCCATAGATCATTTAGAATATAGATATTACAGAATATAGATTGTACTACAGAAAGTGCAGTCATAAGTTAGAAATATTTCTGGGGATACTCATATTTTTCTATTAATCTAACAAACACACATATAAAAAAAAGTTTTTATTAAAGTATTTATTACTACTGAGTTTCTTTTGTTCCTCAAATGACAGCGCAACATTTCTCTGTGTACGGTCAATCTATCATGGAATGGTTTCGGCTTCGAGGGTGCCGTAGCGGTCGGAGATATGCTCTGCGAGAATCGATTCATCACCGAACTGGACCTAAGCTGTAACAGAATAGGTCCACCTGCACTTCTGGAACTACTGAGAGGAGTGGCCAGAAATAAAACGTTGCATATTTTAAAGGTAGTATAAAAACAACAACAATAGTATAGAGTGGTGATAATCGTTTTGATATACATGTATTATTAATTTCCTAGCAGACTTTTTCCTAGACACTTTTAGTCTATATGTCTAAAAAAGCAGAGGTGACCATTAGACGGCGTACAAGGGGATTGAGTGGAAAAGCACAAATGATCAGTCATTGTTATTTTCCCAACTATTTTCAGTTTCATATTAGTGCTGGGTAGGCCTATACTCAGTGACACTGGGATGAAGATGTCCTACATTAAGTTAGTACAGTGAATATGACAATGAGATGAGTATTTTATCAATGGCCTGTATAGTTTAAGTTTGACTGCATTTAACTATAGATAATTCTTTGCTTATTGTCAGTGAACAACCTGTTGCAATGCTCAGATAAATAGAAGGAAAAAAACACTTTTCTTCTCCCTTATGAGAAAAGAAATTCATATAAGCACTCTTTCTTCCAGAGTGGCATTCGGGCAAGGAATGGGTTGCTTGAACTAACCAGGAAAACCAGTAACATAATTTAAAACATTGATAAAAATGGAAGACTAGACTCAGACCATGGACGAGCGTAGGACGCAATAGAAGTAGCGTTTGTAATATATAAGATAAGATACAATCCTAGTTAGAATAATATGCCTTTTTTTCTATATTAGGCCTACTACTGCATTATATTTTTACATTTTTATTATCTTTCCTTTACTAAAGTGTTTATAAATCGAGCGATATTAGCCTACTCAGTGTGAATATTCACTCAAGTACCCCCCCCCCCCCCATCCCTACCCGTAGTCTCGACGCTCATTTTTACACTAGTTTAAACAATATGTTGTAAACCAGGTATGTCAAACGTGCGGCCCTTTGCAAGCATGTGTGCGGCCCGCACAAAGGCAACTATAATTGTCTCATTTAATGGCGAAAATTGCAGTTTTAATACTTTATATCTGGGTGTATACAATAGAAATCTGGACATTATGAAACCAACCATCGATCCTGCGATAAATATGAGGGCTTAATGTGTGTTTCAAGACTCACGGAATTGAAAGCTAACTTGATACAGCAACAGACATGTTTTTACAAAAATAGATCAAGTCAATGTCGCCTCTGTTACTGCAAGCTATGAACTAAGCCGAATGGTCGCCATGAGTGGGAAATCTTACAGTGATGGAGATTTCTTAAAGCATTGCCTTGTGAAAGCGGCTGACATTGTGTGCCCACAGAAAGCACAGTTATTTAAGATTATTTGTTGACAAGGAACACTGTTGCGTGAAGGGATTGATGAAATGGTAGATGATTTGAAACTACAGTTGCCTAAAAAGTTTACAAACTTCAGAAAGTTTAAAACTAGGATTATGGCAATGTTCGGTTCCACCTATGTGTATGAACCGTTATTTTCCTTCATAAAATTAACAAAAAATTCTCAGAGAACAAGGCTGACCGATGAATACTTGTCATCCCTGATGAAGGTCGGAACTGTAAATACATTTCAGCCAGATATACGAAAAATTGTCATGAAAAGGAGGGATCAAACCTCAGGACAAAACACTGATTAAAGTGTAAAAATGATTGAATGTTCTTAAATAAATGTTGGATTACAATTGTTATGTTTGGCGTTGTATATAGTTCAATAAGATAACAGTGTTTCTCATATTTGTTGGTGAGGCCCTCCGGTAAACTCAAAGTATCTTATGAGGCCCATGGTGCTTGTTTAGTTTGACACGCCTGTTGTAAACTATCGAATGGTAGTCTTAGTGCTATGCAATTTATTTTATTTTCTATTTGTTTGTAGATAGGACACAACCCCATTACCGCGGGCTTCTCCAGCATTGTCCTCTCTGTGGTCAAGAAAAATAGGCAGAGTGGTCTTCAGAATATTGATTTAGAGGTAAAGCATTTTTTTTTCATTTTTAAATGAAGTCCAAACATGATCTTTTCCTACAAAATATGTTAAGTGTATTTACAGGTTTTTTCTCAGTGTAACTTTCAGTCAATCGATCACACATACTATACTATACTATATCATTCAAAATATAGACACATCTGAATATAGATCATATATTATAATAAAAGTTATACATAATTTTGATCATACGGAAGATAGATCACGCACAATATAAATAAAACAGACTATACATCATACAGAATATAGATCATACATAATATAGATAATTTTGAATACAGATCAAATATCATCTAAATCAGGGGTCAGCAACCTAAGGCACGCGTGCCAGACTTAACACGCAGAGCGATTTTGAGTGGCACGCCATAGAAACCTCACAAAAGGAGATTTTTCAATGCAAACTTTAACACGAAAATCGCGCTGTACGTTCAAGTTCAAGAAAGTTTGTGTGCAAAGATCTCAATGTTGGACTCGCGATCTGTGATTGAATTTATTGTTAAAATAGAAGATTTTATAGCTTCTCATCTTTTATTGATTTACAGTGAAGTGGTTCCCAAATTTGCTAATGCCGCGACCCTTTTAATACAGCTTCTAATGCTGTGGTGACCCCCATCCATAAAAATCTGATGGTCTTAGGCGACCCCCGTGAAATGATCGTTTGACCACCAAAGGGTCGTGACCCATAGGTTGAGAACCACTGATTTACAGGCAATTCAAGTCTCTTCTACAAGAATATACGGAATATAGAGATCATTACTGCTAGGCATTCACTCTAGTTTCCGCTTTTGATTAAACTTACAGGTGTGAACAGATTTTATCACACATGAAAGCTGTTTTAAGCATAGGCAAAAGGTCATTTTCACTTGACCTTTCAGAAGTAATTAAATATGTACCCGACATTGAAGAATTAGCAAAGAGAGCTAGTTAATTGATAGGCTGACCCTACATGCTAATTACATTCAAAAGACTTTGTATGCTTGTCTTCTTTAATTAAGTCTATATAATCAATTGCAAAAAAATAAATAAAATTGTTTTATTATTTTAACAAATATAAGAGGCTTATAGTACTAGCATTATAGTATGTAATTGTTGGAATTATTAATGTATTTTAAAATCTTATTAAGTCGACTTCATTATTAATGCAGGAAATGTTTATTTTCAACTGTTTAACGTATTCCTTAAACTTCTAGTTGAAATAAATACCATAATGCTAGTTTTATATAAGTAAATAATAATAAATACGTAATATTAGTTTTATTACAAATCATAACTTGTTTGGTAACCCCAGTATCACTATAGAATCAAATTTAAATTTTGAAACTTTAATTAAAGGGAGATAATCCATTTTTATTTGCATTAATAATTCTAAATATTTTCTGTTTTCCTTTATTAAAAAAATTAGTAGATTACAATAGTAGATTTTACAATTAGTAAAATAATAAAACTAAAAAAAAGTTAAAAATTATATAAAAAGTTAAAAATTATATAAATATTAGATGTCTACATGAGTGAAGAAATTATATGTACATTTTTAAACATCAAACAGTAGGCCTACATTAATTACCCTCGTTGTATGATTACTTCGTATCTATGCCTTTATATTGTAATCTAGCGGAAACAGTGCAATTCTCACATATATAATCGAAAATCACGGGATGAAAATCTCGGAATGAGATTAAAATCTAATTAAAAAGACTTCACTTAACCTATAGTTTAGGGAGTTAGTTTAGTCATTGTGATAGTTATCGCCTTTCTGGTTAGGATCAGAGTGTCGTCCAGTCAGTCTGATCTCAGATGGCGGTCACGTTAGTAACTGGACGGAACGGCTTGGACAATACACCCCGTCGGTATGTTGTCGATCCTTGCGAGTCTAGGAGCTTTGCTCATTTTTTGCATTGGCTTTCATTTATAATCGGCCTGAACTACAGCTTGTCTGCACTCGGCTCTCATTGACGTAAGAGTGATTGTGCAGAGGGCGGAACTAGCTGTTCCACTACTGATGACCCGCCCTTGGATGCGGGAAGCCAGTACTGGCATTTGTGAAGTTGCCGATACCATGCGACATTTAAACACAGAAAAGCCCACAGGATGGCGCCTCCTAATGGAAAAAAAAGAATTTTATCAGGTGCTAGAATTAAACCTGTCAAGAAAATTAATGTTTTAGACATCAACCATTAATGTGAAAGTTCAGTAATGAAATTATGTATTTGCTATAAATGCAAAAAGAAAAAAAAACGAAAGATGATAATCGCAACCATGTTTTTTTTTCCTAATTAATTATAAAACTGTTAACGATTTTCTCTATAAAGTACTTTTACTTTTGACCTTGGTCTGCTACGGCACTTAAAAAATTGTCTTATAAAAGGAAATAAAAAAAATATAGTAGAGCAGGGGACTTTCAGGCTGTTGGCACATTGAATGATTTAGAAATCATTTATTTGGCACGCTATTAGCAAAAGGTTGCCGACCCCTGATTTAAACTTTACATACTATAATTCACACTGAATAAGCTTATAGATCATACAGAATATAAATCATACACACTATAATTCACACTGAATAGGCCTATAGATCATAAAGAATATAAATCATACACACTATAATTCACACTGAATAGGCCTATAGATCATACAGAATATAAATCATACACACTATAATTCACACTGAATAGGCCTATAGATCATACATAATATAAATCATACACACTATAATTCACACTGAATAGGCCTATAGATCATACAGAATATAAATCATGCACACTATAATTCACACTGAATAGGCCTATAGATCATACAGAATATAAATCATGCACACTATAATTCACACTGAATAGGCCTATAGATCATACAGAATATAAATCATACACACTATAATTCACACTGAATAGGCCTATAGATCATACAGAATATAAATCATACACACTATAATTCACACTGAATAGGCCTATAGATCATACAGAATATAAATCATACACACTATAATTCATTCTGAATAGGCCTATAGATCATACAGAATATAAATCATACACACTATAATTCACACTGAATAGGCCTATAGATCATACAGAATATAAATCAAACACACTATAATTCACACTGAATAGGCCTATAGATCATACAGAATATAAATCATACAGATCAAACATGATATAAAACATACACACTCTAATTTATACAGAATAGGCCCTTAGCTCACACAGAATAGGCAAATAGCTCATACAAAATATAGATTTTAAAATAAATCAGCTGGTCATGTTGAGAATTTTTATTTTGTTCACGACATACGAGGGGATTGTTTGACTATCACACACCCAGAACATCCCGCCCTCTCAATCGTTACAATTAATTTCAAGTAAACTCAAGAAAGACCAGAGAAAATATTTCTACTCGAACTATAACGCAATTCAATGGAAACTGGGACTCAACCTTTGATGACCCCCCTTCTCCTCCCCCCCCCCCCCCCACTACCGCCCCAATCTCCACTCAGTACATACAACTTGTCGTAAACATAAAAGTACTCTATCGCCTTATAGACCATGCTGGTCCGTCGCCTTCCAATCTGTGAAGGTCCCGGGTTCGAATCCAGGTTTATGCGGGGTCAAGATTTTATTTTTCACTCCATTGTCTGGAGTCTGTGGAGACCAACAAGCTATGATAGGTAATGGGTACCTGACATTTGGTGGGAAAGTAAAAGGCGGCCGGGTACTATGCTGACCGTATAATCGTGGCCAAGAAAACGTAATTACCGCTTCTTCACTTGCTCTATCAACCGCACTTATTCAATGAATATGAGCTATATGATTCTTTGTTTGTTTTGTTTTATTTTTGGACTATAACTTTTGTTTAAGTTACCGTAATATTTCTAATAAACTGCCGTAGGCCTACATATCTCTGTGAAAACTCTGTATTTTTTGTTTCAGGGCGTTGTAGTGGATAAGGAGTTTGTGAATGTTCTGAATGAGATCCAGAAGGAGAGATTCTTAATAGTTAAATATGAACTCTCGCTGCCGGTGAAGAAACTGTCTACAGAGGAAATGCGAGAGATTGTTGGCCTTCCCAGTGCCTACAACGTGGACCCACTGAAGTTGTTATACCTTTTAAAAGTAACCAATGCGTGTTAATATAATAGAGAGTCTGTGCCGTTATTGTCTCAATGTGTAGTTTAAGTGAAGAGAATCGGATCAAAGAAGACACACATGATAGCATTAAGAAGAAAAATAAAGAGAAACGATATAAGGGAGATAACTGGATTAATTGTTTTTAATATTAAAGGGAGATAACTTTACAAGTGTTTTTTAAATAAAAAATATTATAACAATTAAGACATAAGTAAATATATATATATATATATATATATATATATATATATATATATATATATATAGAGAGAGAGAGAGAGAGAGAGAAAAGAAAGACAGAGACAGCGATAGACAAAACATAATATGAAATTATTTATAATAAATTATATCGAATAGTTGAAAAATATACAGTAGTAAAATACCATATAAAATTATTTTTCCAGTTGTAGCCCTTGACCCACATTTCGATGAACTAGCAATATTTTGACGGTTCAGTCCGACGGTTTAGCAGTCACAACAAGACGGAACAAAAAATGTATAACAGAACATCACAAATACATTCTGACACCACACATAAATAAAGTCTTAATTTAAATTACAATATATTAAATGCCTCTCAACTGTTTTCCCTCAGGAAAAAATGAGGGCGGCAGACTTCTTCTATAAAATTAACAAAGACAATGATGATGGTTTGAACAAGACCGAACTATACACCCTTTTCGAGGTATGTTATATCTTATGTAAACTTTAAAACACCCCATGCGCCCCCACCCCCAATAATTTCTTTATAATACAAGTTTGCATTAGAAATTTAACGTGAGTTATGGTAATGTTTAGCTTATACACTACAGACGCTCCTTCTATAAAGAAGTTTATTGCAAACTACGCTCATCCGCGGTTTGAGACTAATCCTGCATTTTTGTGTGTGCTTTAAATGATGTAATAATGCTTTTTTTTTCTGGTTTATTTAGGCAACATATTCCATGCTTGGAAGCCACTCGGGAAGAAAGTTTAATGTTGATAATGCATGTAATGTTAAAATTTAGTTGTTTGTTTCTTCAAAGACTATAAAAAAATGGATCGCTTGCTTAATATTTATGCTATTTGATGACTCGAATGATTTCATTTCGGAATTCCCGATTCCCTTTTGCACTGTACACTTCCGTTTTATTTAATCGCTATGATTTTCTCAATGAAACATTAACATTAAAATCGAAAGTTGTATACAGCGGAAACATTTAGGCAAACGTAGAAGCGCATAAGACATTGACATAGTTATTGGATGCGCACGGAAAAAAAGCCTATAGGCTAAGCTCTAAAAATAGATTAAGCGGTCCATCTTATTATAGTCTTTGGTTTCTTCTACCAATAAATGTACACAAATCAATAGTGCCGTTTCAAGCTAGACCATAAACCCCTGATGTAATAAAGATTTTTTTTTTAACGTTTTCAATTTAAGGATGCTGGTTTGCCGGTTACTGGCAGTGTTCTGGATAAAATTATGGATTTCATGGATACCAACGAAGATGGAATCATTGACCTCAAGTAACGGATATGTTTATATATATATATATATATATATAATATATATACAATAATAACACCGCAAACGATAATAACGTAGCATAGCCCAGGGGTCGGTAAATTTTCATAGGCTAATATGTGTGCCAAAGTAGTATTTCTATTTTCATTCAGCTTGACTTAAACCAACCGATCAATTTCTTGTTGAAGAGACTTGAAAATTGAGATGCATTTTTGTGGGTCTTCCGCGTGCCATTAAAAATCAGTCTTCGTGCCGGGTCTGGCACGCGTTGCATACGTTGCCGACCCCTGGCATAGTCTATACATGTTAGCCAATACACATTTTACACATTAAAACAATACAACGGTGATGAAGCTAATAATAACTAAGGACTAACTACACTCTACGCTATGATTTTTTTTTTTATGTATCGACCATATACAACCTGGCATTATTTATTGTAGTGGATGTTAGTTTTTGATAACTCGCCCGTAGACTGCGCTCTTGTGATGTACAATGAAACATGACATTTCTTATTTTCTTGATCAAATTTTTCAGGCGTGTGAAGATTTTTTTGAAATCAAAAGAGAGGGGTACTATTCGTTTTAGAATTTTCCTCAAACTAACTCTTTAATTTTAATAGATCAATAGGCCTACAGTCAACTAAAATATATATAGATCTATATATAGCATGAAACTATTTCTTTTCTTTGCTCAATTATCAATTTGAGCATATTTCAATTTTCCAACAGAAGACACTCAGATCAATAACATCACAAATAGTTATGCCCCTTTAAAAAAAATTGTGATGTTTTGTACAAATGCAATACACCATAATTACAACAGAAATTATATTTGTTCATTCTCTTATTACCGGTATATTTTAATTTTAATTTTAGAGAGTTTCTCTTGGGAGACAAAAGGATCAAAAATATTTCCAGGAAACAGTTTAGAGAAGACCAAGATCGCAGAGCTAAGGATGCAAATTATAATAAATACTCTCGGACATTTCAAAAAGCTCATATAGACCCAATTACTAGTGCACTGAAAGTAAGTCTTCAGAAAATTAACTTAGAAACCAACAACTTAGAGCAATAAGTAAGGCGCTTTCGATGACAGCTAAAGGAAACACGAAAGCTGATACGCTGCTTACAAATAATAATAATAATAAAACAGTAATAAAAAAAAAGTAATTTCATTCTTTTGAAAAAACGAAATAATTTAAGCGAAACATCTTACATGTATTTCTAATATGAAGTTATATTTATGTTAGTTTATAGAAAATATTTTATGATTTATTTCTTTGTTTGTTTTCAAAGATTGATCCGAGCACTTCACCAATGAGACAGTCAAGGCGAAAGTCATCAACAGAGAAGACACTTTCAGAATCAATGCCCACAGATTTCAACATTCTTAATTTACCATAAACACAAGATTTCAAGATTTTGAACATTTTTACTTTTAGAAGGAGATGAAATTTAAAAAAAAGAAAATTGTTTTGTGGAAAAATTTAAAGGACAAAAAAGTATACGAAAAACGTGGGTGTTTTGGGGCTGTTTGAATTTTTGTTTAATGCCATGGGCACCAGCCGCTTATATGTCCACCCCCACAGCGGATGTCAAGTGCATAATCAGATAACTTATACGTTTTACAGACTTTCCTTCTAGGGAGAAGATTATTACGTCCTCTAGGCCCAAAACTCCTGCAGAGCGGCAGGGTTGACATGCGACGTCTTGGTTGACAGTCCGGTGTGCTAACCGCAGGACTATGCTTAGGCTCAAAGACTTTATAGATGTCAATAGAAAATGTTTTCTTTTCTAAACGGCGTAGAATCATCACTTTATTCACCATTTTTTTCTCTCTATTACCGTAGATAATCTCTTTCATTCTATTTAGTCCTTGCTACGATTTCTTTTTAATTCAAAATTTAAAAAAAACTATAAGCTAACAAAACAATAATAAAAAGTACATTTATATAGCGCTGCCATTAAACATAATGTACTCTCAAAGCACAGTTGACATCGACAAACAAAAACAATTATACAGCCATTTTTTTTTAAAGCAAGAACACGCATAGCCTATAATTCTCTAGACTAAAAACGTATATACTTTTTTTTTCATTACATCAAAGGGTTTAGATCTAATTGATAATCTCAAACTGGACAATAAGATCAACAAGAGACAGAAAATAAATAATTTTTGGTCATATAATGTCCTCTTTATTCTATGTTTTAATTTTCTCCACTTCGACATACATATGAAATTTCGTCATGATATTTGTGTTCACGTTTTCACCACTTGTGAATAAATACGATTATGAAAAAAATGTCATAGTGAAAGTAATACAATAGATGTTTGGTGATGGTCCTTGAATTTCGTTTCTTTAAAATGAAACTTCTACCGGAATCTTCTTAATTATTGTTTGTTTTCTTGTTCAAAAATATAATTTTACTTCTAATTTGGTACGCATTCGTTGCATAGGAAATAGTTGTCATCAACTTGCCCGTGACCCCAGGCCGGCGAGTCCCTGACGGCACACTCCCTGTGGGCGAAGCGTCCGCAGAGGTAGCACTTCAACAGCTTGGAGGACGTGTCGTTGTCCACGCATTTCTGGCACATGAAACACCGCACGATCCCTCCGGCGAACGCGTCCGGAAGGTGCGAGGGCTTAGGTCTGTTTATGTCCAACTCGGACGCGTCTTTGCCGCTCCTTTCCGGGGGATTCACTAGAAAGTAACGCGTCGGCGCTTTCCTCACCTGAATCCTTCTTTTCGTCTTCCGCGCATAGCTTTTTCGTCCTCTTTTCAGTTTGGCTGCCCGGTTGCTCCTTGCGAACGGCTTCGACTTCCTTGTGGTCACTGCTGTCTTGCGGTATTTACGCTGGCGCTCACAGGAGACGTCCGAGCTCGTTGACCTTGCCCTTTTAAGCCTAGTTCGCGAGCTTCGTCTGTTGTAGTTCCTGTCACACACCCTCTTTTTGGGCTTGCGTTTCCTGGCGTGCCCCGTTCTTCGTTTCCTGTTGCTTTTTTTCGCGGGCTTTCTTTGGTATCTTCTTCTTACGGGCCTTTTCTCTACCCGAGCGCCGCAGTCCGTTTCAGACGTTTGTGTGGACGCGCTAACCGAAGTCTGGACATTATGGCCAGTTTTTCTTACAGTGTCCAGTTTGTTATTATTTGTACCGAATTTCCGGGCTGAGAGTAATTGATTAAAACGGTCAGTTCCAGGGTCAATGTCAGTTGGTTTTCTGACCGTCTCAACTGTATCCATATCTGTTTGGAAAATAAAACATTTAAAGACGCTACAGGTTATGAGCCTAATTATGTGTTCTTTTGACGATATAAAATAAATATATTCTTGAATTTAAAAATAAAATGTAGATCTAGGTGTAATCGGAATTTATGTAACATTTTGACAATTTTTTTTTTATGTTTTATAAATTAAATGTATATTTTGCCCCCAAAAATACCTCAGTGGGTTCCTTCCCGACAAAAAAAAAAAGAACCCACTATTGAATTAAATAAACCCTATGAGCAATTATTTTCGCATTCACCGTTTCAATTCTTATGCATTACCCTTTCAAAAATGTTAATATTTACCATTCACAAAGACAAAAAGAATTTTCTTTTCACATATAAATGATTTTGCAATGTGCGAAAATTTTTCCATCAGTATGGGTTCAACAATGCGCACCATATGGTGCAACGAGAAACACAATTAAAAAGAATTTGGGTAAGGGAGGAGGGGGGGGGGGGCTGATTGAACATTTGAGATAATGTGTATTTGTACCAATTGTCTGGTCAATAGGATGATTCGAAGCTTGTCAACAATTAGCCTTCCAACGATTTTCCGCCCAGAAACAATGTTTTGCGAAGTAAATGTAATGGATTTTAAGACAACTTCAAAGAAAGACAACGGAGGTGAATTCAACTCCCTCCGATTGTATTAGTTTAGACTTGCAGTTCACTACAATCCAAGTTTTTTTGTTTTTATCATAAACTATTGATTGTTTCTAAGTTTTTAAAGAGAAATGCTGTTTTAAAGGCTTTCTCGTTGTCTTGAGTGTAGACATCAAACCATTCTAGATTTACAAGTTTAATATGTCAACACAGCACCTGTCGATTCAAGATTGATTGATAGCGAATTTTAAGGAATTAAAAAAAAATACTTTATATATAATGTGTATATAATATATAATATATAATATATATATAATATAAACCGTGGTACTATGCTTTGTTTCCGTAAAAAACGAATTAAGGAAATTTTTAAAGAATAAGAAATAATTATAATAATAATATGGAAATTGAAAAAAAAGTTCAACCATATAGATATGTATATTCATACATATTAAAGTAATATTGAAATTGAAAGAATAGCAGGCGTCGCTTTTCCGTTTGTTATATCAACAAATTTTATTTGTGTTCATTATTCGTTAATTTTAGGTTTGTTGAGATCTTGAACATTTTTTTTGAAGATTTGATTACAAAAACATCTGACGGGCTAACATTTTTTTGTTTGTATTTCTTATATATCATAGCAATTTAAGCGGGTATGTCCTAATCTTCAGACAAAACAAAATGACACTGATGGCAAACAAGGCTAAGGAACTCAACTTCCCTGCATCCACATCCATCCCCGCCACGTAGTCGATCAGGCTGTTGAACATGGACACTCTCTTTTTGAGCCTGTGGACGACCTTCCTGAAGCAGTCGTTGTTAAATGCGCACTGCTGTTCGTTGTGCAGGATCACGGCGTCGTAGTGGCCGACGTCTTCACCAAGCCTAGTGAAGCGAACCGCCAGCGGCCTTGACTGGACATAAATACATAAATGCACTCATATATTTATATATATATATATTTTTGTGGGGAAAGTATAGTGAAGACATGAAATTGTACTCCCGACTTGAGCGTTTAGACTAGGAGTCGGCAACCTTTTGATAATAACTTGCCAAAGTAGGATTTCTAATTCATCCAGCGTGCCAACAGCTTAAAGGTCTGCTCTAGCAGTCAATTTCTCGACGAAGAGGCCAGAATTTACTTTTCGGGGATCTTTCGTATGCCATTTAAAATCGCTCTGCGTGCCAAGTCTGGCACGCGTGCCTTAGGTTGCCGACTCATGGTTTAGACTAAAGCAAGACCAATCGAGATCGTATAGGCCAGCCGTTAGTTGTGTTCAGACAAGCTATGGATCAAACATGACAGTATAGATCAGACATGAAAGCTTAGACTAGATGTAACACACACACATAACAATATAAACCTAAAAATGGAACTAGCGGCCAGACATTACAAGTTTGGACCAGAGAAAGACCCCCCCCCCCCCAAACCACCCCAAGTAAAAAAGCAAACATACGCGCATTGACCAGACGTAGACTGAACATGACAGTTTATGACAGACAAGATAGTTTAGACCAGATATAGACAAATATGAGAGTTTAAGAGATTAGGCCATGTAAAGACTAAACATGACAGTATAGGCATGATATGAAAGTTTAAGGCCAGATATAGCACACACACACAAAAATAACAGCTTCGACCAGATATAGATCAGCCATAGGTGGCTGGATAGCAAAGTCGATATTGAGGTCGCCTCACAAGCTTGATATCCCGAGTTTAACCCTCTGGTCAAGACAATAACATTTTTTTAAAAAAAGGACTAATGGATAGACAACAGATAAATATTTAAGACATATACTTACCAAACCTCATATTATAGACATATAGACGTATATATTAGGCATGAGCATGGAAATCGGACATGTGAATAGGAATCAGATATATTCTTCTAATGGGCTTTTTGTTTTTCGGAGGCGTGTCCCAGGGATGTGGGAGAGAAGGGGAATCGACCAAATTGTAACAATCCAAATAATCCCCCCCCCCCTTCCCCCCCCCCCCCCCCCAAAGAAGTCGAAGAATAAAACCTGCAGTTGTGTGTTAGTTGAAAAGATGGCTAAAAAAACACACACAAAGACAAGAAACGAATCTGTTGCACTGATCTATAAAAAAGAATGGATAGCGCCTCTATATTACATGTGTATGCGCAAATTGTAGCCACAATTATTAGTGGGAAAGGGGAATTTACTTATCTACATAAGCGAGTTACAGGAATTAACCACTTATGATTAGAACAAATCCATACGAATAGAAAGGAAGTCACTTGAAATGTATTTACAGGTCAGTGTTTAGAACAATATAATTTCATAGATAAGTGAAAGTCACGTGAAAGCCTATTTATTTTGTCTTAAAGAATGCTACTTCCGTGCCCAATCCATTCTTTTTATAGATCAGTGATCGGTTTTTTTTTTGTGGTAAGCTCTGTGGCCGTTACCTCAGGGTATCTGTCATCGCCGTAGACGCTGATGATCTCAAGGTCTGTGTTGAGCACCACGATGATCTGCTCCAGCACGCATGACGCAGCGTTAAGCTCCAGCTCACCCGGCATGGTATGGGTCAAGGACATTGCCTCTAGCCTGTCCAGGAACTTGGCGTATCGTCCGGCCGAAGGCTGGGGACAGGAAACGGAAAACAAAAAGAAAATTAAACGAACATTAAAAAACAACAGCATTAGAAAACAACAGCATTAGAAAGATCGAATTCAAAATCTGTCCAACAGAAGACTAAAAAAACGGTGGGTGACCTGTTCGCAGAACGTTCCGTATGCTGGGACGGGAAACATAATAAAATAAATAAAAAAAAAGAACGAAAACAACAGCAGTAGAAATATCAAAGTCAATAATTGTACTACAGAAGAATAGAAACGGTTGTCTGGTAGGATCGCTTTCCAATTTTTTTTTGGGGGGGCGACTAGGGGAGATGTCAATGAATCTACCCAGGACACTTAGTTGTATGTGTGTTTGTCTGGGGGTGGGTAGGAGGGATCAAACGCAATCGGACCATGGTGCTGGCCACACAATACCCTTTATATGCCATGGTTACGGACTCTGATCAACAATGCTTCAGTAGCCCCCAATAAACTAACTTGGCCTGAGTGACATACTTTTCTTATTCTGTTTGATTTAATTATGTATTTTGAAATGGATGCTGGAAAAGTCTGTGAATTTATCAAAAAAAAAAAACCACAACACGCGGCTCTTTATTCATATTTAAAAAATTACATTGGTTAGATTTATACAAATGATAATAAATATTAAGCATATGTTATAAAATTTATACAAATGATCATTTAATCTTAAGCATATGTTATAAAGTCTCTTATGCAAATCTTAAGCATATGTTATAAAGTCTCCTATGCAAATCTTAAGCATATGTTATAAAGTCTCCTATGCAAATCTTAATCATGTTATAAAGTCTCCTATGCAAATCTTAAGCATATGTTATAAAGTCTCCTATGCAAATCTTAAGCATATGTTATAAAGTCTCCTATGCAAATCTTAAGCATATGTTATAAAGTCTCCTATGCAAATCTTAAGCATAGGTTATAAAGTCTCCTATGCAAATCTTAAGCATATGTTATAAAGTCTCCTATGCAAATCTTAAGCATATGTTATAAAGTCTCCTATGCAAATCTTAAGCATATGTTATAAAGTCTCCTATGCAAGTCTATATTGTTTGTACATTATGTTGCTATGCATTGCCCAAATTATCTGGTTCTTAAAAGCGCATGCGTAACCAAGCGGCAATCACCACCAAATGCATACCCTTTCCTAATAGATATTTTTTTCCTTCTGGACTTAATAGTAAGAGCCGAGCCCTCCTTTTACAGACCATTTTGATTCGTATGGCTATTGAAGAAGCGTGACCAGGGGGAGACTTTTTTTTATTTTGGTCGCCCAGCACAACCGTCAAACACACTTTCTTTCCACCAGCGTTAACTATTCAATGCTGGATAGAATAGGCCAGCGACGGCGACCCTATGGCACGCGTGCCACAGCTGGCACGCAAAGTCATTTCTGTGGGCACGCGAGCATTTACCAAAAATGGAACAGCTAAGTTATGGTATTTTGTTTTAATTGCTGTGTTGGCACGTTGAAAGAAATTAGTTGGTCTTGTATTGTACTTTGGGCACGCGGCCGCAAAAAGGTTCGCCATCACTGGAATAGGCGAACCTGAAAATTTTAAACAGCAAAGCTGTGAGACTACTGTGTCTCCTAGCTTATAACTTATTTCCAAGACTGGACAAAAACACAAAAAACTAACAAAACGAAACACAATAGCATTACATATCTTTACCTGGTCGGCATTAATAAGCTCATTCTCCAGCTGTGAATAAAAATGTAGGTTGTCCTTCATAAAACGGACCACCTTAGCGCGCAGTTCATCAGCTATATCTTTC
Organism: Anisus vortex; assembly: GCA_949126835.1. NCBI lineage: Eukaryota > Metazoa > Mollusca > Gastropoda > Planorbidae > Anisus > Anisus vortex. Next base: position 16,601,695 of record OX421502.1, on the reverse strand, counting down.
TCTTTCTCTTCTTCGTCGTCGTTCTCGGGACGCCCGAACTCGTCGCGCTTGCACTTCTGCAGCTTGTTGTGGGACGCCACGACGAGGCTGCGGAAAAGGCACCGGCCGTCGCCCTGAACATGGACTACGCCTCCTTGCCACTTGAGGTCCTCCACGGGAGACGGGCGCTCCTTCGTGGAGCTGTTGGAGTTGTTGCGTCCCAGGGCGACCTTCACGGGCGCAGCGCCCCGAACTGGGAAGGCGTTCTGCGCCGCGACTCTGTTTCGGCCTGTCCCTTTAAGGTGATCCAGTTTTACTCGCTGGAGACTCGGCATCTTCGAAGATGAAAGCCTGCTGCCAATAGGAGACGATCTCTTAACTGGCACGTTGGGGGTCGCCCTGGAGTCAGACCGCACAGATGAAGTGCTGCTGCAGGAGCCTCTACTCCGTCTGCAGCAACGTCGACGGCAGTGTTGCGTTCGATAGTGCTGGAAGTCGTGCCCGAACAGCTCTCCCTCAAACCCGGTCATCTCGACCTCTATTTGCTGCTCGTTGCAGCCCAGGGCGGGTCTGCAGATGAAATTATTCACATTGAACGGCACCTGCTTTTGCTTGATGGTAACGCTTCGGAACTTCAACCCAGCTAGACAAGGAGGCCCCAACACGCACAGGTATTTTTGACCATCAACTGCGTTTAGGAAGGGATTGATATGATGGTAACCATTCACAGCAGTTCCAGTTTCCTGTGTTTTTCCACAGCCATTTTCACTTTCCTTTCTTAGGTCAGCAAACGTCCTAAATTCGTTGAAACCTCTCGAGAACGCAATGGGGGGCATTCTACGTTCGTGGCCGTCACCCTCAGTCAACTCTGACTCAAAAGATCTTCTCTCCATTCCCGAAGCGCGACTACTAGGCTGGGGTTCCAGTGAAGAATTATTAGTGTCGACTGTGTTACACAATTGTGAAAAATAATACATATCTTCTGATGACATGAAAACTATGTATTGACAGATTTATTTTTAGATCATTAATAGAAACGTAAAATTGAAATTAAACTTATTTGCTATGTTGAATTTGAAGCTATTAATCAACAATATCTACTAGTTCTCGAAGTATAGGTGATATCTTTAAATATCTGTCTCGTGATAACATACATACATTATTCAACCAGGAAAGATGAATCTTCTACTGTTTATTGTTCTTGGGAGTGATGACACAAACCATAAATTGTGCGGATATACGTAACCTTTGTTATTTTTTTCCTCGCCATGCATTCAGTGCACTTCGGCTCTAAGACGTTTCTTGGTGCGCATTCCATTTCTTTATATTAAGGTTTGACCTTTAGGTCGATTACGGTCTCGCTAATTTTCATTAATTACACTGCTGGTTGCAGGTCAAGCATTAGCACATACTTTTTAAAACTGATGTCGGGTGCTATGTGCCCGTATTTTGACTCCAATCGTGGAGTATTTGGTCCCTGATGTCATTGTCCTAGATGTTTACGAAGCTCAAAACTCGCGATATGTCTTCCATTGCGGTGGCCTAGCGCTATAATTTTAAGGACACTGCACAGCTTGCCATCATACAAGACCTGAAGATGGACAAGTGAGTCATTTTCGTAGCCTCATTCCGATGCAGGTAATAATAACTGGCTAAGATGTCCACAGTGACCTCCTACCTGCCTCTATTGGTTTTGATCTGTCAAAGAAATCGTCGGTAACTCCTGAAGGTGAACCAATTGTTATTGTTGGTTCTACCAATGGACTTTCGCCACTACAAAAAGACCACTGTCACTCCTTAGGCTGTACGCAGGGGATGCGCAAGAGGAAATGTTTCGTCCACCAGAAGTCATTGCGCGCTGGCACGAAGCAGGCCTACATGCTGTCTGTCTCGGTGAAGTTAGTGAAGCAGTGCCTGCTTGTTCTCTCAACATGCACTTGTGCGAAGCTGCAGATGCTGATAACGTCAATCTAATTTACCTCCCTGAGGTACACTGTCAAAACCAGGCCCAAAAAAAGTAAAGTATCGCGTCAGACCAAATTGATCCATAGGGCCGGTGATTGTGTGGCCAGGGTCTTGAAAAACGTCTTTGCTCTTCACCACGAGATTGTTTCCTTCATCCACGAGATGGGCCTTTAAAACTTTCAAAATGTATATGACAAAGTTTGGCTTGCGGTTTCAGTTTTATCAAAAATATGATCAGCCTTTACATTAAAGAACTTATCCCGAAGGTCTTATCTAATCTTCTTATATATTACAGACGCTTCTTTCATAAAGAAGATTATTGCGTCCTACGCTCATCCGTGGTCTAGTCTTGCATTTTTATTTCTGTTTTAATTGATGTTAAGTTACTGGTTTTTCTGGTTTGTTCTGGCAACCCATTCCATGTCCGGATGCCACTCGGGTAGAAAGATTACTTATATGTATTTGTTCTCGCACACGAGATAAGGGACATAACGTACGTGCCTATCATTTAACAACCGGATAAAGACTGCGCACAATATGATGCAGCTTTCTTTGACCCTGTAGAATGCATTAATTTGTGCGCAGGCATTCCGGGTAGTGAATCATCTTCGCGCTTCGCTGAACATGTTCCAGTATTTTGTATCTTTGTGTTTTTGTTTAGTTCATTTTTTGTGTACTTTGGTCTATAAAACACACATTTTTTGTTTAGTAAAGGAGATTTATGTTTAATTTATAGATTATATATTGTATTACACCATTCAACGAACTACAAGGGAAAAAAAAGGTAAACTGGTGAAATAAAGAACTAGAAATTTAAAATAATGTAAAGTATCACAGTCCGAATAATTAGATATAGACTATAAAGCTGTGGGGTCAATACAGCGTTAACACGTTTGCGGTATACTAAGGGATTGTGGGCCAGCACCAAGCTCAGCAGACTTTACTTTTCCCCTATTCATATCAGGTATGTCTGGTATCCATCAAGGTTGGGTAGACCAAGGAGCCACAGAAACTGGTGAACGCTGCTTCACCGGCTAGGACTAATTTGGTCCGACGGGTACTATGCAATAATATAAATAGAATAGTAAAAATAATATAAAACATTTGAAATTTAGTATTTAACACGCAGTGATTATGGTGTGGCTCTTTATAAAACATGAAATACAGGTATTTGGCTCTCTTTGAATTCATGCGGGCCCAAATGCTTACCATATAGTTTAGTTGCTGCACATTCCCCTTTTGGACCAACAAAGCTAGCGATACAAAGATACAAAGCTCATTCATGTTGTAACAGAAACACACACACACACAAAACAAAACAATATAATCAGTTTTAAAACTCAGTGATAATATTACTAGCTATGGTTTATTAGATTAAGACAGTTTTTTTTAAATATATACTGAGTTATTGTCAGATAAACTTTAATTATCGCTGATGATGTGCACATTACAAAAAAAAAGCAATTCTTCAAACAGATTTCATTAATATTAAACTACTGCATTTGCGATACAGAAATATAACATGTAAGCATTAGTCTAGAAATATAAATTATTTAAATGTAAGCATGCAGTATCGACAATTTATTTTATAATGGGAAACTGTCTTGAAAACTACTTTTCTATTCTGAATTACGTTTTGTTTATTTCGAAGTGTTTTCAAGTGAAAATGTATATATTGTTTTGCTGGCCTTACAATTATCTGAATATATAGACTAAGTCTTCGACAAAAACTAGACCCAAGTTGTTTGTGTATTAACACCTTCTAATGATGAAAACACGATGTAGCAACGGAAACATTTTTCGAACTAATACAAATGCTGTTTCTGATTAAGTCATCTTTAAACTGGCTACCTGCTCTTGTAACACGACTATCACTATCAATCGACTAATAAATTTCTTTTTTTTTTTTACATTTGTTACAAGAGGCTACGATGTTTCCAGTTATTTTTTTTTGTTTCTTTTTTTAGAGTTAGATCTAGATCTTATTGTACATGAACAAGTGGGAAGGAAAAATCGAAGCCATGTTTAAACCCGAAAGTTTCCCAGAGGTTATAGAACAGGCGAAATGTGCTAAATCCTCGAACCTACAATATTGGCTTGGTTGGCTACAAATATAAAACAAAATATGTGCTAGATAATACATTCGTGATGGGCTATTCAGTTTTGCTTGCAAAAATCTTACAACAGTTTACGTTCATTCTTTAAAAAATTTTTTAAATATAAGAGTAGATCTATTATTTTAAACACATTGTATTAACTGTACAAGGGAAACCATTTCGAGACGAGATCGCCAAATTTCAGTTCTACCTTTTTGCTACATTGTGTTTCTTTGTTTTGGTCAGACTGGATTGTACTACTTTTTCACCCACTTTTTATTACATCTTCTGCACAAAAACCAGGTCCCCTTCGGTGGCTGAATACTGTACCTTACAGCACACAACCTGTGAGCCTCTCCGAAGCACTTGCAGCACTGCAGCCACGTCTTGGCGTCTCTCCTCGCAAAATCCCTATGGCAGACGAAGCACGAGCGCTGGGAAGGCCCGGTCTGCTGGTAACCTCTGATGCCCATGCTGCGCGGCCTCCCAACCTGCTTTTGTTTCTTCGCGGACTTCTTCTTGGGCGAGGACTTTGCCCGAATTTTCTTCCGCGGTGCGCATGACGAAGGCGACTCCGATACTCTTTTTCTCTTGTTGCTTTTTTCTATTTTCTCAGTGTACTCGTCTTCTTTGGCGCCGGGCAGTCCCGGCACACAGTAATATTTAAGCATACCGAAAAAGCCAGAATTGTTGGCCACGTCAGCTTGGCTTTTAGACTTGCAAGATTTGCTTTTTGCTAATTTATGGGACGAAGACGCGACGCTTTTATGACCGCGTCTGGACTTCCTGGGATGCTTGCGTCTGTGGGTGGCATAATTGGTCGATCTACGGGGCGGCTTTCTCCTTGGCGCTTTGCGCGTCTTGTGGTTATGATTGCAGACGTTCAAATCTTGGTATTCGAACACGTCCATTCTCTCTTGCGAGTTGCTGCTTCCCTCCATGCATTGGCTCTCTGAGTTTGAACAGCTGGCGTCTCTTCTACCGGACTGTCTGGTGTTGTTCTTATAGCGGTCATAGTGGTCACCATCTGCAAAATAAAGGTGGCCACACAATTTAACTTGAAGTCGTTACAAAAAAAAAATGATAATAACAATCATGTCTCACTATATAATATGAACTCTTATACAATAACTAAGCACTCTTGTTTGACTGACCAAGTCTTCAAAAAATAAAACGTACAGTATAGTAAGGTTACATAATTTGCAGAGGCCTTTTTTGCACAAGGAACTCAAATGACAGATGATGATGATGACATAATTTGCATAATTGGGCGATTCTTGCAGGGGAAATTTTAGATACTTTGTAGTAAAGTCATTTGACCAGAAATTGAACCAACTAAATCAAACCAAAGTACAATTAACAAGAGTTGACTATAATGATAAGCATGAAAATAATGTAAGTAAATGAGCAGTATTCTGAAATCGTGAAAGGAAGAAATGATGATATTAATTTTGTGATCATAACACATATGTCACCCAAGCTTGGAGATTGGCTTGCTTTATTTTAGAGTGATTTAATTATCTTTCAGAGTTGTATTAACACTCCCCTTTTCTTCTGCACAAGAATTTTGTTATTGGAAATTAAGTTATTGAAGTTGATCACGGAGAACTATAACCACCAAATGAACAGTATTGAATTCTCAGTGTACTATTCAGTATTTATGTGTTGAAACAATGGTCCGATGCGTCGTGACAGGATTGATTGAAATACCGGTAGATATTATGTATTGGACTTCCGTTGCATTATGGAATCAATGCAATTTAAGTCGAGGATGCTATAACCCGTTCTCTTTTATTCTTTATGATAATTGTGTAAATAGTACAGTAGACCTTTGCGTCTGCTAGGCACACTGGCTTATTTTTTATAGAAGCAATGCCGCCTTTTCCAGGAAGTACTAATGAACCAATGATTCTATTTGACACGAATGAAAAACAGCTTCAGAACAGCAACTTTTTGTAAGTAAACAAAAAATGTAAGTGGTTCGACTGAACTCGAATATAAGTTTACCGATGAAAGCTTGGACATTTTGTTAACAATTATAAGGTTTCAAAGTAAGTACTAAAGGCTATTCACCAGTTTCTGTGGCCATGGCATACTAGATGATTGTGTGGCCAGCACTATGCACATCCGCATTCGCTGGCCCTGATTCCATTTGGTCCGAAGGGATACATTACTTTACTTACTTTTACTAAAGGCTATTATATGTTAATGTTAGGGTTCCTACTATATTATACATGCATTAAACAAGGGGTACGCAACACATTCCGGCATAGGGCCGCATCAAAACTTTGATACAACATTACGGGCGAAACGTATTTACATTTTTATTACGCTGACTTATTATAACTGCTGTTAGAAGCTCTGTGAAGGGTCGCAGTAATAGACGTTGGCAGTTGGCAGGCCGTGCTGTAGCTCACGGGCCGCCTCTTGCACTCCCCCGCATTAAATATTGTATTGAAAAAAAAAATCTAGATTTCCTACCATTATAGCCTGAGTAGTTGTCGCTATGGTTTGTACATAGAGGAATGACGGCGTCGAAGTGACCAACATTTTCCTCAAACTCGGTGTAACGAACAATCAGTGGTTGCGACTGGGAAGAAATAAGCTTTAGTTAAATATGAATTTCTATCTGTCTGTCTGTCTGTCTGTCTATCTGTCTGTCTGTCTGTCTGCCTGCCTCCCTCCATCCCTACCTACCTATATATCTATCTGTCTACCTATCTATACCTATCTATATATCTATCTATCTATCTATCTGCCTGGAAGTATATCCGTTTGTCTATCTATTTAATTTATAGATTTAACTCTCTTTCTATCCATGCGTCTTCGATTCGTCGATCCTCCTACCCGTATTTCTCTATCTATCATCCTATATGATGCCCAAATCTCTATTTAAAACATATAAGCTTAGTTTGGACTCATTACCCTCTACCGCACTGACCAACATAAACACAAAAAACTGCACACATTTACCAAGGGGAACCTGATCTCTCCGTAAACAATTATAATGTTCAGATCCCTGTTGACGACTGCGATTTGCCGCTTCAAGACTTTACTGGCAGCGTCCAGTTCCATTTCACCAGGATAACTAGAGTTCTTGCTCATATCGGCTAGTCGGTCTTTGAACTTTTTATACTTGTCCTTGCGAGGCTACGGCGAATACAAAAAGAAAAAAAAAACAAAAAACAATAACGACAAATAACAAAAAACAACGGAATACTTTAGTAAGTGAAAGCGGTACATCTATTATTTTGTGGATAACCTCTGTAGGCTATATATAAAGTAAGATGTGTGTGTGTGTCAAATCCGATTTCCATTGGCTAATTAAAAGACAAGTGACCTTATTGCCTAATATTGTCTTACTCTTGCGATCTCGCATCCTTGGCTATTAGAATTGAATATAGGTCAATTATAGCATAATACATTTTTAGGTTCGACGTAATATAGCATAAAGACATTATTTATACCATTCTGCCCAAATATATAGTATCTAAATTCATAAAGCCCATTCGCCAGTCCTGCTGGTCGCGGCAAAACTGATTTACAATGGACTAAGGTTCTTGATAAACGCAGCCCTCCCCCCTTCCCACATACCCCCCCCCCCGATAGACAAAGTAACTAACAACACACGCGAGTGTAACGACGTAATATCAAACACTTTGTTAATAGTACTCACAACCGCTCTCTTGACTGCATTTTCTATATATACTTTTTTTTTGTATGCAATTTCTAAATACATTTTTTATGTGCAATTTCTAAATATACTTAATATGTGCGATTTCTAAATTTCTTTCTTTACGTGCAATGTCTAAAGATACTTATTATGTGCAATTAGGAAATTATACTTATTTATGCATGTTAATTACCTGATCGGCATTGATGACGTCTGTGTCCAATTCCGCGTATAAATGGGCGTTGTCTTTCATGTACTGTACTACTCTTGCCCTCAACCTATCCGACCTTCTCCTTTCCTTGGACTCGCACCTGTCACACACGAGGCTGCCATCTCGGGACCGAGGGCTGTTCTGCAGGCTGATGTGCATGCCCGTCACCAGGCTCCGGAACAGGCACCTGCCGTCCCCTAGGACCCTGGCTATCCTCACCCCGGGGTGGTCTGATGAGACCTCTTGCATGCTGGAGCTGCAGGAGGCGCCGCGGGAGGAAGTTGGCGAGAGGGCGTTGTTGGTTCTGTTCGCGTCGAGACGGAACATGGGCACTCTGCGGGCGACGTGCTGGAAGCAGGACCATCCGTGGTGCGTCTTGTGCGAACGAAAGGATTGAGACGTCAGTAGGGCGCTGGCGCAAGCCACGTGGTGGCGCGTGCACGTTGCCGGGTGCTGAGATGCGCCCTTGTTATAACTTTCTGTAAGGAATCTTGATGCATACCTATTGCTTCTCCTACTTTGCAGTTGCTTTGCATAGGTACTCCCGCCTTTAATTTTTAATAATGGTTGGTACACGTAGGGTTCGGATGAAAACAATGGGAAAGGCCCACAAGGGGAAGCGCTGTATGTCCCTAAACTCATCGAGTCATGCCCGCGCCGTATCGGTGAACCCGCTTTGCATTTTGACGAGCCAATATTAAAGGGGCCTTGATGTGCCGTGACGCCGCACGAATTTGCATCACGGGAATCGCAACCACCCACGAATTGCTGGGCTGGGCATAGATTGTCGACAAGACCAGTAACATCCCTTTGTCTGCGTATTTCGATGAAGTTATCATCGCTCCCTATCGCCGGCCGGCATAAGAAGTGGTTCTTATCCTGTGGAGTGATTTTTCTGATCACCGAATAAACGTGTGGCGGACAACTGCTCTCGGGACTCCGCTTCGCCTTTTTACTCTCCGAACGACGTTTGCGGCTCGAAGACTCGTTGGCCTGATGATTCCCTGATTTCTTATTCAACTGCAATGTCGGTTCGATCTGATACAGTGGGATCTCGCCAAGTGATACGCTGAAAGGATAACCGCTGTCGCTGGCCTCGCCCCTCCAACCAGCTGCAAGCGTTTCCTCAGATTGGATGGATCCGGAGCACTGGCTCAGTTCATCATCGTAATAACCTCGCGAGGATGAGTTGTTGGTGTTGGCAGCCATCTTGGGTTGAAGAAAACTCTGACGTAGCCGGGATAGCCAATTCGCTAGTGAGACGAACATTTTATCGTTATATTTACATTTACTGTCTCTCTTACCAAATTTTCTAACCACAGGCCAGCTATTCTCATCTAAGTTGGGCCTTGTACCAATCTCATCAACTAAGTCTATGAGATCTTTTACACAAAGAGCTTCTTTACAATGATCTTCTGAAAATCTGAGATCGATTTCACAAGGACATACAAACGTTTCGCTATGAGCTAAAACTGAAACTTTGCTTTCGTCTTGTGGGAAATGGCACCAGTCACACACAAAGTTCAGGCTTTCGGACCTGATGAAGTCTTGATAAGATTCCAACGTCTGGATGCTGCTTAGAAAGTTCAAGAAGTTAACCTTGGACTGCTCGGCGTCACGAGGGCTCTCCTCCTCGTTCACCACTGTGTCAGAGTTTTGATCACCCATTTCAGCTCGAGGAATCCAATAACTAAACTTAAAATAGTATATTAATAATGCTGTGTTGTCTCAACAGAAGAATGAGTAGTCTTACTTGACCGAACGTTAAGCTTTACTTCAATAGACATTGTTTAATGTAATGCAAAGAAAGATAGCCCGATCCACGCAATCACGAACTAGACATAAAACCCTGCGCCAAATTGCATGTTAAATAAAAGTTCGATTTATGCAGATGGACTATCACAGTCCTGAATCAGGTGTCAAGTTCATTCAGACAATGGTAGGTGACATTTTGAACTTGTATATGTCTTACTTCCGGATTTAGTCTATCTATCGAATGGTGCAAAATGGTGCGAACTATAATCTACCTATTTATAAACTGTTGTTCTAAAAAATGTTATTTTAGTCAATTTACTATTCATGCAACCGCTAAAAAAGAAAGTTCTTAGCCATAACCCTTGCCCTTTGCCACCCACAAATTTTTTTTAATGATTTGGATCTACTAGTTTACCTGGTTTGTTCAGGCAACCCATTGCAACAGGTTGCTATTGTGTTGAGTTTTATGCCAGATGTATTATTACTAATTTACTCTTTGCCCCCCCCCTGTCCGCTAGTGTTGCTAAATTTAGTAATGTAACAATTGTTGTTACTCTTATCAGATGTGAATATTCGCTAGTAACGAACCTTGCAGTTCTAAATTGGTCTAATGTTTCTTAAAAGTGTTCAACCCATCTGGCGTTATATGTTTCTTAAGTCAGGATTCAATTTTCCAGATTTCTCATTTAATGGCACACGGTAAGTATTGTTGATGTTTGAGCCTGTTATTTGGCCTCTGCACTGGCTTCATTTCACTACATGACACTATACACTTTTTTATATTAAAATAGTACTATTACAGTTTATATAATTTTCCAGCTTTATTCAGTTTAACTCGGGCCGTCCTGGATTACTCATCGACGGTTTGGGATAGCCACCACAAACAGCTGATATCCACATTGGCGATGACCCAACAACGTGGAACGCGTCGTATCCTGCAGGACTATGGCTTCAAAACAAGCGCCTCTGCTTTGGTGGTCAAGCGCCATCTTGAACCCCTACAGCACCTACAGGTCATGAATGACCACTTGCCATCTCCACACAGTGAAGTCTCATCAAACAAGTGTCCCACTCTACCAGAGGTCATCAGCTCAAACTGCGTGTTCTACACGCACGCACCGACATAAAAATGCAATAATCCGAACTGCAAGATTTTTTTTCTTTTCGGTAATTTCCCATAACAGCACAAGTCTGCATGTGTGATGAAATCACTAATGTCTATCTCCATGATAAATATATTTAAAAGTGCATGCTTTCAAGCGAAATTCTAACATTAGTTTTGATGTAATGGTTCATTATTTTCATCGTGACTAGCCTTTTAAAATAGCAAGGGAGGAATGGATTATCAAGCATGAACGGTAAATATAAAACATTAAATTGTAACTTAGAAATATACAACACAATAAAATAACAATCTATTTTACTTCAATGCAACGCTCAGATTAACAAAAAGACGAAATCTCATATGCACGAACAAATACATATTAATACTCTTTCTTTCCGAGTGGTATCCGTACATATGAATAGGTTGCCTGAACAAACCAGGAATACCAGTAATTTAACATCATTTAAACATTAATCAAAATGCAAGACTAGACTCAAACCATGAAAAAGCGTAAGGACGCAATAATCTTTATATATATATAGATATATATATAGAGAGAGATAGATAGATATATAGATAGATAGAAAGAGCGTGTGCGATATATAAAATAAGATTAATTAATAAAAGCAAATAGCAATAATAAAGAATAGTTTACGTTCACACGTTCTGAAAGTTCTTACACATATCCCAGAGCCATGGTTTAAGTATAGTTTTGCGTTTTAATACGAGTTTTTATACGATGTTTACCTGTCTGTTGTCAACTCTGCAAATGTTTAGCTATCTGTTGTCAACTCTACAGATGTTTAGTTATCTGTTGTCAACTCTATTAATGTTTAGCTATCTGTTGTCAACTCTACTGATGTTTACCTGTCTGTTGTCAACTCTACAAATGTTTAGTTATCTGTTGTCAACTCTACTGATGTTTACCTGTCTGTTGTCAACTCTACAGATGTTTAGTTGTCTGTTGTCAACTCTACAGATGTTTAGTTATCTGTTGTCAACTATACATATGTTTAGTTATCTGTTGTCAACTCTACTGATGTTTACGTGTCTGTTGTCAACTCTACAGATGTTTAGCTATCTGTTGTCAACTCTACAGATGTTTAGTTGTCTGTTGTCAACTCTACAGATGTTTAGTTATCTGTTGTCAACTATACATATGTTTAGTTATCTGTTGTCAACTCTACTGAAGTTTACCTGTCTGTTGTCAACTCTACAGATGTTTAGCTATTTGTTGTCAACTCTACAGATGTTTAGCTATCTGTTGTCAACTCTACTGCTGTCTATATGTCTGTTCGGTGCATGTTTGGTTAAAAAGGTTTTCATTTCTCACAACAAATACTGCATTCTTACATTGGTTTATATCCAGAATCGATAATATCGCAGTTATTATTTATATACTTACCCGATGCTAATGCTAAATCTGCATCGCGTAAGATGTTAAACTCATAGCACAGTGGGTTGTCTTCCTTGATTGTTCTTTTATCATAATGGATTTTTTTTTAAAAAACCAAATCAATTTAATCTAATAACTCAACTTGTATTCATTGCTTTTTTTTGGCAACATTGCAATAAGAAAACATTAAAATACATATTAACCTTTTATCTACCACAATAAAATGGGGGGGGGGGGGGGAGGCTTAATCGATAATTCATTGGAATACACATGTCTTTCAGTTTTCTTCTTTCTGTAAAGCATGAATTTTTGGTGGCCGCGCTAATGCAGTGACACAAGGCGCATTGAGATCATACTTTTAACACTGTCGTAGAAATTTTAAACAAATGGATTTCCAGGTCATGAAATGCTAATCCTATAATTGATAGCCACTATATTTAAACAAAGCCACCTGAAACTGCTTTATGTATTCTTTTGTATAGCCTATCTTTTACCTTCCGTGTCACACAGAGCAGGATTTGTTTGTCTGCAACAGGAATTTGTAGTGCCACGTGGGCTGGGTGAAGAAAACGAGGGCGGATTGATTGGGTGGAGGGGAGGAGCGAGGGGAATTGAGTAGAAGTGTAATTCAATGTTAGGCCCCTCTTCTTGTCTTATAAAAATCTATCAAAACTTATGAGAGAAACCTTTTTTTTTTCTCCGCTTTTTATGTACAGACGCTCCATCTATAAAAAAGATTATTGCGTCCTACACACATTTTTTTTAAATGTCTAGTCTATATAGTAGTAGAACGCAACTTTTTTTTTTAGAAGCCCCACAATATCGTTCATAGGGCTATATTACAGGAGCTCGTTCTATGCACAAGATTATTGCGTTTTGCATTTTGATAATTATTTAACGTGTTACCGTACTTACGGTATACAATTACTTCAGGAAAGAACCAATTTACCCCCCACCTTTTTCCAACACCCCCAAAGATTTCAGATGAGGGTCTGAAGGGGGGTGGGGGGTAGTCCAAGAAATATATCGCAAGCCATTACAAGTGTGTGTTAGTGTGTAGGCTACTGAGTGAAAATGCCACGAAATCGTAGCTTTCGATTCGCTTGACTGTCAAGGCACCGAAGACTTGCTCGTTCTGATATCATTCTTCGTTCAAAATTGTTGATCTTATTTTTTCTTTCTCCTTGTCGAGATCTTCCACCGGGTTTTGGTGTAGAGTTACTGGGCTTTCTTTACCGGACCGCGAAACCATAAACAATATAATAGTTCGATGAAATCCGGCTGATAAAGAGTTATCGGCCGTTAATACTACCCGGCTAACGTTCAACGGATCACTTCTCAGTCAACCTCTTCTTTGTACACCCGGCTCCCTCCCTCCCCCCTGATACGAAGACAATTTGTAATTTGAACTTTGTAATAAAACAAAGTTAATCTCGTTCAATGCTTGAGGAAAAGGAGTGTGTGTGTGGGGGGGGGGGGTGGCAGAGCTTTTGTTTCGTAAATATTGTGGAATCAATAATACAAGTTCTAATTGAATGTGTTTTTAAGAACAACAGTCCATATATAAGTTTTCAGTTTTCTTAACGTTGCATATCTGTATATATGTGTTGCTGTAATTTGTTTTCATATTTGGACAAGTAAGGTAAATTTCTCTCTCTCCATTTCAATAACAATCTCTAACGATCAGAATCTATTTTTCTATCTATCTATCTAAATTCTATCCTTCTGTGTCTCTGTTTATTTATCTGTCCGTCCACAAGTCTGCGCATGTTTATAACATATAACCAATGTTTACATTTTAATACTCGTTTTATCTTTACGGTTGAAAACAACCAACGACCATATACTTTGATAATAGCCATAAGTCTTTCAAGTTAATTCATCTGCAATACTGTGAATAAATCAAATTTCACCAGAATATTTCTTTTTGTTTTTACGTATTTCATACTATCAATTAAATACAGCTAGATTTGATTGCAATATAACTAGTAAATGAATTCATTCTTCATCCAGAAAAAGAAACCAACAACAACAGCAAGCAATGGCGAGTTCACAAAACGTGACCTTTGATATGAAAATGACCGAGCTGGACGCCCTCAAATCACAGTTTTCCAAACACCTGCGGCATTTGAACGCCCTGAGATTTCTCTACACCGACTGGTTCCAGAGGCGGCACAAGAGCTTCGCCGAGATGATCACCCTGTGCCACATGAAGGTCCCCCACATCGTGCCCTCGAGCTTCGAATGCGTGGGGCGTTTTCAGCAGTGCCACGACAGCTTGCGCACCGTCTCCAGATCGGGACTGTCCGCCGCGAGATGCCTGGAGGCCATGGGGGACTACCTGCAGATGTGGCGCCGGCTGACGGCGCTCAATCATCACGGCCGGGCGCTGCACGCAAAGCTGTGCGACTATTGCGCCAGTGTTTCGATACTGCGGGAGCAGAAGGTGAAGACCCTCGTAGACGAGCTGCAATCGCGGCTGAACAGGGAGTCCGAGAGCTGCTTTGACTTTCGCAAAATCCACAACGCACGGGACAATCTCTTCACTTACAAGGTGGCTTTGGCTAACCAGTCATTTCACGGACTGCTGTCAATAATACCGCATCTACTGAAGATAGCCACGGATATTTGTTACCTTAGCTCCAAACTATATTTGGAAAAAGTGTAAACAATAATGTGACATTTTTTTTTCTCCTATGAACGATCTTCATTACCCTATAACTTTTTTTGGGTTCCAGTTTGTATTCTAAAAACAAAACCCACCCACACCTAGTTAGAATGAGTTTACAATGTTGTCATTAACAATTCCATTACAAAGACATTTTAAGAAATCATAATCTGGAACAAATGATGTTAGAAGGCGACGCTGGCTTAGTAATCAAGCTCAAGTAGGTAATTTTGAAAATCTGGGTGCCAGTCAAATTATGGTAACATTAAATTTGACTTTGATCAGGCGTGTGCCAATCAGATAACCTGCCTTGGACAAGATGTGAGAATTAGGAAGGCGGAACCTTGTGCTGGCCACGCAAGCCTTTCGCAGGCCTTGACCAACTATACTGTTCTTTATATTCGGCTTTTTTTGACACAATCGACCTAAACAAACTAGAAGCGAAATCCGCCAACCTACGCAAGCGTGGATCGTGCTCTTGACACTATTACTTCGTCATATCTTGCTTCATATAGGTCTCCAAATTAACTATAATTAAAAAAGAAATGAAATGCCATTAGTTTAAAGCAGATGTCGGCAACCTTTTAATAATAGTGTGCCAAAGTAGGATTTCTAATTCATTCAGCGCGCCAACAGCCTAAAAGTCATCCCGATCTAGCACTCACTTTCTTGAAGAAGTAGCTTGAATTGTCTTTTTTTCGGAGACGGGGAAAGGTCTTCCGCATGCCATTGAAAACTACTTTGCGTGCCATGTTGGGCACGCGTGCTGTAGGTTGGCGACCCCTGGTTTAAAGTACACGTAATTCATTACATATGTTTGAATTATTACATGTTACCAAATGACACTTTTTTTCAAAAGGAAATAAGCAGCTTTAACAAATTACACACAAAAAATAACGTATTATATCAGTAACTGTGATGGTCTTATTTAGGAGAAAAAAAAAATGATTTTTTTTATACCTACGAATACTGTTTAGTAACAAACAATAAATAAAAGGTAAATATACGAATAATAAGTCTTTTTAGTACTTTACTAGAATTAAATAATGAGCTGTTCACCATTTGAACTCTCAATTATTTCTTATTTTGATTTTTTTTTTCCTCGCCAATATTTTGAATTAACAAATTGTATTGTATTGTCCTGTTGTACGTCTTGACTGTCGAAGGGAGCGAAGTTGATATTTGCGCAACAGTGAACCTATGCCGTAAATTTTATGTCTAATAAACTCTATTTTAAAAAACAAAAGTTTAACAAGTTGAAATCCTAGGCCTATACTTAGATCGAATCATCATTAAAATTTTCATAGCATAGACTTGTAAAGAAAAAGCTGGTACAAAAATTCAAATGATTAAAATTGAGTGTTAATCTATATTTTCAAAAGATGTGCACTTTAATTTCTCTTGCATTTAAAAGCATATCGCTCTGCAAATGCAGACGCTACGGGAAAATCCAATTTTCTCTTTAGTTGCCGGCACTCGCAAAGTCGAGAGCGACCTTCCATTGAAAATGTGACGCAAAACATATTTCCTTAGATATACATTCGTCACATAACAAAAAATGACGTCATTGTTCAATTTATTGACAAAACATTGCTGAAAGAGGGGCAACGCTCAAATCTTGGGACATTTTAAATTGAAAACAAAAAACTATAAGCATCTTAGATATAGTGAGATAAATTACTTGCCCTTTTTATTTTGCTGGAATGAAAAGACAACAACCTTAGCTCCAGTAAACAAAACCGTTGGCCTCTCCCACAGAGGACGTTATGACATCGACGACGTCGACGACTCAAGACTTAGCGGCCATGTTGGCCAACATGTCTGCTGCTTCGCTATTTGTTGGAGAGCTGCTGCCGCATGTGAACGAGGTAGGTTCCGATTTATGAGAATTCCGCAGCACACACGGTAAGCGCAACTCGTATATGCCATAAACAATTGAGTAACTTGGTTTTTTCTTTAGGAAATATTCATAATAGCCTGTTCACACTCAATCGTGGCTTGCCAAACATTTTCAAGCAGGGTTTGTGTACACGCATGTAAGGTTAAGAAGCCGTTTGCTATTTCCAGATTATCTAACTACTAGCGTGATAAAGCTTTCTTTATTATTAGTAACCGGTTTGGTCGCTAACCTGTAAATACAGACCCGAAGCCGTCACTGGCAATACTCGTACAGGTAAACTAAAAAAAGCACATCACTAATATTTTAAAACTGTAGGCTAATAATTTCAAGTATGATCGGCAATTGCGCACTAACGTGTTATTAACTTCTATGGCGTAACGAAATCTTACATGTAAACAAATAACAATAACACCGTTAGCCTTATCATTGTAAATCTAAGGCACAAACTGTCGTAAACACTTTCTCTTCCACGATCCTTTTCCCCCGTATGATATAAATCTCTGCGCATGTTGCGCACCGCGTTCTCAGTTCTATTTGCGGTATCAATTTTCCTTGTTTCTCCCACCCTGAAGGTTATTTTGTACAAGAAGTTTGCACCAATGGGCACAGTAACATCGGTCAAGTTGTGCCGTGATTGGGTGACTGGAAAATCTCTGTGCTACGCTTATGTAAATTTTGAGAATCCAGCTGAAGGTATTAAACGCTTTTACTTATACCATTTATACATGCAAAATGCTTTAACGTTAATGTTATTATCCTCGTTTGCCTTTAATACACTGAACTCAATTGAACATTTTCTTTACCGTGATCTGTTTAGATCTGTATGTTGAATGTCAGGCATGTCCACTAATTAGTTCAAAGATCCTACTGTTTTTTTACGGATGTGGGTTGAGGGGGTGATGGTTACTTTTGTGTAAATGTGTTATCATTATTTGAATTTTAACATTTAACGAAGTTAAACAAGCGTTGCAAGCAACACAATATCGCTTTCTTTACCTTGATCACAAATATTCAGTCACAGCGGTTCCTCTTGTATGCCTCACATAGTCAGTCATGTGTGTAGTTCTATTCTTAAGTTAAGTCTTTATTGTTTTATATATATATATATATATATATATATATGGATGACAAAGAGCATTATACATCATCATATATATGTGGTGTTGTCAAAGACACACAATAACATTGATGCGGTCTTTGCCTATGGCGGGGGTGGGGGGTATTTGAGCTGCACTAGATCTATTCCCCTAGCTATGGCATGCCTGGTCCTAATGGTGTGCCATCGAGACGGGGTCGTCTAGTTAAGAAGCAAGCGCTCAGCCACGTTTAATGATACAACTGAATTGTCTTGGCTGTCCAAAGTAAAGCTCATTTAACTTATATCTTATATCTATTATACATGTTCTCATTGAAAATAAGTTAGGGCCTACAAACAAAGCTGGCAATGGGTACTTCACAATGTGCGCTAGAACGGTCTTACAAAATTTAATTTTAGCTAAAAATTGGTTTACAAGTAAAGCCGAGCGGCAGCGCGTTTGGCTAGCGTACCGAAGGTGCTGGGTTTGAATACTGATGAAGGCTAGGACTTTTATTCCCGGATCTGGAGGGTGTTCCTGGGTCTACCCAGCTCTGATGGGCACCTGACATTAGTTGGGGTAAAGTAAAGGCGGCTTGGCATTGTGCTGGCCACACAATCCCCTTGCATGCCGTGGCCCACAGAAACTGATGATAGCTGCTTCACCGGCACTATGATCAATTTGGTCCGACGGAATAGTTTACTTACACTAAGTTTTTACATTTACGCTCTCAATAGGTTTAGCAATATAAATTACACCGTAAACTAGTGATGGTTCTACAAATGCCAACTGCAATGGTTTCTATATTCTTACTCACAATGTAGCCGAGAAAGCATACCGTTCCTTGAATTACGAGCTTCTAGAAGGGCAGCCAATGAGAATAATGAAATCGACACGCAATCCCTGGCTTCAGAAAGGCGGAGACTGTAGCTGCTATCACCATCATTGCTGTAACAACAACAAAGGCTTTGTTGACGCTAAGACTATTGTGGAAGCTATAGAAACTTACGGGTTCTCATTCAAGGTAGATTTTCTATAGACTCGTTTCATTAGTAGATGCATCAAGCTTTATTATTGGCATAACTTTTCAATGATAAACACTTGTATTGTCCAACCATAAATATTGTTCAACCTTTATTTATTCTCATACATTCAACACCAGCATAAACATTATATAAAGATACAA
Organism: Anisus vortex; assembly: GCA_949126835.1. Taxonomy (NCBI): domain Eukaryota; kingdom Metazoa; phylum Mollusca; class Gastropoda; family Planorbidae; genus Anisus; species Anisus vortex. The sequence continues at coordinate 16,582,685 of OX421502.1, read as the reverse complement.
CATACACACATATATAGATCTACTTGATATTGTTTCTAAATGATCACTTTAAATAACATTGTCCACAGAATATTGGCCTCCAAGATTCGGGCGAAGCTAAGGCACCAACTGGATATAAGTAAGTTATCTATAGTTATGTAGTATAATCATTTACCGTATTTTCATGAATGGTTTTTCTTATGCTGAAGGTGATCACATTTTTAAATACTAGTAACACATGTATTACATTTGTTTGGAAATTTTATTATTACTTTGATAATTTTCAGAGTTGTAAGATCAATGTAAAGAAAAAAACGTTAATTAACCCGTGCAGACCATTGTGTCTCATAACAGCGTAGCATCTGTAACAGTGCTCATGACCACGGCATGCAAGCAGATTGTGTGGCACCTTTAATTCCAAACTGATTTTATTTTGCACATAATGATTTCCAATGCTTATCATATTAAGGTAGTATCATGGTTGTTTCTGTACATATTGACCTCAGTGCTGCCAAAATGTGTAAACCACAGGGCCCCTATAGTAAAACAAGGATAAGGACAATACAAGACGATGCCGCGCGTTAGTTCGGTAATAATTGGTTGAAAAATATAGTGAACTTAGCTTAAGACGAGCACATAATCAATCTTGATAACTTGTTGTCCGACCCCCAAGCAGTATCGCAGTAATACCCGGAATGTCACTTCATGTGACATGCACTATAGACGCCGCAGGGAACAAAGAGAACTCAGTAGAATTCTAGGTTGATGCTTTTGAGAAACGGTACTTCAAACGGTCTGCCATTAGACCACCCACCCCCACCTTTTCCGATTAATTTGTAATTGAATATATTTGTCTTGGCGTATTTATAGTATACGTTTAATAATTTTTTTTTCTGATCACAGGTATTCAAGTGAATTTCTTAAACGAATGAATAATGCAAACAATCGATTCACAAATGTATTCATTAAGAACTTTAAGGATCTTTTGGACGATTTTAAACTGTGGAAATTGTGCAAACAATTTGGGGAGGTGACGAGTGCTAAGGTATTATTTCATATTTTGTTTACTTGTTTATTTACTAAAACTAAGAATTTTACTTGCCATTACTTTAAGAAGACATTACTTTTACACAATTATAATAACGCCGTGTGGTTTATTATTAGGCTTGTCTCCTGTATGGGGTACGGCGATCCTAAGGTTCTGGGTTCGAATCCAGCTGGAGGCTAGGATTTTTCTGATAGACTTGAGAGTGTCGCCTATTCTACCCAGCTCTGATAGGTCCATGACATTAGTTGGGATAAAGTAAAGGCGGCAAGGTATTGTGCTGGCCACACATCCCCTAGTATATCTTATGCACAGAAACGCTGCTTCACCAGCTTTATGATCAGTTTGGCCCGATGGGTACTTTACTTACTTAGTTGTCTCACTGTAAGGTTTGTTATGGTAACTTTAGATATGATCTAAAATGTAGCATGTTTGAAATATACATTCTCCGAACTTTACCAAAAATATGATAACATATTTAAAAGTTAATGATCGTCACCTTAAAAGTTTGTTGTTTGTTTGTATTCCTATCTAGGTTATGCTGGATGAGTACGGAATTTCGAAGGGTTTTGGTTTTGCATGTTTTACTGACTCAGACGCAGCACAGAGGGTATAATATTGAACGTTTCCTTATTCAAATTATATGTAACAACAACAGACATTCATGAATTATATTTTACATTCAATTCATTAAGTAAACTCTTTGACAGGCTATTAGTTAATCTTCTATTTAGTTATTTCTATATGGTTGAATCATTTTCTTATGTCAATAAAATATGCATGAACATTATGGTAATCTATACCTCCTTTGTGGATTCCAACTTCAAAGTATGTATACAATTATACTAATTTCCCGAGTAAGTTTTAACAAACCCACTCACGTCCCGAGTAAGTTATAACAAACCCACTCATGTCCCGAGTAAGTAATAACAAACTCACTCATGTCCCGAGTAAGTAATAACAAACCCACTCATGCCCCGAGTAAGTAATAACAAACCCACTCATGTCCCGAGTAAGTAATAACAAACCCACTCATGTCCCGAGTAAGTAATAACAAACCCACTTATGTCCCGAGTAAGTAATAACAAACCCACTCATGTCCCGAGTAAGTAATAACAAACTCACTCATGTCCCGAGTAAGTAATAACAATCCCACTTATGTCCCGAGTAAGTAATAACAAACCCAATTATGTCCCGAGTAAGTTATAACAAACCCACTTATGTCCCGAGTAAGTTATAACAAACCCACTTATGTCCCGAGTAAGTTATAACAAACTCACTCATATCCCGAGTAAGTTATAACAATCCCACTTATGTCCCGAGTAAGTAATAACAAACCCACTCATGTCTCGAGTAAGTAATAACAAACCCACTTATGTCCCGAGTAAGTAATAACAAACCCACTCATGTCCCGAGTAAGTAATAACAAACCCACTCATGTCCCGAGTAAGTAATAACAAACCCACTCATGTCCCGAGTAAGTTATAACAAACCCACGTATATCCCGAGTAAGTTATAACAAACCCACTTATGTCCCGAGTAAGTTATAACAAACCCACTTATGTCCCGAGTAAGTTATAACAAACCCACTTATGTCCCGAGTAAGTTATAACAAACCCACTTATGTCCCGAGTAAGTTATAACAAACCCACTTATGTCCCGAGTAAGTTATAACAAACCCACTCATATCCCAAGTAAGTAATAACAAACCCACTCATGTCCCGAGTAAGTAATAACAAACCCACTCATGTCCCGAGTAAGTAATAACAAACCCATTTATATTGAAATTTGACATTGTGGAAAGCATGCTGTTCTAGCGTGAGCGAAGTTTTCAAATACATTTCGGCCCTTTCTTCAGGCTGTCAATAAATTGAACGGTCTGGTGTTAGATGGACGTACGCTTTACGCTGGACCCGCGATGACCAGGACGCAGCGACAGAGAGACTTCAATTATAGATACGATAATGAAGACCATAAAAATGTAAATAAATATTGCAATTTGAATAATTGTATGAAAATCTAACATTGTCACAGCGTGATGGTCAACCTCTGGTGAACGCTACTGCAACTGCCTTACAGTCGATTTGGTTCGACGGGTACTTTGTACTAGAGGCAATGTATACACTTTATTGGAAGATGTTTACATGCCCACTGTACAAATATTTACTGATGAATCCCGACTATTACATGCATGCTATTTAAGCTCAGCACAATGGGTTTGATAGTAGCAAGAGATTATGTAAACTTATGCCCTATCTACTTTGCTCTATCAGTAGTATATATTTTCTCACTGTAAAATTTCGCAGAAACAAAACTAAGTTTTGAAAACAGGTTGAGTTCCCCCCCCCCCCCTAATACATTTATTTGGGCCAATACATATTTAAATTATTCTTAACCACCCCTTTATCTAATATAATTTTAAAGGAAGTTTATAATGAAACTTTGATTTTAACCAAAGACACGTGTTTAAAGAAACCGAGGATATAACACTGTGATGTTTTAGCCACAGAGTAAAGTTATATAAAGTCATTCACTGCAGCTGCTAGTGTAATGGTATATTAATTGTTTTCAGGATTGGCGTCACAACACTAACAACGCCAATTTGTCATGTTCACCCCGCATTTGTATTCGAAACCTTCGCGACATTGTGGACGATGTTAGACTTAGGAAGGAATTTGAAAGGTTTGGCCCAGTGATACATGCTGAGGTAAGGGACTACTTGGCAATAAGAGACCCTTTAAAAATACTAAAATGTTGCAGACAATTTAAAAAAAACTTTAGTACGAAAAATCTGTACAATTGTTCGGTAATCAATGTCATGAATGCTTAAACGTTAAGCTAAATGAATGCATTAAAACAACACAAGGATACACTAAGCTGATAAATATGTTTGCTTTATATGTCTGAAATTTTATACTCTTAGAAGCTGTCAGAATATGGCACCTTTTGCCCCGCCTCTCCCACACAACGACACAAAACATAAAGATATTTATGGCACAACATGTTATCTTGCTACCAAAATAACTAGGGAATCGTGTGGCCGACACTGAAATATAATAGGCCATAATTATTTTCCCCACTGGATGTCGGGTATCCATTTATATTTTAAATATAAATATTTATTGCTACTGGAAATGGTTGGTATAATAAACAAACATATAAGTGAAGTCACGTATTCACAACGGCAGCTACTTATCGCGTCAGTACAGAGAGTACACTACTACCATTTCGTCTACAATCTAAATATAGTATCTAAGCAGTGTCGTATATAGTGACGGGCTGATCGGGCAGTCTGCGAGCAGTGAGGTCACCCTCAATTGTCATATGATCACTGATCTTCTTCACTAATTATAGCTCAGTAGCCGTTTCTGGTCTAACAGATTACGTTTCGATGACAATCTGGCTACAAGTAATGTGTGTCCACCCAATAAACAATAGCTTTAGAGAGAGACAACGGAAATAAAAAGACAATCACTTCCTAAAATTTAATTATAGTAATTATTATAATACCCCAAGGGTCAGCAATAATTTGATAATAGTGCGCAAAAAAAGGATGTCTATTTAATTTACCTGCCGATACTAAAAATCAACCTACTTTTCTCGTAGAAGAAACTTGCATTGACAATTAGGGGGTTGGGTTCGCGTGCCATTGAAAATTGCTCTGCGTGCCGAGTCTGGAACGCGTGCCATAGACTGCCGATCTTTGTAGTAGATAAATGCTCAATTTAGAAGCTTAAGTTCCGAGATTTAGCAGTAACAAAAAAAGTAAATCAATAAAGTTCGTGTCAAGTTAGCACCGTTCTCAAAAGTTTAAGCTACATTCCTATACTTTATACTCAGTCTTAAAGTGCTACTCTTTTATTGACGGTTCTCAGACATGATCTCTACACAGATACTCTAGACCAGGGGTCAGCAACCTGTGCCCGAGTAGGATTTCTAATTCGTTCAGCGTGCCAAAAGTCTAAAATGTATCCTGTTCTAGCACTCTAATTTCTTGTAGAAAAGGCTAATCGCCATTATGGAGGTATTCCGCGTGCCATTGAAACTAGCTCTGCGTGCCGAATCCGGCACGCGTGCGGTAGGCTGCCGATCCCTGCTCTAGATGTAGGTTTTTTTTTAAAGTTAAAAGTTACCTTTTTCAATTTCAGCTGTTAAAAACTTACGACGGGAGATCAAAAGGTGTTGGTTACGTAACTTATAAAGAACAGACTGACGCCACAAAAGTAAGATAATACAGTAGTGTCTATTTTGACACTGTCAAGTTACATTCAATGTTTTAATCAGTGGTCATGGGTTGAATGTTAGCATGAAGTACTTCTATATGTTAGCATCTGTACTTCTATATGTTAACATGAGCACTTCTATATGTTAACACGACTTCTATCTGTTAGCATGAGTGTTTCTATTCCAGATGTAACTTTTAGTAAACTAAGTAGATGTTTTATATGTAATTTAAAAAAAATATTTTCGATTTATTCCTTAAGTACAATAATTACAAAGGTTCGTTAGGTATAAAATGATTTATATGAAACATATCTGTATTAGAACATATAATCATACCTGTTTTAGAACAAAGAAATTATCAAGGCTACACATCTTACATCTTACAGGTTTATATATGTTGTGGATTTTATTGATAATTTTGTACATATTATATATGTATTGTATAATATTAAAAAAAGTATTTACTAAACATGTTATCACCAACAGGCTCTTAACTCCATGCACGGTAAAGTCATCTACGGGACTCGCATCAGCGTGACATATGCACATAACTACTCCAACATATCCAGCAATTCCATAGCCGACAACAACGCTCTGACATCTGGCAACACCTCGTTGACTGGAACCGGTGGCAACACGACGGGCTCCCCCAGCAACGCCACGACGAACACCAGCAACGACGGCGACAACAACAACACGAAAAATTTCCTGCAGCTCAAAGACCTGGTCAGCACTTTGGCCAACAAAGGACATCCGGTCAACATCAATGACATCAGCAACTTCAACGGCGGTAATAGCGTTAATCGGAACTCAAGGTACATTAGACTCATTGTTGGAGATTGTTAGTTCCCAGAACAACTTGGTTTAGTCTAGGGGTCGGCAACCTACGAAACGCGTGCCACACTTGGCACGCCGTGGGATTTTCAATGGCACGCGAAAGAAGTCTCAAAGTCTTTAAGTCTCTTGTACAAGAAATATAGTGCTACAGCAGGCTGACTTTTAGGCTGTTGGCGCGCTGAATGAATTAGAGATCATACTTTGGCACACTGTTAGCAAAAGGTTGCCGACCCCTAATTTAGTCTAAAGCTCGATTGAAAAAAAAACCTGTTACATTTGCTTACATGTTAGATGTTTTACAATTAATGTAATTTGTAATGAGCTTCACTGTGTGTTTAAGATGTACCAGTTCCTTCATACAGTTAGTCATCAAGAAATGTTTTCTTGGGGCCACAGCTTAAAACGTGTTAAAAGTTACATAGTTACAATGGTCTGAATAAAACTGTCACCATTTTCTGAAACTGTACCGCAAAGGCACATTCCACTGGTTCCGATATATATGCTTCTTTTAGCATGCATTCTATATCATATTCTTGGTCTAAGGCGGTTGGGGTAGGGGGGGCATACAACCCAACCAGACCACATCGGATGTTTCTAAATCCTTTTTTTATTTCTATATATTAAATCATTACATTCAAAGTTGTTAATACTGCTAAGACAGTGATACAGTGAACGTTTTTATACATCTCTTTAGCATATTCACATTATAATACCTTTATAAATTATAAGCACATTTTTTTAGTATATGTTATAATATGTCCCCCCCCCCCCCCGAAAAAAACTACACTGCAACAACGTATTTTTTTTCAACCACATGGCATTATTGCCACCCTTACTTTGCAATATTTGCCCCTTCATGCCTCATCTACCTAGCTCTATCTTTCACTTGACAATCCCCCCTCCCCCATTCATGTTTCGAAATCCTGGCGACGGTACTAAGTACGGTACATCTTTGCATACGGACTAAACATTAAACAAGAGCCCAGCATGATACAACAGTACATTATTGCCAAATCCGATCCATCTTAGACTGAATGATAAGAAAACTAGAATTATTGCATTGATTTTACAAACTGGGTCGAAAGGATATAGGTTAGAATCCACGAGTCTATTTAAAACAATTTCTTTTTAATCGACCAGTTCAATTTATGATCCTTTAAAAGTTTTCAATAATTTGAAAAAAACAACAACAACAGACCTGCCATTTACATTTTTGGATCAATAGATTCTTTATGTGTCCCTTACACCGAGGTTTTACAATACAACTTTGTCAAGGGTCACGTTTCCTCCAAAAATATCCCTAAAACCAATAAAACTTATAGCATGCATTTATGCTTCAGTAATAACATTGACAACATCAACACCAGCAACAACGCCATCTTGGCGATGTCCGCCCGTAAAGCAGGGGACCAAACGGAGGGAGCTGAGAACGGCGGAGACGTCGCTAACGGCAACAGCACTGACCCGAAACGAAGCGACCAAGACGCCAGCGACGATACGACAGGCACTACGGCTACGCTTTCTGTGAAGAACCTGGACGAGTCGATTACTGACGAGAAACTGGAGAGTCTGTTTAGTGTGTATGGAAATGTCTTGTCAGCCAAGGTGAGATCATCTCTAGAATCCAATGAAAGTTGTTCTTATATGTTATAAATAGTTGTTCTTATATGTTATAAATAGTTGTTCTTATATGTTATAAATAGTTGTTCTTATATGTTATAAATAGTTGTTCAAAATTCTTTAGTTTCCCCACGAGTCGTTGAGAGTGTGACTCGTAGCATCAACGTCTACTCCCAAGGAATGGAGTGGGGCGACTAGCTCCTGTCAGAGGTCTGTGTCACTCCATTACACTTTTTGACGCACGACATGCTTGGTAAACCTGCACGTTTGCCCAGACCAATGATGCTCAATTTGTCATTAAAATAATACACCCTTTCGCAGCAGGCACATGAAATAGCTGGTCCATGTTAGCAGCATCAGACAAGCCTTATTGTGCATGCTGGACGAGCGGCAGAGTGTTCAACTGATGATTTTTTTCCCCCTGGACTTGGGGGTGTCTCTGAGTCTACTCAGCTCTGATGGGTACCTGACATTAGTTGGCGTAAAGTAAAGGCGGCTGGGCACTGTGCTGGTCACACATCCCCTTGTATGCCGTGACCACTGAAACTGGTGAACGCTGCTTCACCAGCCCTATGATCAGTTTGGTCTCAAGGGTACTTTACTTCGACTCGCTTTAAGATTTTAAAATACAATTAAGCAACATATGTCAAAAGAAACGTGGTGTAATTTCGAATAAGAGGACTCCAAACTTTCGGCACCACTTCTACATTTGTAATGTGTATTTTCCCCGCTGATGTTTTTTCAAGATGATCTATTTCTACTATTTGTATGTTTATTTTCTTCAGGTAATATCCAACGAGTTTGGCGTTTCCAAAGGGTTTGGGTTTGTGATTATGTCTGACGCACAGGATGCAGTGAGGGCCATCAAGAATTTAGACGGTCGAATTGTGGTGAACAGGCCAGTTTACGTGGCTCCGACAGCCCAAGCCAGGGCGCTGACCAAAGCTTAGTGCGGTCGAACAAAAATTTCATTTACTTTATAATATGTTCTTTTTATCATAGACAAATCGACTAACCGATTTTCCGCGAAGCACTAGGCATGGTGTTTCGATGGTGATGATGACGTAAATTCCATATTTAGCTCTGTATGTCTATGTTAAAAAATATAAACGGACCACTAGAACAAAAAACTCAGTTCAGTGACAAAAATAAAACTATCCATCACATGTTTCCCCTCGTTACTCTTGTCCCAGCCATCAAACGAAGCAAGTGAGAAATTAAAGAGAAAGTAACCAAGGGGAATTAACGCGCTCATGTTTGCGCCCTTTCATAGTTTTTAACTTTTTAAAATATACATTGACAAAAAAAAAATATTTTATTTTGTTTTCAATGTTTTAACATTTCCCTGTTTTCCATCGCGTTATATTGTTATTTTTTTTTATTGAAAAAATGACATTGTATTGAATCAACCCCCCAAAATGTCTTCGATCTTTTATTTTGTATCACTCATCGGCCCCAGAGTTTCTACCGTGTAACATAACGGAGAAATAATTGTGAAAATGATTAGCCCTTTTGCTTTTGTTTATTTCCCCCCCCCCCCATGCATCATGAAGTGTCATTTTTATTTTAAGAGCAAAGACATTTTCTTTTTGTTATGTAAGGTGTCATACATGATGGTAGATGGTATTTGTAGCAATAAAGGCGTTTATTACATTTTCCTACACTTTCTTTGTATGCTTCATTCATTGTACTTTGTATTTTTTTTGTGTGGATGATTTCGTCTTAGTGCTTAGTGTGAAATATTAACGCTCATTTGGTATTTATAACAAAATAAACTTTGTTTTTATCGGTGGTCTGGGTGAAAGAGAAATCTGATTGCCGTATCGATGGTCCCTGGTTCGAGTCCTGGAATAAAGGCTGGGATTTCTTTTAAAGGGTCCCGAGGTATATCCTGAATGTAACTAGTTCTGATGGGTTTGGGTATTAGTAAAGGCGACTTTCACATGCCCCATGGACCAACAAAACTTGAAAGTGAAACTTGTGTATCAACTGTAAAGTTCACTTAGTTTTAATAATTACATGGTAGTAAAGTTGACAAATCCGTTCTTGAAACTTCTATTATAACATGTGTAGAAATATGAAGGAAACATCCCAGTGAAATAGCAAAATAACGTTAAGTCATTTACAACTCGAAACAGAACTGAATCTAATTGTAAGTGTGGTTCACTAGTATAGCACATATATTCAGGCACGCTCTTGCTAAGCAAAATGCATAGGTTAAAAATGTCAAATAGAAAGATCAATGACAAGAATATTAAGGGTTGCCTTGAATTTAATTGCATTGTACACTTGACAATTAATTTGTTTATAAAATTATTTGGTCATATTTATTATTTATCAAGTCTAAATCGAATTCTTCAGTAAAATAAGAAAAAAATTACATTTTCAATAAATTCTACGTGTAGATCTAAATTATTGCAAATTTAATAGAATAGTTGAAGAAGAATAAAAGTACTTAAAACTAGTCCAGTCTAAAAATTGTCTATTTAGTTTATAGCGAACAAATTTATATTGATTTTCAAAACAGTTAGGATGGATACAAACAAACAGCTGAAAGTGGAAATCCATATTTTTATTTGCACTATTCTGTAGTAGTGTAATAGTAATCCTTGTCAGACCAAATTGATCCACAGGGCCGATGAAGGAGCGTACACCAGTGACTGTAAGACTTAGATATCTATATCTATCCATCTATCTTTCTATCTATTTATATTCCAAGGGTGGAAAAATATCTACAAGTACATACGATAATAACTAAGTAAAACGCATCTTGTTGTTGTTTTTTTCGGGGGGGGGGGGGGGGCAATTGTTATTGTTTAATCTGAATATATAGGTTAACTAATAATAAACAAACTAACTGAAGAATAAAATCGTAAAGTTTACAGACACATTCTAAATATAAATCTTATAAGTTGGACGAATGAAACTAAAACAAATATTAAACACATGCAAGGATATAAATACAACATAAATACAATCAATACAACACATTTTAGTGTCATATTATTTTAGGAGATAGCTCTGTGCAAAAAAAAATTATTCAGTTTTTCATGAGTTGTTTCCCCATTTCTTTATAAAGTATACGAACAAAAATCAATCTATAGGCCTAATATTAAATTATGTGAAACGTTTTTATTTGTTATCTCAATTTTTGTCTTCCGTAACTTGGCTAACTGTATGCAGCCTTAGCTGCTCAACAATACATCACAAATAACAAACTATTTACGCACAAACTATCATACGAATTATCAAACAAAACAAAATATAAATGTATTTTATAAATAACAAATAATAAATTATGCGAGCCTGAGAACTAAATTAGATTTTAGCAAAAAAAATAAAATATCCGGTATTTGAGAGTCATACACAAGTAAATATTGGGTGGTCACGGCAAACTGCAGTTCTATATATTTCTCTAATTTGTCTATTTCACTTTTTTTTTTCTCTAATCTTTCTCTTTCTCTGTTCTTTTTTTATTGCTTTATTCCTTTCTTCTTTATTTCCTTATTCTTCTTTATTTTTCTCTATTTGTTTTCATCCTTTAGTCATTTGAGTCATTTTTTGTTTCTTTCTATTCATTCACTTTTCTAAATTCGCCAAATTTTCCTTTATATTCTTTTTTCTTCCTACTCATCTTCTCTTCATGTCTCCTTTATCTATTATTTCTCCATTATTTTTTATCGCGTAAATTCTTCTACTCATCTTTCTTCTTCTATTTTTTAAAGTTGTGTTGTTCTTTTATTTCGTTATCGTTTTATCCTTTTTTTCTTCGACTTTTCTATCTATTTCTCTAATCTTTCCTTTCATCTACTCTTTGTATTCCTCTTTTCAATTTCTTTTTTTTTTTAATAATATAATATTCCTCTATACTTTATATCCCTTTCTCATTCTTGTATTCTTACACAATTCTTTATATTACTATATTCTTTTTATTATTTTACTGTTTCTATTCAATTACTTATACGTCTTTCTTTTATTTTTTTTACAAGTTCTACCAGAGATTTATGATTTTACATGGTCTAGTCACCTTTTGATGTCTGCACTCAACTTCAGCAAAAGTTTTCTGTAGATGAAAATAACTCCAATATAATAAGCTAGTTTGTAAGGCTAATTACAATGAATTACGACTCGTATTGCATGATTTCACGTTAAGCCAATTTTGTCTCCTATATTTACATCCTTACATGTATTTAATCAATGACAATAATAAGATGGATTGCTTGCTTTGATATGTTTGCTATTTGATAACTTGAAATATTTAGTTTCAATATATATATATATATGCACATTTTCATCATTTGTCATTCAAGTCAGCTCTTGTAGTTTTACACTAAGCACTTCTTAAAACCATCTATCGATTTACATTATATCAATGTAGATTATATCAATGTAGCTTAAATCCATGTGCCTTATATCATCCATGAAAAAAAAGCACATCTGCCCTCACATATGAAGCTAGTCTTCCGTTACATATGTATTGATTGTATAGAACATAGGTTCTCAACCTTTTTCGGCTCGCCGCCCCCTTTTACAATTTTTTTCCGCTCACCGCCCCCCCCAACGAAATTTTTATTAAACATAAATATAATTAATTCTAAAACAAATTTATTTGTATTATTAATTTTATAAATATAGGAGACTTATTTAATAGCACTATATCATGTAATTTCTGTAATTATTAATGTTTAGGCTAAAATAGGCCCTATACAATCCTTAAATGGACAAAACAATTAATGAAGGAAATGTTTATTTACAACTGTTTAACGTAAATTATTTTAATCCTCTAATAACTAAATCTTGTTTTGAATAACATAATGTTAAATGTATATAAAGAAATAATAATAATCAGTAATATTTGTTATATTACAAAACAGAACTTGTTCGGCATCACTTTTGAATCAAATGTGGAAACATTTGTTAATTAAAGGGAGATAATAAACCCGTTACATTTGAGCTAATATTTTGTATTTGTTTTTCTTTTATACATAAAAAGGCTTACATTTATAACTTTGAAATGATCAAACTGTAAAAAGTATTTGAAAATTATATAAATATGATATGACGAAATAATTTATATGTAGGCCCTATATTTTTAAGCATTACAATAACTACCCAGTTTGTATGATTACTCCGTATCTATCCCGCTTAACGATAGCATTGATATATATCTATTAGACGGTAAAACTGAGATCAAAATATCATTATTATTAGCATATGTTAAGGCGACAGTGATCGGTCAGCAGGGTTGTCAGTCCGGTGCACCAACAATAGGATCAGATGGCCGCACACCATATTTGCCAAATACTGACCCCTACTTCATCGAAAAGTCATTGCGATTCCTATTTCTTATTAGTTTAATAATACGTATGCCTAGGCCTACTGTTGGGGGATATCAGATATTTAACAGTAACAGCACTTGCGTTTACATCATATTTCATCCAAAAACTAATCGATTAAAAAAGCTGAGGTGTTCAAATTATATCAAGTACGTTTGTATCGCCCACTTGCCCTTCACCGCCCCCCAATCGCCCCGGGAATGTCAGCGCCCCCTTCCCTAAAGCTTCTCACCGCCCCCCGTGGGGCGAAAACGCCCCCATTGAGAACCTATGGTATAGAATGTCCAAACTCAAACTTATTATTTATTGACATTATATGTTAGGAAAGAATGAAAGATCTTCTAGATATATCTTTAGGGTTTTCAACTTAACTAGAGAGGTGTCACCGAGCCTACCCAGATCTGATGACTACCTGACATTCGTTGAAGAAAATAAAGGTCTGACCACCCAATCCCCTTGTATGCTGTGGCCAGAGAAACTAATGAACGCTCGTTAACTAGTCACATAACCAACGTGGTTCGAAAATGACTAAATATAAGATAAGATTACTTTATTGATCCAAATAAATATAAGATAAGATTACTTTATTGATCCAAATAAATATAAGATAAGATTACTTTATTGATCCAAATAAATATAAGATAAGAATAAATTTATTGATCCAAATAAATGTACATTTGATTTGTTTACATAAATTCCGTTAATCAACATACTTAAGACAATATTAAAGAACCATTTGTACTCGAGCACAATAGACATTCACACACACTATCATACCATTTATCATACAACAAAAAGTATGATATAGGAGTCTGCTATTGTATTTTCTGGCTGACTGATGATTCTTTTTAAAGATTCTCACTGATAGATATCAGAGCCCAACTTTTGATCTTTTCAAAGACACCAGTTTATTTTTATTATATTTCCAACGACGATCTTAATATTGACGCCATCTGCGACAATTGATAGAACTAAACGTCCACTAAGAGCGAGGGTAGACACATAAGCCATCTATCGTTCATGAACATCTCCAGCTATCTGATTCTAGACGGCAATAAAGATCTATCCATAATTCCATTAATCTTGTAAAAAAAAGCAGACCACACTTTGACCGATCCGAGCACGCCCTTAGGGCTAGTAAAGAAGTGTTAAATAGTTCCTGTGGCTGAAGGGATATTACAGTATATTATATGATGCTGTTATGACTTTTTCTCCATATTAGCTTATCGTCAAGATATTCAGTACTTTGAACATTTGCAACTGTCCAAATACCGAAATGGTAGGAGGTTAGTGTAAACAAAATTGTATGCAGACTAATGTGTACTATTTCGTCATAGCTGTTGCCACACTAATCTTGTGGATGGTGAAATCAGCAGAATCAGATATTCTATAAAATCTCATGGCTACAAAAGGGAAATGATATTTACAATGTAGCCAATGTTATAGGACCATTGTATCATTATGTAGCTCAGATAGTAAATATTCCATTTCAGGACTTTTATGTTTGTAGTGCCATAGAAGAAAAGTTAACTCGTTTTATTTGCCACGAATTAAGAAATGATTGTGTCGCAAGCACAAAAAATAGCCACCTCCTTTACTTTTCCAGAACTCAATGAATGCTACTAATGCTAGGTACACTCCAGAGTAGAGGGGTGGGGAATTCTGACATTCCCTCAAGGTATCTGGGAAATAAAGATGGGGTGGGTTGGGGGGGGGCTAAATTAGATACTTCATAGCAGAAATTTGACATTCTTTCGACAGAGCCAATAATACTTCATCTTCAGGAGCAGTTTTAACAGAACTATAACATGTAGTTCATAGCTCTGTTCTAAAGGAAACAACCGATGCTGGAAAAGGTTAGAGTTCAATTTGTATACTATAGTTGATCCAATATGTCCAAACCATGACTAGAACGTCTGGTGCGCGTTAGAAAAACTTTTTTTCAAAACCATTGTTTATTTGCTACATATTAATAATTAATTAATTACCTCTTAAGTCAAAGAGCAATTCTGCGACATTCCTCCTGACTCCATTGGCTCCTTGTGATAGCCAGACTTGAATTCACAGTGGCGATACTTTGCTTTTAGTGCCTACATAATAATGAGATGACGTCTTATCTCAAGGAACTAATCAAACTCGAATTAACCGCAAAGTTCACTCCGTTCTGTTGACTCTTCGCTTCTCCAGGTATTCTTGACGTCTGTTGGCCAGAGAGCCTTCTCTAAATCTTGCCCGAAAGTCTAGAATCTGTTCCCCAACCAGCTCAGGCAGACACATTGAATTACTACTCTTAGAAAGAACTTAAAACCTCATTTTAAGCTTTACCTTCCTTGAACACTGTTTAACTTTTTTTTAAATAGGTAAATACTACATTCATTTGATATGTCTTGTTTTTTTTTTGTTAAGTATTTAGATTTTCAATTAGCTCTATATCGTTTCATGTTATCAAAAAGAAATAATGTAGTTATCTAGCTTAGATGTTATTCTTCAGCCCAAAAATTATAATAAGATGGACCGCTAGCTTTAGTGATAACTTGAAACACTTAGTTTCGGAATTTCCGATCGCGCTAAGTCCTTTAGACTTCCGGTTTAGTAATTCGCTATGATTTCCTCAATGGAAAATTAAGATTAAAATCGAAAGTTGTATACAGCAGAAACCGTTAATACAATCGTAAGAGCGTAGAAGTCATTCAAGACAGCCTTATTAGTTGCGCACGGGGAAAAAAGAAAAAAAAAACCTCTAAAAATATAGTAAGCGGTCCATCTTATTATAGTATAGTATTTGTTCTGCCAAGAAGATAATGATGCCAGATAAATGGCCAGCAGCATTAACTTTCTCATACTGAGGGCTGGTAACTACTAATGTAAGAGCCAGAGAGAAGATCTCTTGGCATTTTTGTTTAAATGAATGGATTGAAATCCCGACCACTTACCAGTATGTGACCCCCCCCCCCCCCTTTTTTTTTTTAACTTTAATTCTTCTGAAATAACTTTCGTTTTTTTCCCTATACTTACAGGGGTGGGCAAACGACGGCCCGCAGGTCGCATGCAGCCCAGCAACTAATATTATGTGTCCCTCGAGAGCATTTAGAAATTTAAAGAAAATCTTTTTATTTAGTTGAATACAGAGTTTTTTTTTACCTTTACGATTTTTTAAACATTTGTTTAAATTTCATGAATATAAAAAAAAAATTGCAAGCATTTACACATGTCTCATTGCATATTAAAAAAAATTAGTCGGTTTATGTCTAAATTGAAGCCTTTGATAGATAATATTTATTTTATTATAATAAAAAATTGTAAAATCTGGTAAACTTATTAAGAAAAGGTTGTTTCCATATTGTGAAATATGAGATTTAAGTATTTAAGTAAAATAAAATTGCATTAAGTGTTTCGAAATCTATAAAAAAATTCATAATTTCTTTTTCGGGATAGGTTTCTGCATACTAAATGGACATAATATATAAGCGGCCCGCCAATAGCTTTGCATTTTACAATGCGGCCCCTACGCACAAAAAGGATTGCACACCCCTGCTGTACACCTTTATAAAAACAACAGCCGCCATCATTCTATTCGAAAAAGAAAAAATATCGAGGACGTCTTAGCTACTCAAAATGTCCATCAATGAAGAAACCTTTTTTTTAATACCTTTGTCTTGAGTAGAAAGTAATTCAATCGGACATCGTTTCCTACATACTGTCTCCACTCGCCTACCCAGTCAGCTGGATTGATGAACACAGAAAGATATTACAAGTGACATTGGTGTAATAAATTGCACTAGGCTTACGATTTCATGTTTTTAACTTTCCCACCTCTTTTCACCATCCTACCATAAGTCGCTGCGACAGAATCTCATTTTTTTAAGGGGAGGGAAACGCAAATTGAATAATTCATGATTATTGTATCTGGCCGAGTAACTCAAAGTTCTATTGGATTATAGTCTTTAAATGTAGGCTTTGAAGCATGCTACGAAGTCCTTTTTTAAGGCAGAGTTTTCTTCTCTGAACGCTATTGCAGAGATGTATGTATTGAAAACGCTACTATAGCTGTATTGAACTTTTTTTTTGGTGTTGTATTGAATAAGTGATAAGTTTGTTATATTCTATTACAAAGATAAACTTCGTTAAACATTAAGTCAATAACAATATTGTTAGAAATCAAAACCTTTGACAGCCTGCTTCAAAAATACACTTAACCTTAGGCTAAGTGGAATAAAGACTGATAGCTTACTCACTACTGCCTTGACATTTTTTCTTAAATGCTACTCTCATTCTGTCTATGCAAGAATTGATTTACTTGTTCTCTCGCAGATTTAAAACAGATTTTCTCACAAAGTTAAAAGGTTGATGGTCTCATAATAATACGTATTTTAAGATAATTTTGCCTTTTTTTTCTCCATACCCTTTTAGAGCTATTGCATGAGTACTAAACATTGACAAGTCTTAACAAATATGCATGCATAAAAGGTCGAAAAAAAAGACATTTCCGGACTTTTTCGATAATTTACTTCAAAACATGTCTGTGTGCTACGTTACTGGTTGTACGAAAATATGCAGCTAATACAAAAATTTTTCATTTGCAAAAGATGGCGACAAAAGATAACAATGAAATGTGAATGTCAGATTTGAATTATCACATATTTATAATCCCAATTTTATTGCTTGATGCAAAATAATATTTTCGAGTTGTTGTTGTTTTTTATAGAAATCTGCGCATTGTGGTTTTCAATTACCAAGCACGCAACTCTTGACTAATTTATTTTATAAACAAAAAAGCTAAATTTAACATTACGCGACGAACACTTTGAGTATTAATTATCGCCTATTCACTTTTGATGTCAAAAACGGATTCCTTATAACTAATCTTGTAGCCGTTGCATATTTTTAAAAGACTAGAACTGGCCGTCGAGGTTGAAATCGATTGTCAAGCACCATTAAAAGCATGGTATTTGTTTACGAAAATGGCGGGAAATGTCAAAGAAAGCACGTGGCCTCTTCCATTTGAAAAGGTTATGCCTAATTAAGACTTGTCAATTTAGATAAACTTGTTCCGAAAAAAAAAATCATTTATATGACGTCATCAAACTTTTGCGCCGAAAGAAAATATCATTTTTATGACGTCATCAAACTTTGAGCTTTAAATTTGTGAATGAAAGGGAAAAAAATTATTCATGTTTAAGTTGCCTACGTATTGTATACGACATAAATTAACTTTGTAGCGGGCAATCTCATTATAACTGCATGGGTAGTTAGTGTATTTGAGAATTGATTTTAGCCGGTTCGGAGAACAGGGCACATATCTGCTAGTTAATATATAGGTGTACAACACAAAATAACATTTACACATAATATTGTCACATCTGTAATGAAAATTGACAACGCAAAAACTGCGAAATGAAAACTATATATATATGTATTAAACGTATAAGCGTAATACCAAAATCCTTAAAAAAAACATTGAAGAGATAAGGTAATAAAATGCGTACATTCACACAATTTTGATTTTACGTTTACAGTGTTATTAATATAAAACTATTTAATATCAAATACCATATCAACAGAACAGATAATTAAATACGATCGTAACACAAAAAAAAACACAACTATTTTACGTTAAAATTTTATTTTTCAATTCTATTGTTACTTGATTTGAAATAATCACATTCATTTTATAAAGGAAAAAAACTTGCGTCCAAAGCAGCGTTTATTACAAATAAGATATTTAAGTAATAATAAACACGAATGTAATACATTGATTTCATGTTTAATGTTTACTTTGATAATCTTACATTTGAAATGTCAGTAGAAATGCAACTTTAATTATTACTGTTTGCTTTTTTTTTTTTAAACCGACTATGGATACATTACTAATGACATGACGAAACAGAGAGAGAGTTTTTTAGTCTTGTTTCGTATATATGGAAGTTTGATGCTTGGATATTGTTTTGAAAGATAATCATTAACATACACATGGCATTGTATGTCAGAGGGAAAATATATGTCGATACTCACAAAGAAAAAGTAAACATATTTTTCCTTGTTTCCAGAAATGTCATGTTCTCTTCCCCTAGTTTTAAAGTAACGTGTCTATAGCAGGCATTTATCTCCCTTGTGTTGTGTGTATGTGGTTTGTTCTTTTCAGTATAATGAGGAAACCCTAAACCATACGTTGCATGCCGGTAATCCCAGGCGTTCTGCATAGGATGAACATTAGTGCCCTCGTTTAGCTTCTTAGATAGCGGTGTTCATTTCTTTTCTTGTTGAACATTATCTTAGGCTCTATGCAATTGAGAGCCTATAATTGCCTATTTAGATACTTTCTTATCCGACATTAATCTAGACTAGTCTAGACCAGGAGGTCGGCAATCTACGACAGGCTTGCCAGAATTGGCACGCATACTGATTTTCGATGGCACGCACTAGACACCCGAAAAGGCAATTCAGATCTTTTCTACAATAAAATTATGTTATAGCGGCTGCTGGCACGCGGAATGAATACGAAATCCTACTTTGTCACACCATTATCAAAAGTTTGCCGACCATCGAGTCTAAGCAGTTGTATCTCTAAATATCTTTTTTACTTTATCTTCTGGTATAATTCCTTTATCTATCATTTCATCTTATTTGTACCAGTGTTTCTTCACACATTACACAGATGTAATGAGGTCTATGCACAATTCCTTAGAGACAGAAAATCGATCACGTGATGCTTTTTAAACTAAAAAAAAATTGCTGATTTTACATTGATCTTAATGGCACCCATGCTTATTAAAAATGTTAATTTTTAACATATCCTTGAATATTGTGATATTATAAATGATGCTCACGGATGCAACAATGATTATAGACATTTAATTATTAAAGGACAACACCTATTTGTTGATCTATCAAAGGAAATCGATGAAAACATTGTAGATTATTTACATGATAATTTAGAGGTAGAATTAGCGCACCCAACAGCAGCGCAGTAAGCCATTGTTAATGTTTACAAGTGTATTTAATCAGCATCACGTGATCGGGAAATCATTCTGCATAGACCTCATTAAAATTATTTATTTTTTTTGCTTTTTTTGAAAAAAAAAAGAAGTTAAAAATTATAAGAAATTAAACAAAATAATTTCGCAATTCAATTTAAGAATCAAATTTCAATTAAAAATTTCACCAACTTATCAATATTAAAGACAATTTAACTATGTAATTTTTTTTTTTTTATGTTTGCTTTTTTTTTTTGCAATGAATGGCAGACCTACATATTTATTTCTCTTTTTTTTTTATCGATGTTTTGTGTTGTTTTTATATGGAACGCTTTAAGGTAGGATGAAGCGGAAGTCATGAATTTCTGGGATTGGTTAGTTGGGAACATTCTATGTGGGTTTAGATTTAAAAAAAAAAAAAGTTGGTGTTAGCATAGGTCCTGCATAATAACTCTTTTCATCATAGTTCTTCCAGAACTTAATATAATCTAGATCTTAATATAATCTTAATATAATCCAGATAATATCATCTAGATATATAAAAAAAAAAAAAAAAGAATATTGGGGCAATTTGAAGACTTCCACAGCACTAAATCCTTTTCTTCCATGTCTTCTTCACAAGTTCTTGTTTCGTTCAGGTTGTTTCAGTTGTTTGAGTATTATCTTATAAGTCTTATGTATTACAGACGCTCATTCTATAAAGAAGATTATTGCGTCCTACGCTCATCCGTGGTCCGAGTCTAGTCTTGTATCTTTATTAATGTTTTAAATGATGTTAAGTTACTGGTTTCCCTGATTTGTCCAGGCAGCCCATTCCATGCCCGAATGTCACCCGTGAAGAAAGAGTACTTATATGAATTTGTTCTCACATAAGGGATAAGGAAAGTGTTTTTGTCTTTATGTTTATCTGAGCCTTGCAACAGGTTGTTATTGGATCGTATTTCTAAATTAGAGTTTAATGCCTTGTGTATTATTACTTCATTACTCTTTGCCCTTATGTCTGGCAGAGAGTAATAAAAATAATTACAACCAATGCTCTCGGACGATAATACAATTTAGTATACCAAAATTTGAATGCTTAACATCTCATTTAGATGTGTGTTTTTTTTTTAAATAATACTATTTACAACTATATATGTGACGCAGTAACAATAGTATAATTCAGAGGTTACACTGCAAGTGTCGGTCTAGTGAATGAACAGAAAGGCCCATCTGGGAAAGTGGGGTGTGTTACAAATTAAGTAAATTGCCATGTCACAAGAAAGATAGATATATTCGTCGACTTCGGGAAAAAGGTTAAATTCATTCAGATTCTCCATTCTTACAACAAACATAAATCACAATAGAGAAACATAGCAAAAAATGATAAACTGCACTGGCGTAACTATCAAATTTGCCTGTTTTTTTTTAGAAAAGTTAACAACATAATTGTGTTTCGGGAAGTTAAAAGAAAATTTAACACCAACAACAAAATAATGAGAAGTTTTGACGACGCTGCCTTAGAAAGTAATTGACATTATACAGTGGGAGGAAAGGACCTTTAAAAAAAACAACGATAAACTCCGGACTAAAAAAGGCAATGGAAATAGCATGGAAGAAGTTGATGATTGACTTTGCACATAAAGATGGAGTATTCTAAAAAAAAAGATTTTCGGGTAGAATAGACACAAATTTAAAAGATCTCTTTTATACTCTAAAAGTAAATATAAACTGCATTTTGTGTGCACATAGTGGATAATTGCTTTACAAGAAAGTCAGAACTAAGACATAGAAAAAACTCCTTCGATGCCATTCAAATTGAATATACCAAGACGGACATAAGATATTGATTATGTGCTGTTTAGAGTTTGAATCTACTAATTAGCTGTTTACTTACTGTTACTTGGCCTGTTAAGAAATAAGACATAGTAGCGAAATAAGAAAAAAACCTTTACCCAGTAGCACAATTAGAGGGGAGTGAAGGGGACGGCCGCCCTAGGGCCAAAGTTTAATTGGCGCAAGACTGACTTTTTCTCTACGTAGGTTAACTAAATGATATATAACTATTCTACATGGGCGCCGATTTCCACTCATACCACCACATGTACCCAAAGGCGCCATATTCATCAGTTACGCCACTACATTAACTTGTCGCCGTATTCGAGCTTTTAAAAATCTCAAGTAAAAAACAATGTATTATTATCAGAGGCATCATAAATGTATTACATAATATGTTTAATCACTGATACATAAGGAACACACATATGAAATATACAGTTACTGGGTACAAACACCTATAGATTACTTTCATAGTTAATGATTACATAAAACTTATTCAGGGAATTAATTCGTTATATAAAAAATAGCAAGTCATCACTGTTTGTTTGTACATAGAACTGGTCAGAGGGGCTGTTCTTTGTTTGTTTGATCATTGCACTGGTCAATGGGGATGTTCTTTATTCGATCATAGCACTGATCAATGGGGCTGTTCTTTGTTTAAACATAGCACTAGTCAATGTGGCTGTTCTTTGTTTGTTTGAACATAGCACTTGTCAATGGTGCTGCTCTTTTTTTGTTCTAATATAGCACTGGTCAATGGGGCTGTTCTCTGTTTAAAATATCAATGATCATTGGGGCCGCTTCCACGTTATTTTGATATTTCTCGAGAGAGACGTCTTTTTGAATTTCACGCTGTTGGCGTCTCCATTGTTCTGAGAAGCCTCGCTGTAGAGCCGGATAATCTCGGGCTTGTTACTGGAGCAGCACTTGAAGGCATCAGCGAAACTCTGGCGGAACCGCCGGTTCATGAAACAGTAAGTGATGGGATGGATGCAGGACGACATGTAGGCCAGGGATAGAATCACCGTCTTCAGAAGTGGGGAAAAGTAGTACCTGGCGCTGATGTAGTCCAGGGTTGTCCAAGAGTTGAACAGGTAGAGCGGCGTCCAGCAGACGAAATATTCCAAGACCACGACGCACAGCATTTTCACCACTCGTTTCTTATTGGCCAGGACCCGGCAGTTGTAAGCAGGGTGGATCACCTGGACCTGTTTCTTGCCGTTGGAAGATTCGCTGGACACGCTCCTGTCAACGTTCTTACGGGGTATCAGAGGTGACTGATGTATAGGCGTGGTAAACCCGTTCTGTGTCTCTTTAACCTCGAACCTCTGAGGATCCGACTCTGTAAACATAATAAATATTTGCGTTAAAATGTCAGAAATTCTAACTTGGCCTATATGCATCCTTGTTATTTAATAATTGTATATTGAGAGCCTTCAGAACTTATTCGTTTATTGGCGAGACATGTGCAAGTAATGAGGATTAAGCGACGTGCTTTAATCAGTAAAAAAGGAATATATAGCATTAAGTCATGGATCAATAAGTTTAGTGTAGATGATGGCAACCCTATAATTGAAAACATTATTTTATTTGTCGTGGGGATAATCCAAAACACATGGAAAATTGAAATAACTTCAATCGACATATAATTTTAAGTCTTTATTTATTTGTTGCTTTTTTACAAACGAAATTTTAGATCATAAATGTATATCACTAAAATATAATTTGAAAGCTGTCCGTACTATTTCTTTGTTTTGTTTAGCAAATGAGATCGTCCTGTTTTTGTCCTTAAACTACATAAAAAACAAGAATTCTCAAACTAGTATGCAATAACTCCTGATATTTTACATATAGGCCTCAGAACCCATCTAATTTACGCTATCGTTATAAACACAGTGGCTATTTCAAATCATACAATCGAAAACAAACATAAATTTTAAAAATGATTTAGAAAATGCCCTTGACATAGGCATAAGATAATCAATGCGTTTGAATTTATCTGTTTCTAAGATTATCTGACGAGAACCAGGTTTTATATCCATGTCATCCTGACATTTAAAATAAGTATAGAAAACTTCCGCTTATACTATTGACTGGTAGTGTTAGTCTTAAGACTGTGTCTAGTCAAGTAATTAACGAAACATCTGTGTTTATTGCCTCCCTGCTACATGCTCTCTTTCCCCTCTTACAGTCATGATGGTCCAAGTTAAAGTTTAATCAATCAAGAAATTAAAACCGTAAGATTTAATCAATTGCAATTTTCACTTCATTCGGAGATATTGCTAAGCGTATTAATATTTCCTCTGTCTAGTTGTAATGATTGTTCATTAAAAAGGTATTAAGAGATTGTTAGGTAATACATTTTTCAATAACAAATTATTTTTATAGCTATTATAATAAGTTTGTAAGAAGTCACTAGTTCAATTATTTTAGTTCAATTTATTAGGATTGATAAATGAAGACTCAAAACTATTATAGTTTCAGGGGCGTCGACATATACATAAAGGATTGCGTCAGCACAATAAAACAATTTTAATTGTTCGATGTCGGCTACCTGGCTGGTATGAGATGTGGAGTTTGTATTAAAGCTGCCGGATCTGCGAGAACAAAAGAATTACCATCAAGTAATTGCCACTAATTTAAACAGAGAAGTCTGTACTCTAATTCACTAGGAGGCGATCTATTATGGATATCAGAAGGTAAATCTATTTCAGGGAATGATATAGGATTGTGTTACTTTATAAAACTGGCGTATTACTAAATGAATCGATGAAGGCGCAGTAGATAGACAATTGTCTCCGAGGCCCTCTCCTATATTTTCAGCACTCTCTCACTTTAATATATATATATATATATTACAAAAAAAATCTCAGATAACTTTGCTACTCGAAACTTTCATGAAGCCAGTCCACGCCCGAAAGGTAAAACAAGAAAAACGATAACTTACATTCATTTAGTCTTTACATATGGACTTGGAGAATTTTTTTTCCCTATGTCTCGTAGTATTTTAATTTATATATTAATGTGTTGTGTTTCTCATTAGTTGTCAAGGTTTACAATGATCTACCATACATCTACCAAAAATTGCTACTGCTTACTCTAAATATTATAATGTAATACGTTTAGATTACACAATTTACTTATAATGTAATACGTTTAGATTACACGTTTTACTTATAATGTAATTCGTTTAGATTACACAATTTACTTATAATGTAATAAGTCTAGATTATATGTTGTACATGCAAGGATAACAATGAATAAATTCTTTTTAGACTATTGTTTTACTTAAGTCTACGGGGTTTCTAAGTAATAATATTATGAGTTGTACAATAGAAGAGTAGTAGGCTAAATGTTAATATACACAATACCAAAACGATAATATATGGAGTTAGCAATTAGATCACACTTTCTATACATAGGTTATATGTATGCATAGCATATATAGGCCTTTATAAAAACATAGAGTATATATATATATATATATATATATATATATATATATATATATATATATATATATATATATAATTTAGTGTTAGAAATCTTTATAATAAATACTTTACAACATGCTAATTTCCATAATATATTATAGTGTTATTAGGTTCATATTTTACAAATAGATATATAGAGTAAAACAGTCGTGGATTTTAAAGAAATACTTTAAATTGTGCCTTTTCCATTAGCAAGTTGAATGATAAGATCCAAAGATTGGTTTAAAGTATATTATAATGTAAAGTACGTGTGTATGTATTTTTGAGTACCGTACTCAAACCTAAATAGCTATGCCGACTACAGACGGTTTTCAGCTTTATACAATTAAAGTAGTCTTTTTTTCCTTTACTATTTTAATATAGATAGCCTGAATGTTATAAGCACAGCTTAAAGACGGTTATCTTCATAAATTACCCGCTTACACGGTTGGAATCTACAACTGGATTGTGTGGCCAGCACAAATCACACTCCCTTATATATTTTTGTCCAAATGGTGACCGGTGCCTTTTAACTTGTTAAATTCAGATCTGCCTTACAGAAAACAGTATCGGCTTTAACTCGGACTCCTTTAAGACTTCTCATTGATCTATATAGGCTAGTGGGATATTTAAATGTTAAATGAAAAAATAGTGTTA
Source organism: Anisus vortex (assembly GCA_949126835.1). Taxonomy (NCBI): domain Eukaryota; kingdom Metazoa; phylum Mollusca; class Gastropoda; family Planorbidae; genus Anisus; species Anisus vortex. Next base: position 16,556,722 of record OX421502.1, on the reverse strand, counting down.
CGTGTATAATATCTTAAACGAATTTGGTCTGTATGTTTTGACTTAGTTTTTCTCGCATCTTTTCTTTTCTTTACTCTGCGAATCTCAATTTAGGTTAGAATTTGTTATTTCTAGCTTGCAAAGTTTGCATTTCAAATGTATCATCTATCTTATTTGATAAAATCATTAGTGAGTACATATTAAATAATATTTAAAAAAAACAACTACACACTAAATTTTCTGAACAATGATATTGTTTTTAGATCCATAACCCTACTTTCAGAGTGACATCAATGGTTTTTGTCTCTAATGATTAAGAAAATTTACGTTACACTGGATAAAACCGAGAAATTCCTTTTTATTCCCTGTAAGTCCTTGTAAGTCGCCCGGACAATCATTCTACGGAAACATACCAGACACCAGACTGGCTGTTAATCCCAACTACGAGACTTGCTACACGAGTGTGATAATTAACGTTAATAAAACTAACATCAACCTATGTATCTATTTATATATCTCTCTGTCTTTCTGTGTATCTATCTAAATAATTATCTGTCCATATCATATCTAGCTAAGCTTATGTATCTACGTATCTATACATTTTTTTATATATCTATCTAACTAAATACTAAATATATTTTACATATCTGCATATCTACAAATCTAACTATTTATCCATCTATCTACCTATCTAACTATATATATTTATCTATCTATCTATCTAACTAATATATATGTATATATATATATATATATATATATATATTTCTATCAATCTATTTATGTAAATATATATTTATATTTACATATCAATCTATCTTTCGGTCTATCTATATATCTATCTATCTGATATATCCGTCTGTCTATTAACATTTAATCTATCAAATCAATTGATTTCCAAAAAATAATTTATAAATAAATATTGAAATCCATTTCTAAAGACAATTTGTTGTTGTTTTTTTTCCAGACACATGCACAAAGGTCAATGATTACTGTTATTGAGATTATAATAATAATGCCGCCATACTTTAGAACTGGTATCACTAAAAAGCAGTTATAAAGCTATTTATGATCACAAATATGACCCACTGTGTCTAATATGTGTCTAATATTAGGACGAAATCAAACAATCGTTAGCATGTACCATGCAATATAGATAGAGAGAAGGTTAGAGAATGGCAGAGATAAAGTGTGGTAGCTAGATGGATAGATAGACTGTGAAATAGAGTGTTACGTAATCACATATAAATAGTTAATTTTATGGGTTAGTTGTTATTTAGGTAGTAAGTTGGTATATATGTACGCAGTTAGTTATTTAGTTAGGTAGGCAGTGGATAGATAGTTAGATAGTTAGGTAGAAAGTAGTTGGTGGTTATGAATGAACAAATTAGTCAGATAGATGTACACTATTAGATATATCTATAATTAGATAAGAAGAGAGTGCCACTATTAAATTATATAAATGTATTATAAACTTTACAGAATATATTTTAACAGGAGCGTCATAGCAGATGCATTAGGGCAACATTAGCATAGAGACTGCCCTCATTTTATAATATCTGAGTACATAAACTGATGATAAGCGATGTACACATTTTTCAATGCACTTTAAGTTAGTGCTACACTAGTTGTCATTCAAAGTAATTTGTCTATGCCCTTTGACTCCCCGAACAGCTGCCTAGACCTTCCTGTGTATACACATGATACTCTTGCAAATATATGGGCTATACATTGGTAAAACGTACAGTTCCAGTAGCATACATTATACAAGGGGTGGGCAACCTAAGGCACGCGTGCCAGACTTGGCACGCTGAGCGATGTTCAATGGCACGCGGCATACCCCAAAATAGCAATTCGCGTTTCTTCTACAAGAAATGTATTGCTAGAGCAGGATGACTCTAAGGTTGTTGGCACTTTAATTGAATTAGAAATCCTACTTTGGCACACTATTATTCAAAGGTTGCCGACCCCTGTCATTAGACTACCCTAACCAAGACACAATGTCAGCTACGACCAAAGACACATTAGAAGGCTTGTTATAGAGAGTTTGAAAAATTCATCTTGTCTATCAGTAGGTTACAATGTGCAAATGCTTGTTGAGCAGCGGAAGAATAAACATCTTTACGAACAAGACACAGTTGGTGAATGTGAAAGAGACATTGTTAAAACATTAGAACCTTCACAGATGTCATACATAGACATTTTAATATGTGTTATTGATAAAACTTTTGAGAAATACTTTATATTGCATAACTAGAATTAAATTAACTCTGTTATAAAACAAGGTAAAAAGGATGAAATGTTATTTGATGATACAAATTCTTTTTTTTTCAGGGGAGATGATTTATTCTCTTAAAGAGACGTAACCAATAAAATGTTGTTTTTTTACTGTGAAGGTTTTTTTAAAATAACATCTGTGACTTACCCAATCCTCCTGAACAAGGTAACATTTCTAGTATTTCTGTTGTGTTTAAATGATAATATTTTGTTATAAAGTACGTTTCCTTTTCAGATGACCATGCATCGGCTTCAAGACTTGCACAATTGTATTTTTTTTTCATCCCTTCTATGACTATTTATTTCCAGTCATTATGCAGTGTTTCTCAAAGACTTGTTCTAATTTGAGATTTCACGGTTTTATAGCATTTAAATATAAATAGGGTTAATATTTTATATCTTTGTTCTAAACGTCTTTGTGAGTCACACAGGCTGATAAACACTTACCTATACATACTAATATAATATGTGTGACTTTTAATAAAATGTATATAGCACATTACTTTCACAAATGATACTTTTACGCATATCTGTTGTGTGTTTTATTTCTCCAGTTTCTTTTAACTTGATGCATTGAATGTGATTATAATGAAGCTGCGTGCACTAATAAACGTAATTAAATATAATGTCAACGAATGCGTATTGGACTATTAAGATATGTAGCTGTTTTATGTTAATATTTATGTTTGCATGTATTACCATTATAAGCAGACCAAATATATTAAGCTTTAACAGAAAGAGACCATAAAGTAACATTATAATCACATTACTAAAACTATAACTTAACTTTTTAAGTTTAGAGAAATTTTTAATGAATTAGTTTAAAAATTTTATTATAATGAAGAAATGTTATAAAAGTGTTTTTTATAAAACAAAGAAGATTAACGAACGATCTTGTGTACCTGATAAAGGGCTACTGGGCTCTCCAGAATATGCAATGCTCATATCTGACCACAATTCCTTGGCGATTCTGACGTAGGAGAAGCCCATCAGAAAGAGCGGTACCACCAGGAGGACTATGTCCAGCAAGATTGTATACATGTACTCCAGAAACTGATCGGGCCAGATTTCTCTGAAATATATTTCATACTAAAGTATCAAGAAATATATATCATGTATCAATATAATCGAATTACCTAATGTTGATAAAATAATTTCATGCATGTTTATAAAGGATGTGTAATGCTACAGTGGTTTCTAACTTTAACACAAAAATAATTACTACACTCTCAAAGAAAAAGAAATCAGAAATATTTTATGAACTAAGACAAAATCAATGCTAACAACTTCGTTTCTTTCATTTTTTTGGGTTGTTTTTTGCATACACTGATCCATTTGTTTTTGGAACCTGTGTATGCAAGTAAAACATCCACACTTAGCAATATTTCAATGTCACTTGTTTAAAAATAAAACCAGAAAGCAACATTTTTATTAACAAAAAGTATGATTGGATAGATGTGTGTGAGTTCATGTGTATGTGTGTGTCCGTATTTGTGTCTGTGCGAGTGTGAATTTATGTTTACATGCGTGGTTGTGTATGTTTTTATCTTGTCTGTCTATGGGTTTACTGTAATCGTGTTTATGTGTAAGCGTCTGTTTATATATTTATGGAAGTGTGTGTATATTATTTTTGTGTGTTGGTTTTGAATGTGTGTTGTGTATATTTATATGTGTGTGTATATTTATTTAACTGTGTATATATGTTTCTGTGTTTTTTGCAAGGGGCGTTGAATGTGTATTTGTATATGTTTCTGTGTGTGTGTTCACGTAGTTAAACATATAACTATCTTCTCGTTTTCAAATGTGTACAGAAAGTATTACTTTTGGACAAAAGTGACAGTCCTGGATTTTACCTGCAAGCGTCAACCCCGCTCTGAAGTCTCTTGATTCTGTTGAAGACGGCGATGGGCACCATGAGGCCGATGGAGGTCAACCAGATGGCCACGATGACCCGGTAGGAATGCTTCAACGTCTGCCACTTGCGCGACCTGAGCGGCTGACAGATGGCGTAGAAGCGCTCGATGGAGATGGCCACGAGTGTGCCACAGCTAACACCAACAGATACAGCTGTGGGAAGAAAACACAACAACAAAAAATATAAATATAGAAAGAAAATGTTTAAAAACGAATGAAAGATAGACAAAATAAAGAAAACAAGATAGATAGAAAGATGAAAAAAGAACAATAGAAATAAAACTAGAAAGATAGTAGATAGTAGATAGTAGATAGTAGATAGTAGATAGTAGATAGTAGATAGTAGATAGTAGATAGAAGATAGTAGATAGTAGATAGTAGATAATAAATAGTAGATAGTAGATAGTAGATAGTAGATAACATAAGAAAACAAAAAAGAAAAGTAAAAAGTCGAAAAAAGAATGAAAAAAAAAAAGAAAACAAGAAAGAATGAAATATTTATTTAAAAAGACACTTAGGTGAAAAAAATAGACCATATTCAGAAAAAAAAAAAAAACAACTAAGAAAAAAAAAAGAAAAAAAGAAAGAAATAGAAATAACAAAAAGAATGAAAAACATAACTAATTATACAATAGTCAATTACTGTTTTGTGGTATTGTAGAGACTGATTTGCGGTCAAAGCTGCTCATATTTCGGTCTTTGTGGCAGTATGACCTTAGAGTTAATACACAGGAGGTTAAAATTGGACATATCTAGTCTGGTCATCGTGATCTGGCTGAGCCTTAAAAAAGTCGGCAGAAAAAAAAAATTGCAAAAAAAATGTTTATTCTAAACACAGTTGGTTAAATTGTTTGCAATTCTAGCATTCATCATCAGTAAAAACCGATTTACGAAATTTAATGATGCGACTTAATTATTTTAAACTTCTGGTGGTATAAGCTCTTTGTAATAAAAATCTGCATGCCACATAACACCTTCAAAAGAAAGAAAAAACGTGAAAAACACACTTTTTAGTCTATGATATTTTACGGTTCATAACTATAACAGTATAAAATGTTTCCGAATTTCTATTACATGTATACTCAATTACGAGATCTACTTAGCTAAGGGCTTATGTGATTTGAAATTAAGGGAGAGCAATAGAAGGTTTATCCGGGAGTCTACATATAAATTGAGGGAAAGTTAAAGGATGTTAGTTCACTACAGAGTACCCTAGTTGCCCCTGGAAATGAGGAGGCAGATGGACTGGCCAGGCTTGTAAAATATCCCTTAAAGCAGCGGTTCCCAACCTGTGGGTCGCGACCTCTTTGGGGGGTCATGGGGGTCGCCAAGGACCATCGGAAAACACTTTTTTATGGTCTTTTTTAGTCGTTCCACAACATGTAAAGCACAGTACTCTTCGATGGCGCCACTTCAGAATCCTCCCCCATTGTGTAGCGGGGTAAACAGGGATGTGTCCTGGCATCAAAAATCTTTAGTCTAGTCATGGGAACGGCAACCTTTTGATAATTGTGTGCCAAAGTGGGATTTCTAATTCATTCAGCGTGCCAACAGCCTAAAAGTCACCCTGCTTTAGAATATATAGAACTATTTCTAATAGAAGATACTTGTATAGTTTTTTTAGGAGTCTTCTACGTCTAATTGAAAATCTTTTTGGGGTAACAAGTCTGGCACGCTTGCCGTAGGTTGATGATCCCTGGTCTAGATTCTAGATTCTAGTCTCTATACATTAAAGTCTTCAAACCTTAAAATTAAGGCTTTTCAAAAAATGTGCTTCTGATTAGATACAACAGTAATAATAGTATTAGAGAATTAAATGCGTACTAATGAAAACAAACTAGTAGCTAAAAAGGTGTTTTACAAATTACATTTAAAATGTAAAAACATTAATTAATTGATTGTTCATTTTACGTATTTTTTTTTTATCAATTTGAGTACCGGCACTGGTATATGCATAATCAATATTTTATTTTGTTTCAAATGCAAATTGTATAGTAAAAGTTGACTATAATCATTACCCCAGAGACTTAAAATCAGGACTATTATCTTCCTTGATTAGATTTAGTAAGCATTTTGTTGAACTATATTTTCTTTTTTATATCGGGTTACCTCGCGTTGAATATTTTTCATAAAATTACAAGAAAATGGTTTTAATAATATACCAACATTATTTGTTAAATCTTAATAGGGGTCAAAGAACCATTTCATGGGGGTCGCCTAAGACCACCGGAAAATACATATTTTATCAGTCCACATGCAGATACATCCACATACGAGCACAGAATAAGTATATTTCTATTCTGTGCATACGAGTATGACATCAGCGCACCAACCCCATGACATACTTACTTAAACAGTTGCGAAAACAGTCGGATGCGCTGAACTACTATTTCACACTGAAGTCAGATGGTTGTCGAGAGGAAAAATTTAAAAACATATTTTGAACTTTGTGATAAACTCAGAACTCTTTAACTTTAAAATAATAATAATAATAATAATGGTCATTTCTTATAGAAAGCAAAACCGCAGTTCAAAACACTTTATGGCAATAAAAGTGAACTGCAGAAAATAACTTACTATGTTGAAATCTTTGAAATCTTTAATAAGTAAAATTTATCACTGCAAGGACCAGTACATTTTTTAAACAAACCTTAATTGTCTGAAAAGATCGGATCGTTTCAAAAAAAACTTTAGCTTTGGCATAAATTTTGGATGTAAATAAAATGTACACGTTGCTTAACTTATCTGCTTTCTTTGAGGAACATGACATTAAACCAGATAAAAGGATTACGATAATGATTTTTACAATAATGATTTTTGTGAATGAACACTTGCACATGCTTGCAGCCGAAATTTCATCATACCTTTAAAATTTATCTGACACTTCATTTGCACTTGAAAGAAGGTCATGCGCAGTCAAATTTGAAGATGTTTCTAAGACAACACAAGAGAAGTTCATTTAATGTATTAATAACTCATTTCTCTACAATGCCAATTACAAAATTCAGGATGAAATGTTTGCAGCCATATACTAGTTTTTCTGAGACTTTGTTGCGCCTTCTTCTTCCATCTCCAGCAACTTATCTTTGTGAAATTGCTTTCCAGTTTCACCTTCACTTTCACCTATCCCTTAACCCGTGGGTGGGTCGTTGGGGCACCATCGTTGACTGTTAACAATCTCTTTCCATTTGATCCGGTCCTGTGATGCCCTTTGGGAGTCGATAAATGATAGGCCGGTCCACTCCTTGATAATGTCTTCCCAACTCTTCTTTTGCCTGACTCTTTTTCTTCCTCCCTGGACTGTGCCCTGCACAGTTTGTTGATAATTAAATCTAAATACAGAAGTAGACTTGTTGCGAAAGATTATCTTTGTTGTGTAAGCCGATGAGAAAGACGCAATCTCAATCTTAGCACTTACGTTGTGTTGTAATTAGAAATAAATATTTCACAATATATAATTTCAAATGGATTTTTGTTATTAATCACTATGCTTTAGATCTAATTATGTTCAATTTGTAACACTGAAAATACATCCAGCATATTAGATATTTATATTACATTTTATTACAGTAGCACAATACAGTTATAAGGTAGCGACGAAAAAAAAGTTTATGGTTGAGGGTCGCCATAACGTGAAAAGCTGTATAAAGGGTCGCGGCATTAAAAATGTTGGGAACCACTACCTTAAAGCATGCGCACCATATCCTACTACCATGAAGCAAAGGGCATAATCGAAAACATATACAAACAAATTAAATGGATCTCTGGAGATGTGAACAGACCATCACATTTAGACTCGAAACAGGACACACCACCTGCTAAACCACATCTCCGAGTGCCCATGTGAAACTGGACTGAAAAATACCAGTAGACGTCCTGCAACACTGCCCACTCCATGGAGAAGCCCAAAACTAGGTCTGGTCTCAAGGTGCCACCATAGATGAAAAGCTGTGGGGCCCAAAATGAAGTATGACAAAGACATTCTTGTTCATCAGAGAGACGGGATTGACAGTCTAAGCTGTAAAAGGGAATTTAAATATGGAATGCATAAGAAGCAGAAAAATAATGTGAGTAATTGTGCTGGATCACCAAGCATATTGTTTTAAAAATTATAAATTATATTAAATAAAAAATTACCATCAAATCCCTTCAAACAAACCGAATATAAAAGCACATTGCTACCTAACATTATATAGAATTATACTAGAAAATGCATATTTTGTAAGGGGCCCATCAATGAACAAAATATTTAAGCCTAGAACTATATCAGAAAAGAGCTGCAAGGCTCATATCTTGCGAAAATTCAAACACCAAAAGTTACATCTTTAAACCTAGAAACCATTAGACGAAAGAAGGGTTAAGGACAAAGTTGTAATAATGCATCAAGTATGGATTAATACCTGGGAAATACAAGACAATAACAATCTATTAGATTACACGAATAGACAATTGAATGAAAAAAAAACAACTTATTATTATTTATGTAAAAACAAAATGCATAAAGATCTAATTTCGTTTTTTTTTAACCTGAGCTGCAAGTTTTAGCAAACCACTGAAAACCAACAGCTTCACATAATTGAAACCTCTAATCAAAATGCAAAACTAGACTTGAACCAATGAAAACAAACAACTTAACATCATTGAAAATATTAATCAAAATGCAGGACTAGACTTGAACCACTTATAAGCGTCGGACTGAATACTGCTCAGTATGCAAGGCACCTCAGTAACTATTAACTACGGTAATTCAATCAGACTTTTTACAAAAAGAGATGCCGAACTTAAGTGTTGTTCAGACTTTAAAGACAAAATGTCAACATTTAGTATTTCGATTTTTTGTTTTCTTATTTGAACGTTAGGGTAGTAAAATAAAACAAAGGTAGCGGGGATGAGGGGGGGGGGGGTAAGCAGACGACACTAAATAAGAAAAGAATTTTGTTTTGCAATAAATTTATAAGATAGAGGAAGAGACATGACGGGGAACATTCTAAATGGCTATCGGTTAATGCTGAGACATCCTTGAGGCTCTAGATTATAGACAGAGCTTATTTTGCATAAAGAGAAGAAAATAAAACTATATATATATATATATAAATAAAACTTTTTCTATGCATACATATATATTCAGCCAGTTATTCGACAATCAATATAAAGAATTGACTTTTTTTTTCTTCTTTATTTTTTTTTCCTTCGACCTGGGAGATATGCGATCTAAATGACGAGAAAAGCGTTTTAGGAAAAGACTTCTAGCCTGATGTATCGGTGTAAAAAAAAATATACTTGTGATGCTAGAACAAAAAAACAACAACAACATAAAACATAACCCGTAAATCTCCCCCCCCCCCCCACCACCCGGTCCCTACTTAGTTTTTTGTTTTGTTGGTCAGCGTACTTGAGGGTTTTTTCTTTCTCTCTTTTTTTTGTTACGATATCAAATTTTTGTTTTTCTTTTTCGCAGATAGTAAAGTTGACAAATGTCGTTGTTATTTAAAAACCTTTAAAAAAAAAAAATTTAAATGTTTATTCGGATGGTTAGAAAAATGCTGCCCCTTCATGTTTATAGGTTATGGATGTCGCCGCTCTATTTTCGGTGCTTTCTGGTGTGTCTGCCTCTGTCTGTATGATTTTACGTCGCGACCGTGCAAACAGTTACACTCACGAAAATATATAAAACACACGCCAGCTTTGAGTTTCTTTTGCAATACAATTAGATTTTGTCTCGTTCAGTTGTTTGAGGAAAAGGGAGTGGAAAGGATAGGGGGGGGGGGGGAGGGGCTTCTTTATTTTTTTAAGCACATTACATTTAGGCCTACCGGCTGTGTGTCAATATTGCTGATCAGTCAAAGTCATCTGTTAGCTGGTCTCAGGTCATTGACAGGTATATCTATCAAACAGCTTCAGCTCCCCCCCTCTCCCGTCACTCTCTCTATCATTCTCTCGCTCTGCCTCCTCAAACGCTTCTTTTTTTTTTCCCAGGGCCATAAGACAACTTGTAGCCGACAGTCAGCTGATTTTTGGCCGCCATCAATATAAAGTCATACTTCATCCATAATTTATGAAGTTGAGTATAATCTTTTACAACATTTTCGGAGAAAATCCCATTCTATGACTACATGTGTGTGTGTGTCCGTGTGTGTTTGCGTGTGTTAGGTCAAAAACCTTTTGATAATAGTGTGCCAGTGTACCATATAGTAGGATTTCTAATTCCCTCAGCTGTCAACAACCTAAAAGTCAACCTGCTCCACGAATCTATTTGTTTTTTGTTATTTTTAGAAGATATTTGAATTGCCTTTTCAGGGTCTCTCGTGAGCCATTGACAATCGTTCTGTGTGCCAAGTCGGATTCGCGTGCCGTAGGTTGCCGACATGATGTTTTACGTTTTGTCATGATGACATGTAGTTGGTAAATGAGATTAAGGAGTGGGGGGGGGGGGGGTAAAACGTGGATCTAAATGTGAGCGTTGTTTAAAAACTGTTATATTTAATAAGGGGAATCCTAACCCTGCTCATTACTTATACAGTTCCACTCTAGTGTCCTTCAATGTTCATCAGATGCAGTGGAAAAAAAAACACTTCTATTTTCAGTCATGGACAAAAACATTTTGACTTTATAAAACATGCATATTAGATAAATATTTGTAAATTTGGTTGACTATATTGTATACAATATTTAAGTACTTGTTGTCATAATTATTAGAGAAGCTCTATTTATGTAGATAATAATTTTGTCACGGTACGTATGATACGTATGAAGGGTGCACAACAACAAATGCCACACTTTTCTTCACCATTTCCAAGGGCAGTCCAGTTACACCGGTTCGGACATCTTTTGGAAAATGTCAATGTCATTGGGGCTTTGTGTATGGCACGCAATGCCTTTGTAATATATAAACAAAACTCACTCCACATACACCAAGAAAAGTAAAATTAAACCAAATATTTTGCGTGTCGTTTAGCTTAATATCCTGCATCCTGAACATATCACCATTCGGATACACGGAAGCGACGCACAGTCCTTAAATTATGTTCTTGCAGATGTTTACTAAAAAAAGATAATCAAATTGTTATCGGAACACCCATTCATCTACAGAGAGGCGTGTGCAATAGATTGTAATATTGGATAATTATACAGAGTTTTGATAGAGTTTTGTAAACCAACTGGAATATTCTACTCCAAAATTTGCCAAACTATTTTTCGTGACACAGTTGTTTGTATATTATTACTTTGTAACACACACACACACACACATTTGAATCTCATATACTGTCGTATGTGTAACACATAGCAGATTTAGATTTTTAAATAATACTTTTCAAGACTAGTGATGTCTATACCTGTTATAGATTAATCACGATAATATGACCTAGATTAGAATTATTTTTATTGGAACCTTGAAACTATGTATTTGTAGTAAGGCCTAGTAAGGGTCTCAAGTCTGACATTTGAGAACCTCTGCCCTACTCTAGGGTGTAATAATTTTATAGAAGTATTGAAAAATTTGTATTAAGTCCGAATGCATATAAGGCAAAGTCTTTGAAATAGCATTGTACTTTTTTTTATTACACATTTTTGGTTTACAAAATGTACGATAGACATAGACCTTAAGTCGTTTCTTAAATTTAAAAAAAAAAACATTTATATAAAGAAGAGAAAAGACGATAAGACCATAAATTGGATCAAAAGACGCAGCAACTACAAATCCTGAAATCCACTTCCAGCCTGCAATATTTTATCCTTTGACGCAATGCAGTTATATTTCTTATAGAAGAAGAATAAAATGCATTATAAGAACTGCTATGCAGTTACGTGTGGGGGATTCATTTACAATATACATTATAACAAGATGGAAATGCTTTCACCTCCAAGAAATTCATCTGGATCAGGTACACAAGTTTGTAAAATGATGTTGACAGAACAGAGCTTACTGTGTCTGAACTAATACATTTTTAGGCTGTAGTGAAATCAATCATATTGACATAGAAACGCATATAACGTTTTCAAACAGTTCACAGTATACTGTTGTAAACCATCGCATTAGTCCTATATATGACCATGATTGGGATATACTTTAAATATAAAAATTTAATATTTGAATTGCTAAGCTTAATAAATATTTCTCAGTAAAATCGACTTATTATTTTCATTTGGGAAAGTGGAATTCTTAAAGCGTTCAGTTTTAGAATCTTGTGAATTCGTGTTGAATGCTCAGTTTTTTTCCATAACAACAACAAAACCACCTACAGTAAAGTCAATAAAACTACATAAACATTTGACAATATTATGGAAATGCAAGTGATGTGTACGATGCCAAAATTTTAATTTTCAATTATTTTTAAAATATAAAAGAGATAAATTGTAAATGCAACCAGACTTGAACCTCTATTCACTGGAGTGAGAAATACAACTATCCGGGATTACTCATGAATAGTACATATGCATTCTAAGTACAAACACATTCTGAGAAAGCTGGAATGTAATCAAATTACTTAAAAAAAAGGTCACATAGCACAATTCGGTTTTCCTATTTGTAGACTATTATATTGCTTTGATATTACATTGTACATTATTTCTTATTAGATTAATGTACGTTGAACATTTAGCCTAGCCAATATGAAGCTCTAACTCTAGGCTTGCTAATCGATTTGGTCATAACTACTTTGTAGTACTACGGCCTAATATCACTTCCATTACACTAAATATACCTACATCAGAGAAACTTTTACACTCAAGTGTTAGTGGGTTACCATGTTAACCTCGTTTTCCTTCATGTTCAAGAGAGCTATTTGTACTATTTTATTGCCTTGGGACCAATTAGTGAGTGTATTTGTGGGACTTTTTTTTATAACCACTATTCCAATGACTTTTGGCGAAATAGGTAAAATTAAACATAAGTATTGACTATATAGTCTTTGACTATTTATATTTTTTTCAAAGTTTTAAAATCATTAAACGTCAATGAATGGAACTATCGATTTGTAAATATAAAAATGGGTAGACTGCAACATTTTATATTATATTATCAAACAAAAGTAAGCTCTGTCAAAAAAAAATTTATGCTTTAAACAATATTGTTGTCCGTTGTTTAACAATTATTTCTTTATATCCTTTTTTCTTGTTAGAAACGTGAAAGAAAAACGCTAATTGTGTTCTGGCATGCAAAGATATGTCAATGTAAACCAGGTAGGATCAGATAAGATTAAGAAACTGTTTAAGGTAAAATGATTTTTTTGTGTGGGGGCTGTGGGGTCTGACCACACAAGCAAAGATTATATGAGAATGTGATTAACAAAATGAAGTAGACGGCTGAGAATTGAGATTAGAAATTAGCAAAAACTTGGATAAGATTATTGCACCAATGTCAGGGAAATGATCGTTTAGCCAACATCATAAACCGACATTAAGGACCATGGCAGGTGAACAATCTAAACTGAAACTCTATCAAATTGCCTACAAAAGTTAGGGGGCAGATTAATGTAGACAAATGTAGAATAAGCTAATAAAAAAGTCAGCCGAAACAAGGAACAACAGATATTTCAATTGCCCGAGGATTCCTAGTTGTCTAGAAAATGGACGTAACCAAATTAAAAGTAAGAAAAGTTGTACGCAAATATAAAGCACTGAATGTAGACAAGTGCAAATTTGGGTGACTTTTAGTGTTTTTTTCGTATTCAATTAATGTGTGGAGATTGTAACATAGTCTAAAGAAAATTACAATTTTTTGTATGTCTAGTCATAAAATAGAATCTCCAAATGTAGCAGCCCCAATGAAAGTGACTACTTTTACCCACTGACCCATTCAAAGTGATTTCTTTATCTCGAGTACACTTCCGCTTGATTAATTCTTTCTAACTATTGGTAGACTGAAATATTGCTTCCTCTGCATAATGCATATCTCTCTAGATCTATATACCAATATATTTAACATCTCTTTCTCTATCTTTTATTTTATAGTAAAAAAACGTCTGAATTTAACACAAACTATTTTCTTGACAAACACAAAAGCGAATATTTTTTTTATATTGAAAATGATGATAATAGAGTGTATAAGAAAGAGGGAAAAAAAAACGAAAAAAAATCTTGTGTTGGGAGGAGGTTTGAGATGGAAGTGGGAGGGAGGAGAGAGGAGGAGGGTGAAAATGTGAAAGAAAGTGTTGTCATGGACAAGAGGTCTATTTGCTAATTTTCCCCATATTATGATGATGGGGCATGAAGGAACAAAGCGGACGTTAATTTAAAGGATCTAAAAAAAATGAATAACTCTATGAACTGAAATAGACAGCCCTTGTATAGAGAGATTTAAATAAGGCAATAACTTCCCTATGGACATGGGCGGAAAAAAAAGTCAACTTTAGCTCTAGGTGAAATTAAACAAACACTATATTATACCCCAAGTCCTGGTCTAAAAATATCAACCTGTCTAGCCAATGTTTGAAGTAAGAGCTGTCCGCTAACGCTCACTAACAAGTTTTATGGTTGATCTTCTAGATGTATTTTGGAATAGAAGTTTCCAGAAGAAGAAAAATTTGTGATGTTTATAGACTATTTTTGGTTGGTATGGAAAGTGAAGGCAGACATGACACGTGTCTGTTATCAGTGTTCGTACCTGATTGTGTGGCCAGGACAATGTTGCTCCGTCGATATTTATTTAAAAAAAATCTTAATTGCATTACCACGTAGTTCTGTATAATGATATTTTACTTTTCTTCTTCTGCATTTTCTTTGACTAAACACGATGTAAGGCTGTTTGCTCTACTGCAGTCAATGACTGGCAAACAAAGTTATCTGTCTAATGCTGTTCTGTGTTGTTATTGATGTGTGTTGATAATGTCATGTTGTTGTGGCCACAATGTATGTCTGAGATTTATTAGCTACAGGTATTCCAGTTGCACGTTGTCTGATGTTTTATGCGGCTGTGTGGGAAATGTCTGCAATTATTTTTCTTTAGATGTTAGCTGAGTGCTTTTGCATTTAACAAAAAATCTACATGTACGCTTTGAATAATAAACTTTCCTCAACACACTAAACGTATAGACTACGTAAAAAATAACTGTACTTTGTATTTTTATACGATCGAACTCAATCTATAGCAGTATGGTCCCTACTATTTTCATGTCTTACTAGATTACCATTATTAATGAACATCTATAGAGTTTTACATTTTACAGATACCATGGTAACTTGTACTTACCAATGGTAATTGTGCACCAATTAATTACCAAAACTTCCAAATTCCTTTTTTTTCTCATACTTTCTTAGTTTACATCTCTCTCTTTCTTTCTCTCTCTTGCTCTCTCTCTCTCTCTCTCTCTCTAAAGCCAAATTCCACACACAACACACTCTCTCTCTTGAAAATATATCTTTTCTAATGGACACCAAAATATCTAGCTCAAGTGAGTTGTATACGAAAATTCTATTCTATCTTGTGAATCGGCTTTCATTCACTCCCCCCCCCCCCCCCGCCTCCTTTTTTTTTTTTGAAGTCCCAGCCAATCTTTTTTTTTTTAAATAATGCCAGCCTTAAAATACCTTTCTTCACAATTAAATGGATGCCAAATTGTCAACAGAGCAATTCAAGCGTATGTATGTGAAAAAAAAAATAGTTCAGACATTTTCTTAACAATCACGGTTGGACTTTGAAATTGAGGAAATAATAATCATCACTTTGATCAGCTGTTGATTTCTTAAAGCTAATCGCTATGCAAGAAAAGCAGCTTCCATGGGGATTACTCGTTAAGCTTAGGCGTAGAGGGGAGGGAGTGGGGTGGGATTCGCAGGGCGCCCCGCTCCCTTTTTATTCCCACTTGTGTGATTTTCAATTAGAGATCTTTTATTCTCAGGAAAATGAAGTAAATCAAAGTTGACTTGTAGTGTCCAGATAATGTACGTGTGACGAGAGAGAGAGAGAGAGAGGAAAAAGAGTGATAGAGAGAGTGATAGTCAAGACATGAGTGAAAGAAAGTAAAATAAGGCAGAGAGAGAGAGAGGCAGAAAGTAATGGATAAAGAGAAAAAAATCGAAAAATTCTAAATGGCCACTGCATACGAGGGGGGGGGGGGGTTGTCGCTAGACCAATGCCCAGTCGCGTTAACTTTCTTACAGCCGGTTGAATTTCATATTGGATCTGTTTAGACTTAAAGGCAACTTTAATAAAGTCCTGGAAAAACCCGGAATACGCAAACTGTGAATGGCACTCAACGCTCTTTCTGATGACGGCGTAAGTTACGATAAGTAAATGCGAGAATAGGCTGGCAGGCCGACAGACAAAATTAAAAATAGCCTGTTACAGAGAGATACATAGTCTAAATTCTAGATAAAGAGTGCGTTCGAATATACATTCTTATTCTATATGCACAAAAAAAAAAGGAAAATTAATGTTTTTAAATTTCCAACCGGGCATGGAATAGGTACCTGAACAAATCGGTAAAAATATATATTTTACCTCAATGTTAATCATAATCAAAATACAAGACTAGACCCAAACCACTGATAAGCGTAAAACGCAATAACTTTTTTTAAGATGAGCACATGTAACATCTAACATCATGCTATATATATATAGAGAGAGATAGATCTATGTGTGTGTTCAACCAATCATATTAGTTAATTTAAAGCCACTTGATTTTATTGTCTCATATTATACTATTGCAATTTCACTTCGGACATGTGTCTTTGCTAGCTGAGTGGATCACGTATCAGACTGCCAGGCTGTGACCCGCGTTCGATTTTCCAGTTAGTCAACACTCTATAGGCCTACTTTTTTTCTGCAATTTTTCAATTAATATTACTTTAAAAAAAAAAAAATTGTAAATATACGAGTAACACAAAGCAATTGAGATTTTTGTTAAATAAAAAGACTTATCTATGTTTTACCCGATTACAATATATAAATGTCTTCAGTAAAAATTATATTTTTTTAATTTTTAGTTCTTCAGTCTATAAAGTCAAAAGCCTTCTGTTCGTTGTAGCTGATGAAATTTTTTATACTCTAGCTTATACAAGCCGGTTTTATTTAACCGCGGGCAACTCCGGGGAATTTAGCTTGTATACAAAAATATATATGCCGAGGAATACTTTTGTTTTTAAAACGAAAATTTCAAAAGCTTTATATTATTGTGTTTCCAAGTATTGCCACATACCAACGAGCCAACATCCTTCTAAACATCTCAAACTATAAACACATTGTAGAACAATCTTGTTTTCCAGTGTTTAGATTGATTAGAGATCCACAAGTTCCTGAACACTATATACACACCTGAAATAATTACCCTCAATGTCAGCCGAACTCCTCGAACCGCCGGAAAAATCTATTCAGCCAATAACCTCTCAACTGGAAAACGCCATTTCTTTTTTCAAGAGGTCACCAGTTGAAGGGTTTTTGGTCAGTAATTGGAAAATGGAGAAGACATAGTGGTAAAATACCCCCCTCCTATTTTTTTCCTATTCATTTAAAGAAATACAAATATTTAGCTTATTTATATGTTCCTTTCTGGTTGTAAACTATAATATTATGTGGTTAAAGTGTTCTGAATGCTTTGAGAAAAGGAGAAGTAGGTTTTTATCAGAGTTAGTTACAATGGCAACCCAATTAGTTATACCCGTCACTGCTGAACGTGTGTTTCATAGCGCGTCGCCTATTCAACCTATTGGGGTTATTATCGAGTGTGTTAATAGTATGTGTTTTATTGTTTTATTTTTGTATTCGGCAATATTTCAGTACTATATTTGCCTTGCATTTTATGTCTTTGATCAAAATGTACCTGTTCAAAAATAAATATCGGAACAAATTCGAAATTTCTCCAAAACATAATAAAACGAAACCAAAAATCTCACAAGGAATCTTACAATGAACTGGACGCGCGTTATACAGACACTATGTGGAACGGTGGCCGCGTTCGGATGGCGTACCGAAGGTCCTGGGTTCAAATCCTGGTGAAGAATAGGGTTTGTTCCCAGGTCAGGGGGGTGTCCCTGTGTCCACCCAGCTCTGATTGGTTACCTGACTTTAGTTGGGGTAAAGTATAGTTGGATAGGCAATGTAGTGGCCATACAATCCTCCTAGTTTGCCATGGATACAGAAACCGGGGAACGCTGCTTCACCGGCCCTATGGATCAATTATGTCAAACAACAAAAAACTACCAGAAGATAGATGAAACCCCTTTCTTTTAAATTAAGCTGAACTTAAATGCTTTTATTTAAGGATAGCTAATTTAAAATATCGTTACCACATAATACAAGTAAATAAAAACAGGAAATTAACGCAAATTTTTTGAGCATTTTTCAAATGAGCTTCAAGAAAGAAAAAATGTGAACTCTATAAACTGCTATTGATTTTAACCACAACAACTAGTTTATCTTAACCAAAAATTAACAATTGATATTGGATACACTGAATATTTATAGCGCACGCTGTTCTGTTAATGAAGTGAACAGAAAAAAAAATGTTAAAGATCAACATCTGCTCCAAGAAACAGAATTACATTTGAATCTTACATTGATCTGATAGCTTTAGAAATTAAAGTGAAGAAGAAAAAAACGTCTGCGGCATTTGTCCAATTAAAACTGTCCTGATGAGCTGTTCGGGAATTTAATTGGAGATTTTATTTTAAATCACATTGTTAATGCTGTATGATTTCTTTAAAAATAAACATATTTTTTTTTAATTTATTTACATTATAACAACATTAATAGAAATAAAAGTCAAGCAGCGTTATAGCTTTTGGAAATATTAACTGCAAATGTGAAAACAAGTAAAGATTCTATAATTGAAATATGCCGAGAGATAACAAATTTACAAATATTAAGAATGAATTAAAATGGTTATGCCGTGTCAATGTCAGGTGTATTAAACTTCATTTAGAAAGAAACCATTAGAAAAAAACAACAGCGTATCTATTGCTGTTTAACGATGAATTATTGATTAATCTAGTCTATCTATTAATTGTAGCTTATACATGCCAGTTTTATTTACATTTGGGCAACGCCGGGCAATTTGGCTTGTTATTTCATTAATTGTAGCTAATACATGCCAGTTTTATTTACATCCGGGCAACGCCGGGCAATTTGGCTTGTTATTTCATTAATTGTAGCTTATACATGCCAGTTTTATTTACATCCGGGCAACGCCGGGCAATTTGGCTTGTTATTTCATTAATTGTAGCTTATACATGCCAGTTTTATTTACTTTCGGGTGTCATGTATATTGTTTTTCCAAGAATTGGAACACGCAATGTTTATTTCTCTCTCTCTCTCTTTTCTTACTACACACAATATTAGGACGTTTAGTAGGAAAACAAAAGGTTCTAGGTAATGTTGGGATTCTGTGTTGATCTCAAATTCTCAGAGTCTGGGAACGACTCATTATTTAATAGGGGAAGTTCCTATCGTTTTTGTTATGAGTTTTGTAATGATACCATGATTTTCACCCCTACTGGTAATGGGTCTATCCCTTGCACCACTCGGATAGTATTTAATGATTTGTTTTGTCTGAAAGACAGAGAGTTTCAAAATATGTTCCTTTGAGAACGTTTGTGTTTGCACTATTTTATTCTAACTGTACATAATAGATATATTGTATATATTGAACATACCACCTGAAATAAACTATCAACAACAGTTACACTGAAGCTTCCTTGTCAAGTTACTATCCTATTGTGTTGTATACATTACTATAAGATTTATCTACTACCATAATGTACAAGAAAGGAAATGTTGGAATACAAATACTGAATTTGTGCCCAGGACTATAAGAAGAGTTCGTGTAAAACTGAAACATAAATACTAATAATTAAAGTCTCCCCTAGGACTAACGAGAATTATCAGCAAGATCTACACAGCTCTGGCCACAAGGGGATTGTGGACGTAACACGGGCAACGCCGGGCAATTTGGCTTGTTATTTCATTAATTGTAGCTTATACATGCCAGTTTTATTTACATCCGGGCAACGCCGGGCAATTTGGCTTGTTATTTCATTAATTGTAGCTTATACATGCCAGTTTTATTTACATCCGGGCAACGCCGGGCAATTTGGCTTGTTATTTCATTAATTGTAGCTTATACATGCCAGTTTTATTTACATCCGGGCAACGCCGGGCAATTTGGCTTGTTATTTCATTAATTGTAGCTTATACATGCCAGTTTTATTTACATCCGGGCAACGCCGGGCAATTTGGCTTGTTATTTCATTAATTGTAGCTTATACATGCCAGTTTTATTTACATCCGGGCAACGCCGGGCAATTTGGCTAAGGGGAGCACAGTGGTCGAGCGGTAGAGTCTTCTGCTGGCGTACCGACGGTCATGAGCTGGCCACACAGTCCCCTAGTACGCCTAGGCCACAGAAAATAGTGAACACTGCTTCAATTAGGTCCGACGGGTACTTTTTTGTATTGCTTATAGAATATAAAATTAATAATTAATTTAATTAATTAATATAATAATTAAAATATAAAATATTCTACAAAACATTGTTTAATTTCAAACCAACATGATGCAACAAGTGATCAATTTGTTCTTTAATTTCCAATTCTACATTTTAAATAGTTTAGGATATGTCCAAAACTTTTTTTTTTAATTTTCGTTTACACGTGCTCATTTTTTTTAAAGCATTTGCATTTGCTACTATAATTATTTTTTCCCCAAACTTCAATCTCTCGTTTCTATTTCCCCCCCCTCGATTTATCCTCCTACACAGCCTGGACTCGTCGAGTTCCCAGCTGATCTCCAATCAGCTCATCTGTTCTTTTTAACCCCATTGATTCTCAACTTGATTTGATGCTTTTTTTTTTGTTGTTTGTTCTGTTCAATACTACAATTTTCAATTATTACTCTTTGCTATATTTCTATCTGTCCTGTATACAGTAATCGTAAGCTGGGGGGGGGGGGGGGGGGGGGAGGCGTAATAGTGAAAGATAAGGGACGGTAGGGGTAAGGAAAGTGGGGGGGGGGGGTACAAATAGCAAAGTAAGAGGAGCTATAGTGCAAATGTGGGGGGGGGGGCATAGTGCAGTTTGGAAAACAGGGGCATGCGGATATAGTATAAATACCTAATAAAAAAAAGGAGTGGAGAGGTCAGGGGAAAGAGGTGGGGGGGGGGGGGGCGCTAACATGCAGTTGGGAACTTATGAACTAGAGATAGGTCAACCGAGCCTCTTCGCGTGTCCTTATTTGGGGGACGCTCTCTCTTTCTCTCTCTCTCTCTCTTTCTCTCTCTCTCTCTCTCGCTCTCTCTCTCTCTTTCTCTCTCTCTCGATCTCTCTCTCTCTCTCTAGCTCTCTCACTCTCTCTCTCTAGCTCTCTCTCTCACACTCTCTCTCTAGCTCTCTCACTCTCTCTCTCTAGCTCTCTCTCTCTCTCTCTCTAGTTCATTCTCACTCCTTCTCACTTTTACTCTTTTCTTCTCCTTTTCTCGATTTCTTATTTTTAAAAACAACGGAATACTGAAAAAAAAATCTACGTCTTTTATTTTGTTGATTTATTTTGCTTTATTTGGGAGATTCTTAATGTCGCTCTTCAGCATAGCCCCCTCTCCAAACTTCTACCTCACCCGAAGGGTGTCCATGTTTTCGGAACTTTTTATGCCGTCATATAACTTTGTAGCCAATGTTCATAAGACGAATATTTTCAAAATATTATTTTTAAAATTATTCATGTATATTCCTACATTATGGACAATGGACATAACTTATCAGTTATAAGATTTGTCATCTTAATCTTGTAAGTGATATATGAGATGGCATGCGCGTATTAAGTAACGTAAAGTCCTTGACATTTACTTTGCGTGGGATTTAAAAAAAAGTGTTGGAGTAATCCATTTACCAATGACCAGGGGCGGCGTTGACAAAGAAGACTTTAAGAAAATTGAAATCGACCCGTTTCTACACAGTTGACAGTCGCTTGAGTGTCTGTGTGACGACTAACTCTCCAGCTCTGAAGTTGTACGCGTGAGTTTAAAGGTGTTTACTTGTCCTTGCGATTGATCAAAGGCCAAAGTTCAACAGCAGTGAGTGAGACTTGGAATTCACAGAGGATTACTCTGTTTAATTTAACTATTGTGTGGGTGGGTGTGCGTGTGTGGGTCTAGTGTGTGTGTGTGTACAGAGCAACGTCTGGGTATAATTATGTCTACATGTAGACATGTCTACGCGCAGTAGGCCTATATATAGTAATAGGTCTTTATATAGAGAAGGAGTAATAATACCCGGCAGACCAATTTGAAATATAGGACCTGAGACGCAGCGTTCACAAGTTTCTGTTGCCAAAGAATACGAGGTGAGTGTGTAGCCAGAACATAATGTCCAGCCGCCTAACTTATCCCCAACTAATGTATGGTACTAATCGCAGCTTGGTAGACTCAGGGACAACCTACAGACCACGGAACAATTCCTAGTCCTTCACCAGTATTCTTGGTAGACTCAGGGACAACTTACAGACCACGGAACAATTCCTAGTCCTTCACCAGTATTCTTGGTAGACTCAGGGACAACCTACAGACCACGGAACAATTCCTAGTCCTTCACCAGTATTCTTGGTAGACTCAGGGACAACCTACAGACCACGGAACAATTCCTAGTCCTTCACCAGTATTCTTGGTAGACTCAGGGACAACCTACAGACCACGGAACAATTCCTAGTCCTTCACCAGTATTCTTGGTAGACTCAGGGACAACCTACAGACCACGGAACAATTCCTAGTCCTTCACCAGTATTCTTGGTAGACTCAGGGACAACCTACAGACCACGGAACAATTCCTAGTCCTTCAACAGTATTCGAGCTTAAGATCATCGGTGTTTCAGTCGAGCGCGCTGCCGATCTGCCCACGTGTTCCATAATGTCTGTATGTAACGTAGGTCGAAATGCGCTCATGTCTTTGTGTACTCGTGTCTGTGTAATGTACTCACGTGCCTATATCATGTACTCATGTGTCTATATAATGTACTCACTGTCAAGTTCATTTGTACTATTCGTTTTTTTTTTACTGTTTTCAGTACATTTCTATTCGTGTTTAAATTGTTTTCTCATTTTGATAGATGGAAATTATATTGCAAGTGAGCCAACAGCTTTGCAGACTTGTTAGTAGTAGTATAGAGCGAGAGAAAGGCACAAGCAGAAAAGGCTTGCGACAAGAACAGAGAGAGAGAGAGAGAGAGAGAGAGAGAGAGAGAGAGAGAGAGAGAAAGACACATATTGAGAGGTAAGAGAGACGAACTTCAGAGACAAAGACACATATTGAGAGGTAAGATAGACGAACTTCAGAGACAAAGACACATATTGAGAGGTAAGAGAGACAAACTTCAGAGACAAAGATACAATTAAAGAGACAGAAAAGACATAAAGATGGTGACAAAAACAGCATTAGGGAGAGAGTGAGAAAAAAATACACATTGTACGACAGAGACTTGGAGAGCGAAAAAGATATATATAAAGGGAGACAAAGACACAGAGAAACCGACTGTGAGACAATGACAAAAAGTAGATAGAGACAAAGAAAGACAAAAGCAGAGAGAGAGAGAGAGAAACACAGAGAGAGAGATAGAGAGAGAGAATTACAGAGAGAGAGAGAGATAGAGAGAGAGAAACACACAGAGAGAAAAAGAGAGAGAGAAACAGAGAGAGAGAAACAGAGAAAAACAGAGAGAGAGATAGAGAGAGAGAAACACACAGAGAGAGAGAAAGAGAGAGAGAAACACAGAGAGAGAGAGAGAGAGACAAAGACAGAGTGTTACGTGCCAAAGTGCGAGGCCATATGACCCGATGGCCATATGTTTATTTAAAGATCACTACGCCAGAGTTTGGGTTGTAATCTCGAGAAACGTAGAGTTTAGGAGGGACTTTTTGATAGTTTTTTAGTCAGTTGTTTGCGAGAGTCCTGGCCGTGCAAGACGACTGTTTAAACTTAAGCTCGTAAGTGAGATTACAATAATAATTAAACCTCATTACTATTTGGGCACACTATAGTAGTAACACTGTAGTAGTAACACTGTATTAACAGAAGAACACTGTATAATGCATAAAACTGTATAATGTGTAATACTGTAGTATTTTACTACGTTGTGCATTGATTAATGCAATGATCCTTTACGGGAGTTTCTGTAATAACATTGCTATTCCCATTTCGGTCTAGCAATCTTTCATTTCATTGTTCGTGCGACATATACTGACCTCTGTATGGTCAATGTCGACGTAATCTTGGGTCACTAGTTTGTGTGCTGGTGTAAACTATTGTCTTCTTTACTATATTCTATGTTCTATTTAATTTGCTTTCTATGTTATAATAAATTTACCTTTTCAGTTACATTGAACCCGAAGATCTCTGTTGATTTAATTCACTTAGATGTATAATTTGTTAGTTGTATTTCGTAAAGTCCAGACAGCAGTTTTCGCCCATCCCCTAGACCTATCCTAAGTTAAAATAGTGATTAACTATACGTAATTATATAGATTGACCAAAACTGCGGTCTGTGACAAGAGAAAGAGCGACAAAGAAAGAAACAGAGAGAGAGAGAGTAATAGAGAGAAACACATATATAGAGAGACAAAGACAGAAAAAGGCAAACATGGATAGAGACAATGAAGGAGAGTAAGAAAATTAGAAATCGAAAGACATTGAGTGAATGGGAAAGTAAAAGAAAGAGAGAAAGAAAGGGTAAGAAGACTTCATAGAGAGAAAGAAAGAGAATGAGAGAGAACTGGCGTGAAAGAAAAAAAGAGCGAGAAATAGAGAGAGAAAGAAAGAGAGGAAAAGAGAAGGTAATGGATGTTTTCCTGGACACAAATATTCAGTTGGCGTGCGAAGATCTCAACTGAATTTAAAATTGACTCGTTCATCAACTCCTTTATTCGAACGGTCGTTAGTTGTGAGTCAACAAAACAAACGTAATTACTCGTGGGGAAAACTCCCCCTGTCATGTACGTATTGAAATTCAAAACTATAATAGTGTAGCAGAAAGGTAAAAAAAAAAGGTTTTGAAAAGTCTCCATTGTGATCTTAATGACAGTGTAGCACGAGTTGACCAGTCTCCGGGGCCAAGTCAGATGATAGTAGGACACTCGCCAAGTGACACACTTTAGGCCAAGGGTGAGATAGAAGTCAATTAAATGGGAATTGAACCCAGGATCTTCGGAACCCCGATCCAACAATCTGCCGTTTGATTTCAGCAGAGACAATGTAAACGTTATCTAGTTTTCTGCATTGAAACATGAATTAAATAAGTATCGTATGTTAATATTGATAAATAGCTAGTTGATAAAAAAACAGGCAATGGAATCTTAACAGATTGGAATCGTGTATGGATATGTAAAAGGGTAAATAGACTGACAGACAGAAAGACAAATAGACGGATAGACGGATAGACGAATAGACGGATAGACGGATAGACAGATAGAAAGACGAACGAAAACATAGAATAATAGATAAATTGTGTATGTAAGATACGGATGATCTCGATAAATTGTGTATGTAATGTAATATACGGATGACCTCGATAAATTGTGTATGTAATGTAATATACGGATGACCTCTTATTTAAAGTTATTTAGAGGAATATATTTTTTCTGTCTATACCAACTCCCTTGTCAGCCTGTAAGTCTATTATATTAGTCTAGTAAAAAAACACTATTAATTTCTTTAAAAAAATAATAAAAATGCAAGAGTATTATGTTTATTGGAAAAGTATTAAAATTCTGTGGAGTTACTTCCTTTGACAGCTACATTCATCGCCCCATCTCGCATCTACCCATACACTGACGCCACACATTTCATTTAGACACGCCGTCTTATTTTTTCCCCCGCGCATTCTATTTGAACCCTGTCAGATGTGTCCACCTCAATAGACACCCTGGCTTACACATTTTTAATTTAATATTTGCCTCTTGTTGTTGTTTCATACTTTGGGAGTATTTGGGAGATGGTATGGGGCCCGGGGGGGGGGGGGTATTGTTTGTTTGTATGCTGTATCAGAAGACGCTCAAGTCAACACTTACGGTGTTTATTTTTTTAAAGCAGTCTTATTGACGCTTTTTTTTATATGTATTCAATACTCATGAATGTATTTTAAACTTACAGTAGTCGTAAAGATAAAAACAACAATGACAGAAGAAGATATTTTTATCATACCAGCATTCAGATCTTGTTGAAAGAAAACTTTAAATTCCTTTTATCTGCATCGCTTGGCAATTTTTTAGGTATTAGGGAAAACTGGTTTTCTTTTTGTTTTTCCTTTTCTTTAGGATGGGGTGGGTAGCGTTTGTTTTTTTTTCTCTGTTATCCTAATCATCATCATCATCAGCATCAATCCCATGACGATAAAGATCGTTGGGGGGAGCGAATGGACACTTCGGCAGTCAACTTTCTTCACTTTTGCCTATCTTGCGCGGTTGTCAATAGTTGAGTCAACTGCAGCCCTGTCCAATCCTTGACATCGTCTAACCAGCATCTCCGCTGACGGCCTCTCTTTCGCCCACCTTCCACCGTGCCCTGGAGAATTGTTTTTTGTCAGGCTATTGTGCCGCAACACATGACCAAACCATGTCAGTTGGCGCCTGATCATATATCTGCAAAAATACATCATTTTCAAATTGTGTTAAACAGTAAAGGTTTCATTTCACCGTGTGTTTTTTTTTTTTGGATGAGCTAACCCGGCGACTTGAGCAAGCTTATTGATGTTGGAAGTTATATAACTTTACGGTAAAGTTCATGTATGTTGAACAGATATGATAGTGGTACGTGGATCAATATAAACAGCATTCTATTGGTTCTGTGGTACCGCCATCTATTTGGTGGATAGACTAAGGGACATCCGGGATAACTTGGCGTGTAGAAACGCTGACAAGACCGTGTGACAAATTTTATAGGAGAGTTTGTTATATAAACTATTTTATTCTAGTCGTCAGTGGTCTTCTCTGTATCTTTTTATGGCAATTTATTGTTGAATTGTTTTTGAAACAGTAACGGGGATTTGGCTTAAGACATTCTAATATAGTACTAGTAACTTAGCATAAACAGTTTTCTCTGATTCAACTTTTGAACAAATTTTTTTTTTTTTTTATAAATTGAACACAAATGTACTTTTATAGTTTTTCCTGAATTTTCCATATGGAAATGTTCACTGCACCGACCTAAGTTCCACTAGAGAGAATTATACTTACACGTTTAACTACTTCGCCATAATAATATTTAAATTAAATAGCTGCCATGCTTTCTCGCTCGGTTTCTCCCGTCTCGCTCAGTCTCTCGCTTTGCCTCGCTCTCCACCTGTCTTTTTCTAGTTCTCAAATTCTCTTTACTTCTCTCCTTTATCTTTTGCTCTCTTTCTCATTCACTCATTCTCTTTTTCTTCACATTTCCCTTTATTAAATTTACTTCTGCCCGACTGTCTTTCTGTCTGTCAATCTCTCATTCAAATGTACATTTTATTACTATCGTGTTTCCTTTTCTTCGTCTTTTCGTCTTTCTCTCTTTTAATTTTATAAAATTTATAACTATAAAAAAAAATGTTTGTAATAAAAAACAATTTTTGCATTTAGGCCTATAGTATATAGAAAATTTTATTACTCAAATTTCACTTTAAAGGTTAATATCAAAAAATGTTTATATTGTAGTCAATAAATAATTCTAGCACAATTAAGAGGGGGCGCTCGGTAACTTTATTAAGTTCCTTGTCCCTCCTGCGGCCTGATTTGCTCGGGCTGTTTGTTGTTTAAGAGCCATTCAGTGTTGTTATTTGTTTTGTAGCAGTGTCACAACAACACTGAACACGTACTGACTTCCCAAAAGGTGGGTCAATTGAGGAAACAGCTGGGTTCGCTCTTCACGCAACCACTCTCATCAGCAAGCCTGAGAGCCCGGGTGCAGACGAGCCGTAGTTCTGTCGACCATGTTGAGAACTATGGAAAAAACTAGGCACGCTCATAGTCACACGATGGTCGAACACATGCCTCTACCGGGTGATGTGTCCCGACCGTTCCCTCTTCCCAAAGAAAACAGAAATTTAGTCAACTTGACCGCCTCATCTTATATGTGGCTCTATTACAGTCGACCCTTCTATATTCTATTTAGAATGTTTTTTGATTAAACCATGTAACAACAGTTTGTTTATGTTAATTTTTTTATGTTTATGTTAATTTTGTTATGTTTCTTACATAATTTTGGTATGCTGATTTCAACGGTACCATTGGCTTTGCTCTATCATCAAGATTTCTTGAGAAAAACCATAAAGTATATTTTGGTGTTTTCGTATATGTGTAATGCATTTATAACATTATATATTATATATATTTATATATATATACATGTTGATTTTTGTGTCTAGTTTCTATAATCCCATTTTTCATATTACTTTTCCAAGATATAGTTTTGAAGGTATTCAATTGTCACTGCCTTTGTTATTGTTTATGTTTATTTATGTTGATTTAAAGATTAAAAAAAAATATTAGCACTTTTTCGGTACTATTTTTTAAACAAATGTTGCACGATGGAGCCGTGCGGTTAGTTCACCGGACTGTCAATCAAAAACCACCTGACACGTCGCGGGTTCTATCCCCGCCACCGGCAGATCCCTGTCGCTCTACATGAGTTTTGGGACTAGATGACGTTAGTACTGGGTTGTTATCACGAGCGCTTAACCGGCAGCAGTGAAACCGCTCACAGTTTAATAGTTTTATAGAGCGCACTGAGCATGCTAAAATAGCATGGATAGAAGCGCTATATAAATGCCCATTATTATTATTATTAAATAAAAAATTGTTCAATCAATTTATTTGAAACTTTCTACATTTAGTTATAAATTGATAACTTAGAACATGATTGCTTAGACTAAAGTTACTATGAATACTAAGTCCCCTTATAAATGAGGAAAACTGTGTAGTTTTTTTTCTAAAGATTGAAAATTTTGTTAGTGACCTAATTAAATATAAGTTAATCAAATGTGAAAAAATTTATCATTTTCATATATAACTTGGAATACTTAAAATCATAGACAATAATATAGATGGACCGCTTGCTTTAGTATTTCTGCTATATGATGACTTGAAACACTGATTTTCGGAATTCCCGATTTTAAATAAAGTAATTGCTATACAGGAAATAAAGTTATTGATATACAAGTTCCGTTTTATTTAATCGCTATGATTTTATCAATGAAAAATTAAAATCGAAAGTAGTACAGAGCGGAAACATTTATAGATCATAGTGTTGTGTGCGCACGGAAAAAGAACATAAGCTCTAAAAATAGAGCAGGCGGTCCATCTTATTATAGTCAATGATAATAGGATTAATAGGCCTACAAGTATTCATTTAAAGTAAAAAAAAATTCGATTTAATAAAACGAAACATGTATGACAATTACTTTATTTAGAATCGGGAATTGCAAACAAAGAAGATAATATCATAAAAAACTAAAGCAAGCGGTCCATGTATATTATAGTCTATGGTTTAAATCATTACAACATAACAATTCGAGAATTTCCAACACCGCATAGACTAAGTTTTTCATCCGAAAATCTAACCGCATCGAAGGCCTTAAAATGATACGGAGAGAATGAGTTAACTAGATATCAATATTCTTTTGTTTATTTTCAGTTTAAGTAATTGCAACTGTTATATGAAGTGGTGAATATGTCTAGTAGATCCTGCAAGCTTTGTCCTGACTCATTCTGTTATGTTTGTGGAACAAAATTATGTTTCAGGGAACCGAATGATTCACCTCATTTCCCTAAGCAATCAAGAACTTGATGACTTAGTACAAGATTTAGATCTCACTAAATCAAATGCAGAACTTCTGACATC
Source organism: Anisus vortex (assembly GCA_949126835.1). Taxonomy (NCBI): domain Eukaryota; kingdom Metazoa; phylum Mollusca; class Gastropoda; family Planorbidae; genus Anisus; species Anisus vortex. The sequence goes on along the minus strand of OX421502.1, from coordinate 16,526,770 downwards.
ACGTTTGCAAGAATGGAATTAATTAGATCCAACCTGCAGAACCTCGAAATACCGAAAAAAAACAACATGAAACATGTCAATAAAGCTGCATTACCTGCATTCACACTTGGAATTTTTCAGACCAAATTTGGGTGATATAAGTGAAGAGTACGGATAACATTTTAATCGGGATATTCTTGCAATGGAGAAAAGATTCCAGGGCAGATGGGATGCAGCTATGATAGGTGACTACACCTGGTGTTTGATACGCACTACTGTACCCATGGCCCTCAAGGACTGGCGTAGTATGTTGTTACGTCCACAATCCCCTTGTGGCCAGAGCTGTGTAGATCTTGCTGATAATTCTCGTTAGTCCTAGGGGAGACTTTAATTATTAGTATTTATGTTTCAGTATTACACGAACTCTTCTTATAGTCCTGGGCACAAATTCAGTATTTGTATTCCAACATTTCCTCTCTTGTAAATTATGGTAGTAGATAAATCTTATAGTAATGTATACAACACAATAGGATAGTAACTTGACAAAGAAGCTTCAGTGTAACTGTTGTTGATAGTTTATTTCAGGTGGTATGTTCAATATATACAATATATCTATTATGTACAGTTAGAATAAAATAGTGCAAACACAAACGTTCTCAAAAGAACATATTTTGAAAACTCTCTGTCTTCCAGACAAAACAAATCATTAAATACTATCCGAGTGGTGCAAGGGATAGACCCATTATCAGTAGGGGTGAAAATCATGGTATCATTACAAAACTCATAACAAAAACGATAGGAACTTCCCCTATTAAATAATGAGTCGTTCCCAGACTCTGAGAATTTGAGATCAACACAGAATCCCAGCATTACCTAGAACCTTTCGTTTTCCTACTAAACGTCCTAATATTGTGTGTAGTAAGAAAAGAGAGAGAGAGGAGAATAAACATTGCGTGTTCCAATTCTTGGAAAAACAATATACATGACACGCCCCCACCCAATGAAAGAAATAATGTACCATAATTACCCAAGTAATACTCAACATGGTACATTTTTCGTACTTAACACTATCGTTTTAACAACCAACAATCAATGGAAGATTATAAGACAATTTAAGCAAACATGGCTCACTGGCACAACTAAATTATAAAAAGTGTCACTACCCAATGGTAATTGTGATTATAACGTGATGGACAAATATTTCCCCGTTAGTATTAATATTAACTAATGTCTCAACAAGTACAAATAATTAAAAAATATTCTAGTCATTCTTATTTTAACTATGTACAGTTGTGTGGATTTCCACCAAAATTTGCAAAAAGTCTTAATCTATTTAAACAAATATAACATTGCTCAAACTCTGTCAATTTTTAACAGTTTACTCCTAATATACAAACCAAAAGATAAGTAATACATAACTCGAATCAAACTATAGGTTACTTCCCCTTTAAATTACAGTGTCAACTTGACATTAACAGGGTGCATACCTAAGATGATGATACTTCCCCTTTTCTCAAATATGAGGAGAAAATACGCTCTAGTTACGATTACTACAGTAATCTCAATATTAAAATGTAATCCACTATTATGCGTTTTTGGCAAATTTGAAAGTTTAATATAAAAGATTGTTCAGGGTTGAATGAGTGCCCACCTTTAGGTACCTTTGTTTCCCTCCATTCCCGGATATATGGAATATATAACAACCTATATACAACATAGTGAATATCCACTAGTTTTTCCCATTCTATTACCATGATATAACAATTTAGCAATAGTTTTCCAATATTATCTATTAATTTATACCAATTAAGATTACATCTCTTTCTAAGATAAAAATTGTACATATTATTATTTAGTTCCATTCATTAACTAAAATAAAAAACAAGATAATAAATCAATTAGCTTAAAGTTTCCCACTTAATTGCATGCAATGACCAATAACTTTCATCCATCCATATCAAGTAGATACATGCATATATATTTATTGCATAGTGCATCAAAATTTAAATGGAATTTCTTTTCCATAATAAAATGAATTGAATCAAATGAATTTAAAATATATCAGAACATCAATATTATACATGATTATAAAAATTATTAATACTTTCAAAAGACTTGACTTCTGCATGATACAAGTATTCTATAGGTATTCCATAATCAAAATTCAAACGAATGATAGGTTATCATGACACATTCTTAATGAATAAATGAGATGATCTGAAAAAGAAGTATGGGGTTATTCAGTCAATCATGTAGCACCCGAGATAGAGTATCAGCTGTGACGTTGTCCCTACCCCTCAGGTGTTTTATGTTTAAGTCATAGGCTTGGAGGAATAAGCTCCATCTAACAAGCCTCTGGTTTTGCTTGACCCTGGAGAGAAAAGTCAGAGGGTTGTGGTCGGTCAGTATTTCTATCGGGTACCCAGAGCTGTTTACATAGAAATCAAACTGTTTTAACGCTAGGATCAACCCTAAAAGTTCCTTCTCACTTGTATTATAATTACGTTCATGGATATTGAATTTCTGTGAGTGGTAGCACACCGGGTGCTCCTCTCCGTGGTCATCCTGCTGAGTCAGCACCGCTCCCATCCCAGTATCGCACGCGTCTACTGCAATTTTAAAGGGTCTATCAAAACGCGGGGTCACCAAAATAGGTGCCCTGGATAATCTTAACTTCAACTCATCAAACGCCTTTTGGCACTTGTCAGACCAAACAAAGCGATTGTTCTTCTTTAGTAGGTCAGTTAAGGGGCAAGCTACCGTAGAAAAGTCCTGGCAAAACTTACGATAATACCCGGCCATTCCAAGGTAACTACGGAGTTGTTTCCTTGTCTGTGGCACTGGGACATTCTGAATAGCTTCTATTTTAGCATTTACTGGTTTAACCTTTCCACCACCCACTACATGTCCAAGATACTCGATAGTGGCATGTCCAAACTGACTCTTAGCCAGGTTTATTGTCAAATTGGCGTTATTCAGTCGTTCAAACAAGTGTCGTAGTTGACTGACATGTGTCTTGAAATCTGTACTATACACCACTATGTCGTCGAGGTAGGCATTACACTGGAAGATACCGCGAGTGAGGGTGTTTATAAGCCTTTGAAACGTCGCAGGGGCATTACGGAGTCCGAATGGCATGACCTTATACCTGTAAAGTCCGTCAGGTGTCACAAACGCGGATACTTCCTGTGCCCGTGGCGTCAAAGGAATCTGAAAGTACGCGGAGAGAAGATCAATTTTTGTCACATACGTCGCATCACCTATCTTATCAATGAGGTCATCAATACGAGGAATGGGATACGAGTCAGTCTTTGTCAAATTATTTAATTTCCTAAAGTCTGTACAAAACCGCAATGTGTTGTCGGCTTTTGGTACCAACACACAGGGTGAAGACCATTCGCTATCACATTCTTCCACTATGTCATTTTCTAACATATACTTCACCTCTGCTCTAATATGTTCAAGTCTGATGGGGTTTACTCTATATGGATGCTGTTTAATTGGCCTGGCACCCTCAGTTAATACTACATCGTGTTCTATTAGATGTGTCCTCCTGGGAACATCTGTAAACAGTGACTTATATTCATGTACCAGCTCAATAATCTTCTCCTTATCTTCTACCGGAAGATGTTCTAGCCTTGTATCTAAACTCTTAAGGGCATCTGTATTATTAAGTTTACTTTCTGCAAACTTATATTCTATCCTAGATAAATCCGTCGGGACCCTAGCTAATGAAATCATGGGGACCTCCCGTGGTTTACTCTTTTCCCTGGAAACATAGGGCTTAAGCAAATTAATATGGCATACCCTCTGCTTTTGTCTCCGGTCAGGAGTCTTTATCAAATAATTGACCTCGCCAAGCTTTGACTCTATCTCATAGGGTCCACTAAACTTTGCACTTAAAGGCTGATTTTGCAAAGGTAGAAACACAAGAACTTTGTCACCTGGTGCAAAAGTTCTAGCTGTAGCTTTACGGTCATAGTTCTGTCTCATACGCTCCTGCATCTGTGGAAAATGAATCTTCACATGGTTAAAAGCATGATAAAGCCTATTTTTAAATTTATCTACATATGACAAAAGTCCAATCGGTTCACTGTCCGTTAGCCAAGTTTCATGTAGAAGTTTCAACGGACCTCTGACTGAGTGTCCATACACAAGTTCGAATGGGCTAAACCCCAGGGATTCCTGAGTGGCCTCCCTTGCAGCGAACAGTACATAAGGCACACCCTTATCCCAGTCTTTCTCGTTTTCATAACAGTACTTTTTAAGCATCGATTTTAATGTCTGATGAAACCTTTCCAGAGCTCCCTGGCTCTCAGGATGATAGGCACTTGATAGCCTATGGCTTATCCCTAATTGTTCCATGACTTGTTTGAAAATGTTCGAAGTAAAGTTAGTCCCCTGGTCGGACTGTACTGTCTTCGGTAGGCCATAACGTGTGAAGAAATTTGTCAGGGCGTCTACCACCTTCACTGTTGTTATGTTCCGCAACGGAATGGCTTCCGGGAAGCGAGTGGATGAACACATGACTGTGAGCAGGTATTGAAAACCGGCTTTTGTTTTCGGCAACGGGCCCACGCAATCAATGAGTATATGACTGAATGGTTCGTCGAACGCTGGTATCGGCTGGAGTGGAGCGACAGGAATTCGTTGGTTAGGACGTCCTACCATTTGGCATACGTGGCAAGTCTTGCAGTATTGTTCGACATCTCTTCTCAGTCCTGGCCAGTAGAAGTAAGGGAGGATACGGTGGTGCGTTTTTCGGACTCCCATGTGACCAGCGAAAGGAAGATCATGCGCCATACGCAGTATATCTTGACGATAGCACTTAGGTATTACAATCTGGTGAATACTGTCCCACTCGTTTGTACCTGAGTTGAGCGGTTTCGACTTTCTCATCAACACTTCATCTTTTATGTAGAAACATTCCGCCATTGCATCTGCAGTCTTTTCATCAACAGCTTTCATTTTGAGTTGCATTATTACTTCGTCATTCAATTGTTCTTTCACCAATTTCTGCTTTGGTGACAAAATGTTATCGTTCTCGGTTGCATCACCAGTTGTTAGTTCAGCAAAGAACGTAGCACTTAAATCGATGTCAGGTGTTTCTGTTATCACTGTTTCATTCGCATGTGTGTCTTCAGAACAGACAAGCACATCTTTCGTTGCACTACACGGCGTAGCAGGAGTCTTTACCGACTTCTTTTTCTGCATTGCTCTTGTCAGTGCACATGTTGGGCGTTCATTGGCAGGACGTAGGTTTTTGTCCTCCGCCATCTTTGTCTCCAACACTTTAACCATGGGCTCGACAGTGACTCTGCCGCCCATAATGTCATTTCCTAATATCATGGAAACGCCTTTGACGGGTAGTGCGCGCCACACTCCCACTACGATGTTACCTGTAAAAATATCCGACTCGAGTTTTATTCTGTGCAGTGGAGCTTCCACAGCCTCCATACTAGCACCTCTCAGCACAACAGACTCACCGGTACTGGTGGCATCCGTTAACGGCACACTGCCCTCCAGGATCACGCTGACAGCAGAGCCCGTGTCACGTAATATCTGTATTTTCTTCTTGCTGAGTACATCGACTTCTGTCGACACTGTCCCCTCGTAGACAAAGGGTCGAAAATCGGATAGGTCGTCCTCTTCCGGGACTTCAGGAACCATCTGTTCCTCACGGCCTTCTGAAAGCATAATAGATTGAGTACAGCTATTCTCTTTTACCTTAGATAGACTGTTCTCAAAAACCATCGACTCCACAACTATGGGCGATGCCGGCCGCATTTCTTTTGAGTTTCTTGACCCTGTGTTGCACACTTCTTCTGTCTGCTTGCTATCTTTCTGCACTCTGGCACAGTGTAGAATAGCACCTTGCTTCTTGGTAAGGATCCAACAATCTTTCTTCATGTGGCCCTCTTTCTTGCAATTGAAACATACCACCTTTGCTTTATTTACATCTGTCTGCTTCCTGAAATGAACTAAGTTACTATTATTATTTACACCACTGTTCTTATTATTGTTTTCACTTGTCTCTTTTGGTTTACTAGCCTCCTTGGACTCTGGTTTGTGCACTTTGGGTTTGTCAGCATAATATGGCTTTATGCTGGCGTGAATTATGGCATAGTTATCTGCCAATCTAGCAGCTTCATGCACATCTTCAACCCCTCGGTCTGAGATGTGAGTTTTAATATCCACTCGAATACAATCATTGAATTCCTCAAACAATATTAGGTTCTTGAGTTTATCAAACTCACTTACATTCTGTGACCTTAGCCACTGTTCTAACATTTTCTCCTTTTGTCTCAAAAAGTCTACATGAGTTTGATCATATGCCTTCTTTCTGTCTCTAAATAGCTTTCTATATTTTTCTGGTGTCAGGTAATAACTTTTTAGCACCCTATCTTTGATTACTTCATAGTCATTTATTTCCTCGGGTGTTAAACTCAACACTACGTCCAATGCTTTTCCTTTGTTGAGAGTTGACCTTAACAATAAAGCCATCTTATCATCAGGGAACTGATAATCTACAGCTATCCTCTCAAAAAGCAAAAAGAAATCTTGAACATCTTCTTCTCTGAATATAGGCAAGTGTTGCTTCATTGCGCTAATATCCATACCATTGCTGTCCCTACGATGGTCAGGTCTATTCATGCGTGCCATCTCTATCCTTTCTCTGCTTTCAGTTTCTATCCTAATTCTTTCATTTTCTATCCTAAATCTTTCCAATTCCATTCTCTTCATAGCTAATTGGAATTTTAAGTTTTCACTCAACCCTTCATCTTCATCATTGTTTGATGATCTAGATGACATATTTCTTACCTCGTCTCCGTGGGCAATTACCTCGCCCCCACTGGGAGCTACATAACCTTCATTGATATCGTTCTGTCCCACTTCAACTACACTACCAGTGTTCATGGCATTCTGCCCGTTCAAACATGTCATAATTTCTTTGGTCAAACGATTACGATTAGGTCTTGCCTGTCCTGCCTCAATCCCAAAGGACTCAGCTAATTCTTTTAGTTCAGCAAATGACATGGCATTAAGTTCCTCACTTGATATATTCGAAGCCATAGTATAGCGTTCGAAATATTTGTTATAGTAGAGTAGTATATATTGTATAATAAAATATAAAGTTCCAACTTACGATTTGTCCAGAAATTTGCACAATATAATATTAAACACTTCGTGGAATCTTCACACTTCCCAAGGAATAAAAACGCAAACCAGTTCTCTCCTCTTTTTAAAAAGAATAGTTTCACAGTCCTGAAAACGAAACACAAATATGCCGCTCTCAGTACTACTAATGTCACAAAATATTTATAGGTCAGGAAAAAATATAACTCAAATTTTCCAGACGAGATCAACAAATTTTTTTCTAATCCTAGATCAAGAAAAGTAGAACTCAAATCTACCGAACGAGACCACCAAATCTTGTCAATCCTAGGTCAGGAAAAGTAGAACTCAAATATACCGGGCGAGACCACCAAATTTTGTTACGTCCACAATCCCCTTGTGGCCAGAGCTGTGTAGATCTTGCTGATAATTCTCGTTAGTCCTAGGGGAGACTTTAATTATTAGTATTTATGTTTCAGTATTACACGAACTCTTCTTATAGTCCTGGGCACAAATTCAGTATTTGTATTCCAACATTTCCTCTCTTGTAAATTATGGTAGTAGATAAATCTTATAGTAATGTATACAACACAATAGGATAGTAACTTGACAAAGAAGCTTCAGTGTAACTGTTGTTGATAGTTTATTTCAGGTGGTATGTTCAATATATACAATATATCTATTATGTACAGTTAGAATAAAATAGTGCAAACACAAACGTTCAAAGGAACATATTTTGAAACTCTCTGTCTTTCAGACAAAACAAATCATTAAATACTATCCGAGTGGTGCAAGGGATAGACCCATTACCAGTAGGGGTGAAAATCATGGTATCATTACAAAACTCATAACAAAAACGATAGGAACTTCCCCTATTAAATAATGAGTCGTTCCCAGACTCTGAGAATTTGAGATCAACACAGAATCCCAGCATTACCTAGAACCTTTCGTTTTCCTACTAAACGTCCTAATATTGTGTGTAGTAAGAAAAGAGAGAGAGAGGAGAATAAACATTGCGTGTTCCAATTCTTGGAAAAACAATATACATGACAATATTCAGTATCACCTTCTTTTAGAAAAGACTTGAATTTGTAAATCATTAAAGAGTGAGAAAATATAAAATTGACTATTTTTAATATTAGATTCCATCACAGATCAAAAGTTAAATGGTGAATTATTCGCACACAAACTTCCCTGAACTTAAACAGTCAACGTCTAACGTGATTCCCAGAAAGTTTGTCAGCACATTCATTATGCTAATGTACATTACTTTAACTTTCATTTTACAAAAATCTGATATTGAAAATCGCTATGCTGCCACGGGTGGCACGCGACACCTGGCTTAGGTTGCTGACCCCTGATTTACATCTTCTGTCTTGTATGTCGCAGTGCTGACCATATCAGAGTTTGATCTGCTTTGATTAAAAATGTATCGATCATTATCACACTATATCCTCAACTACTCAGGTCGTCATCCAATTGATTGTCAATTTCAAAATACTGAATACAGCAGTACTTTAATACAAAATAAGCGATGTATTCACGCTTAATCTGTCAACAATCAAACCCACACATAATAGTAGACAACTAGATCTATTTATTTTTCTGAAGTATTTCAATTTAAGGAATTCCAACAGTACAGTCTTGCATTTTATTCGAGGGCTTACATTTTAATAAAGTTCAAATTTTGACAAGATTTCCTAGTCAATTTGTTTTAGCAGAAATCTTCAAAATATACTAATTTCAATGTATGATTTTTAAGTAAAAATAACCAGCTGAATTCCCCGGCGTTGCTCGGAAAAAAAAAAGACAACATAGGCCTAAAGCTACAGAAAAAAAAACTTCAATGTAAGGAAAGCTATAATAATTTTAAAAATATAGATATTAATTATTGAAAACATGTAGGGAATGAATTTAAAATAAATATTGTGATCGGGTTGAAAAAAGGCATGCCTTTTTATTTAACAAAACGTTTGGACCATCCCTGGTTGAGAATCGAACACCAGTCTCGCGCGTGCGTCTCATATATAATTATTGGCTTTTACTTACTGAAAACATTGTAACATTGAAGTCCTGAAATACTTTAGAGCCTTTAAAAAAAAGTTATAATAACAGACTTTTTGTAAGTAGAAAAAAAGTAAAAAAAGGTTCTCAGTAGTGAATCGAACCCAGGTCGCCCGCATGACAGTGGGAGACGCTTACCAATCAGCTTGGGAGGACATCTCTAGAAAACTTGATAGAAAAAGTAAAATATGAGACAATACGGTCACGTGTGTTTAAATTAACTAATGGGGATAGGAATCCACACACATGGTCTACTATTTATATATGGGTCTATAGATCAGTAACAGTTTTCTTTTAGGTGCACAATTATTTTCAACTGAGTCAAAAATGGTAAAGTTTTGCTGTCGAAATTGACTTTAAAATATATATATATATAAATATTCTATTATAGCATGCGCATAGCAGTTTTTTGGACCCCCTTGCCCTTCCTGTGACTTGGCACGCCCAATAGCCTTTCGGCTACTGACTTCACATCTTGTTGAACAGCTAGTTTCGCTCTCTACACAATCACTCATGAATAAGCATGCGAGCTGACTACAGATGAGCGGTTGTCCAGCCGAACATTAGGTGCTTACAAGACTTTCGCTGGTCCTTTTAATTTTTTTTTTCACAAAGCCATTATAGTTATGATCATAAACTATAATATACATGGACCGCTTGCTTTAGTTTTTTATGTGATTATCTTTTTTTTTTTGCAATTCCCGATTCTAAATAAAGTAATTGTCATACAAGTTCTGTTTTATTAAATCGCATTTTTCTCGACTTTAAATGAATACTTGTAGACCTATTAATCCTATTATCATTGACAATAATAAGATGGACCGCCTGCTCTATTTTTAGATCTTATGTTCTTTTTCCCTGCGCAGACAACACTGATCTAACAATAACTTTATTTCCTGTAAAGCAATTACTTTATTTAGAATCGGGAATTCCGAAAATCAGTTTCAAGTCATCATATAGCAGAAATACTAAAGCAAGCGGTCCACGTATATTATAGTCTATGGTTATGATGGCAGTCCAAAACATTTACAATTGTGAAAAACCATATAACACATTAAATTAAAAAACAAAAAAGTTTCCTATTGAACACAAATAAGTTGTTTAAAGACCAAGTGAAGAGCTTTTTATCAAAATTGAGTTAACATTTTATTTTGATAGTAAATAGTGTATTCAGTATCTGAATGTTAATAAAAAACATTTATACAAAATATCAAAGATAAATTTTAAGTAATTAGCTCAATATTTGCAATTAAATGTGTGTGTTTTTCGGAGGAATACTCCAAATCTCGTAGCCATTTGAGATGTTTTTATTTCCGGCAATATAGGAAAAAGACGTAACATAAAGGATTCCGACTAGGAAAAATGAATATTGTCACGTGTTTTAAATCTATTGCCACATGTTTTGAATCTTTTCCCGGTTCTTATTTTTAACAAAATGGTTAAATATAGATTTATAGCGTCTATTTTTATTTATTTATTTCCCTTGTGATACGTCACTTCTGTATGAGGCTATTCCAAATCTCGTTCCTTTGAGAAAAACCTCTTCACTTGGTCTTTAAAAGATGTTTAAAATTTTAAATATACTTGTCTATTTATTATTTTTTAAACTTTATGTATGAATGAAAATGTATAAATATCAAACATGAGTCTTACAATAGCATGTCAATCTATTTAAACTCGTTATACAAAAATGAATTTATTTAGGTAAAAAAGGAATAAATTAATTAATATTAACACCAAAAGTAAAATAATCTCCGTGAGCTTTCTTTATTAAAATTAATTCTATAAGACCTGAAATTCGAATGTAAGAAGAAATTACTAAGTGATCCGAAGAGCCATTAAACGGATCCGGATCTTTTTATTGAGCGCTCAATTGAGCGGCGATCAGTATGGTGAACCGTTTGGCCCATCTCTAGGTTATGCAAATAACAGTTTAGCAGCTAGCATAATTATTTGAAATAATAAAGAATTCATAAAACATTATTTTTGTGTATTTTTTTTGTTGGTATATTTTTGGCTAACATTTAATGCATATTCAATTTAGAAGGAAAAACCTTCAACTTATGTTACCATTAATGTTAGATTCTAAAATGTTTGATTAATTGATCGATAAAATATTCCAGAAATAAGTTTCGCTCAAATTAGAACCAACCAATAATACAAACATCAATTGTGTGGCCTTGATAAAAATTCATACTGATTTACTTGTATATTAGGTCGGTTAGTGCTACATTTATTTGTCTGTGTCCTATGTTTGTAAACTTTTCAATTGTTAAATAACTTTATATATACTTTTTTGTGTTCCTAAATGTTTGTTGCTCAATGTTAAATGCGCGCTGAGCTTACATTATGAAAGTTGGCAGCGCTATATAAATAGAATTATTATTATTATAAAACAAAACAAACAACACCCATAAAGTCAATAGGAAGATTTAAGCAAAAAAACATCTAATCACGGAAAAACGTTCCACAATATGACTAAATGGGATTATTTCCCTTCAACTGTAAACAATAGAACCGAGGGAAATAATCATGTAAAGCTTGTGATCTCCTCGTCATAGAGCTTGTTCTATCGTTTCAAAACGTCTGACCTTACAGAGGCTAACGATTTACTTTACACGGAGACTTTAAATATTTTTGATACTTTTTATTATTTCTTTTTTTTTTTAAATGTGTATAATATTTATTGACGTCTATAATATTATAATTATATTCCATTACACGAGGGGGGGGGGGGCAACACTGTGACCATGACAAAAAAAAAAGGATTTAAACAAAATTATTAATAACATGGATATCAATAACGGTAAAGTTGTTGATGGGAAACGGCACGAATCATGATGAATTTTTTCTCCCCACAAAGTTGAGTAGGAAGTCACAAACATACAAACATTTCTTCAAATGCAATAAGACCGAGCTAAAGCAGACACATGTTTATAATAACAGTATATCAATTTCCATGCAAGATAAGTAAACAGACAATCAGAAGACATATGTATAGAATATAATATATAGAGAGAGAATTTGCAGAAACATTGTTTGAATGACCCACTCACCAATCTAACTCTTATATAAATAAAGTAACAATAAATATAATAATTGTTATTTATATAGCGCGAGTAATCATGCTATTACAATTAGCATGCTCAGTGCGCCCTAAGTGAAATAAGCAGTGGCAGATGTATTGGTATGCAAGGCCCACAGCCACTAGCTAAAGTAGCAACATATTGTTACGTCCACAATCCCCTTGTGGCCAGAGCTGTGTAGATCTTGCTGATAATTCTCGTTAGTCCTAGGGGAGACTTTAATTATTAGTATTTATGTTTCAGTATTACACGAACTCTTCTTATAGTCCTGGGCGCAAATTCAGTATTTGTATTCCAACATTTCCTCTCTTGTAAATTATGGTAGTAGATAAATCTTATAGTAATGTATACAACACAATAGGATAGTAACTTGACAAAGAAGCTTCAGTGTAACTGTTGTTGATAGTTTATTTCAGGTGGTATGTTCAATATATACAATATATCTATTATGTACAGTTAGAATAAAATAGTGCAAACACAAACGTTCAAAGGAACATCTTTTGAAACTCTCTGTCTTTCAGACAAAACAAATCATTAAATACTATCCGAGTGGTGCAAGGGATAGACCCATTACCAGTAGGGGTGAAAATCATGGTATCATTACAAAACTCATAACAAAAACGATAGGAACTTCCCCTATTAAATAATGAGTCGTTCCCAGACTCTGAGAATTTGAGATCAACACAGAATCCCAGCATTACCTAGAACCTTTCGTTTTCCTACTAAACGTCCTAATATCGCGTGTAGTAAGAAAAGAGAGAGAGAGGAGAATAAACATTGCGTGTTCCAATTCTTGGAAAAACAATATACATGACACGCCCCCACCCAATGAAAGAAATAATGTACCATAATTACCCAAGTAATACTCAACATGGTACATTTTTCGTACTTAACACTATCGTTTTAATAACCAACAATCAATGGAAGATTATTAGACAATTTAAGCAAACATGGCTCACTGGCACAACTAAATTATAAAAAGTGTCACTACCCAATGGTAATTGTGATTATAACGTGATGGACAAATATTTCACCGTTAGTATTAATATTAACTAATGTCTCAACAAGTACAAATAATTCAAAAATATTCTAGTCATTCTTATTTTAACTATGTACAGTTGTGTGGATTTCCACCAAAAATTTGCAAAAAGTCTTAATCTATTTAAACAAATATAACATTGCTCAAACTCTGTCAATTTCCAACAGTTTACTTCTAATATACAAACCAAAAGATAAGTAATACATAACTCGAATCAAACTATAGGTTACTTCCCCTTTAAATTACAGTGTCAACTTGACATTAACAGGGTTCATACCTAAGATGATGATACTTCCCCTTTTCTCAAATACGAGGAGAAAATACACTCTAGTTACGATTACTACAGTAATCTAAATATTAAAATGTAATCCACTATTATGCGTTTTTGGCAAATTTAAAAGTTTAATATAAAAGATTGTTCAGGGTTGAATGAGTGCACACCTTTAGGTACCTTTGTTTCCCTCCATTCCCGGATATATGGAATATATAACAACCTATACAACATAGTGAATATCCACTAGTTTTTCCCATTCTATTGCCATGATATAACAATTTAGCAATAGATTTCCAATATTATCTATTAATTTATACCAATTAAGATTACATCTCTTTCTAAGATAAAAATTGTACATATTATTATTTAGTTCCATTCATTAACTAAAATAAAAAACAAGATAATAAATCAATTAGCTTAAAGTTTTCTCACTTAATTGCATGTGATGACAATTACTTTCATCCATCCATATCAAGTAAATACATGCATATTATATATTTATTGCATCATGCATCAACATTTAAATGGAATTTCTTTTCCATAATCAAATGAATTTAAAATATATCAGAACATCAATATTATACATGATTATAAGAATTATTAATACTTTCAAAAGACTTGACTTCTGTATGATACAAGTATTCTATAGGTATTCCATAATCAAAATTCAAGCGAATGATAGGTTATCATGACACATTCTTAATGAATAAATGAGATGATCTGAAAAAGAAGTATAGGGTTATTCAGTCAATCATGTAGCACCCGAGATAGAGTATCAGCTATGACCTTGTCTCTATCTTGTCGATGATACGGGGAATGGGATACCAGTCGGTCTTTGTCAAATTACTTAATTTCCCAAAGTCTCTATAAAACTGCAGTGTGTGGTCGGCTTTTGGTACCATCACACAGGATGTAGACCATTTGCTATCACATTTTCCTCCTATGTCATCTTCTAACATATACTTTACATTTAATTTAATATGCTCAGGTCTGATGGGGTCAAATGGATGCTGTTTAATAGACCTGGCACCCTCGGTTAACACTACATCGTGCTCTATGACATGTGTCCTACTGGGAACATTTGTAAACATTGACTTATTTTCATGTACCAGCTCAATAATCTTCTCCTTATCTTCTACCGGAGGATGTTCTAGCCTTGTATCTAAACTCTTAAGGGCATCTGTATTATTAAGTTTACTTTCTGCAAACTTATATTCTATCCTAGATAAATCCGTCGGGACTCTAGCTAACGAAATCATGGGGACCTCCCGTGGTTTACTCTTTTCCCTGGAAACATAGGGCTTAAGTAAATTAATATGGCATACCCTCTGTTTTTGTCTCCGGTCAGGAGTCTTTATCAAATAATTGACCTCGCCAAGCTTTGACTCTATCTCATAGGGTCCACTAAACTTTGCACTTAAAGGCTGATTTTGCAAAGGTAGAAACACAAGAACTTTGTCACCTGGTGCAAAAGTTCTAGCTGTAGCTTTACGGTCATAGTTCTGTCTCATACGCTCCTGCATCTGTGGAAAATGAATCTTCACATGGTTAAAAGCATGATAAAGCCTATTTTTAAATTTATCTACATATGACAAAAGTCCAATCGGTTCACTGTCCGTTAGCCAAGTTTCATGTAGAAGTTTCAACGGACCTCTGACTGAGTGTCCATACACAAGTTCGAATGGGCTAAACCCCAGGGATTCCTGAGTGGCCTCCCTTGCAGCGAACAGTACATAAGGCACACCCTTATCCCAGTCTTTCTCGTTTTCATAACAGTACTTTTTAAGCATCGATTTTAATGTCTGATGAAACCTTTCCAGAGCTCCCTGGCTCTCAGGATGATAGGCACTTGATAGCCTATGGCTTATCCCTAATTGTTCCATGACTTGTTTGAAAATGTTCGAAGTAAAGTTAGTCCCCTGGTCGGACTGTACTGTCTTCGGTAGGCCATAACGTGTGAAGAAATTTGTCAGGGCGTCTACCACCTTCACTGTTGTTATGTTCCGCAACGGAATGGCTTCCGGGAAGCGAGTGGATGAGCACATGACTGTGAGCAGGTATTGAAAACCGGCTTTTGTTTTCGGCAACGGGCCCACGCAATCAATGAGTATATGACTGAATGGTTCGTCGAACGCTGGTATCGGCTGGAGTGGAGCGACAGGAATTCGTTGGTTAGGACGTCCTACCATTTGGCATACGTGGCAAGTCTTGCAGTATTGTTCGACATCTCTTCTCAGTCCTGGCCAGTAGAAGTAAGGGAGGATACGGTGGTGCGTTGTCCGGACTCCCATGTGACCAGCGAAAGGAAGATCATGCGCCATACGCAGTATATCTTGATGATAGCACTTAGGTATTACAATCTGGTGAATACTGTCCCACTCGTTTGTACCTGAGTTGAGCGGTTTCGACTTTCTCATCAACACTTCATCTTTCATGTAGAAACATTCCGCCATTGCATCTGCAGTCTTTTCATCAACAGCTTTCATTCTGAGTTGCATTATTACTTCGTCATTCAATTGTTCTTTCACCAATTTCTGCTTTGGTGACAAAATGTTATCGTTCTCGGTTGCATCACCAGTTGTTAGTTCAGCAAAGAACGTAGCACTTAAATCGATGTCAGGTGTTTCTGTTATCACTGTTTCATTCGCATGTGTGTCTTCAGAACAGACAAACACATCTTTCGTTGCACTACACGGCGTAGCAGGAGTCTTTACCGACTTCTTTTTCTGCATTGCTCTTGTCAGTGCACATGTTGGGCGTTCATTGGCAGGACGTAGGTTTTTGTCCTCCGCCATCTTTGTCTCCAACACTTTAACCATGGGCTCGACAGTGACTCTGCCGCCCATAATGTCATTTCCTAATATCATGGAAACGCCTTTGACGGGTAGTGCGCGCCACACTCCCACTACGATGTTACCTGTAAAAATATCCGACTCGAGTTTTATTCTGTGCAGTGGAGCTTCCACAGCCTCCATACTAGCACCTCTCAGCACAACAGACTCACCGGTACTGGTGGCATCTGTTAACGGCACACTGCCCTCCAGGATCACGCTGACAGCAGAACCCGTGTCACGTAATATCTGTATTTTCTTCTTGCTGAGTACATCGACTTCTGTCGACACTGTCCCCTCGTAGACAAAGGGTCGAAAATCGGATAGGTCGTCCTCTTCCGGGACTTCAGGAACTTTCTGTTCCTCACGGCCTTCTGAAAGCATAATAGATTGAGTACAGCTATTCTCTTTTACCTTAGATAGACTGTTCTCAAAAACCATCGACTCCACAACTATGGGCGATGCCGGCCGCATTTCTTTTGAGTTTCTTGACCCTGTGTTGCACACTTCTTCTGTCTGCTTGCTATCTTTCTGCACTCTGGCACAGTGTAGAATAGCACCTTGCTTCTTGGTAAGGATCCAACAATCTTTCTTCATGTGGCCCTCTTTCTTGCAATTGAAACATACCACCTTTGCTTTATTTACATCTGTCTGCTTCCTGAAATGAACTAAGTTACTATTATTATTTACACCACTGTTCTTATTATTGTTTTCACTTGTCTCTTTTGGTTTACTAGCCTCCTTGGACTCTGGTTTGTGCACTTTGGGTTTGTCAGCATAATATGGCTTTATGCTGGCGTGAATTATGGCATAGTTATCTGCCAATCTAGCAGCTTCATGCACATCTTCAACCCCTCGGTCTGAGATGTGGGTTTTAATATCCACTCGAATACAATCATTGAATTCCTCAAACAATATTAGGTTCTTGAGTTTATCAAACTCACTTACATTCTGTGACCTTAGCCACTGTTCTAACATTTTCTCCTTTTGTCTCAAAAAGTCTACATGAGTTTGATCATATGCCTTCTTTCTGTCTCTAAATAGCTTTCTATATTTTTCTGGTGTCAGGGAATAACTTTTCAGCACCCTATCTTTGATTACTTCATAGTCATTTATTTCCTCGGGTGTTAAACTCAACACTACGTCCAATGCTTTTCCTTTGTTGAGAGTTGACCTTAACAATAAAGCCATCTTATCATCAGGGAACTGATAATCTACAGCTATCCTCTCAAAAAGCAAAAAGAAATCTTGAACATCTTCTTCTCTGAATATAGGCAAGTGTTGCTTCATTGCGCTAATATCCATACCGTTGCTGTCCCTACGATGGTCAGGTCTGTTCATGCGTGCCATCTCTATCCTTTCTCTGCTTTCAATTTCTATCCTAATTCTTTCCAATTCTCTCCTTTCCATACTTTCTAATTCCATTCTCTTCATAGCTAATTGGAATTTTAGGTTTTCACTCAACCCTTCATCTTCATCATTGTTTGATGATCTAGATGACATATTTCTTACCTCGTCTCCGTGGGCAATTACCTCGCCCCCACTGGGAGCTACATAACCTTCATTGATATCGTTCTGTCCCACTTCAACTACACTACCAGTGTTCATGGCATTCTGCCCGTTCAAACATGTCATAATTTCTTTGGTCAAACGATTACGATTAGGTCTTGCCTGTCCTGCCTCAATCCCAAAGGACTCAGCTAATTCTTTTAGTTCAGCAAATGACATGGCATTAAGTTCCTCACTTGATATATTCGAAGCCATAGTATAGCGTTCGAAATATTTGTTATAGTAGAGTAGTATATATTGTATAATAAAATATAAAGTTCCAACTTACGATTTGTCCAGAAATTTGCACAATATAATATTAAACACTTCGTGGAATCTTCACACTTCCCAAGGAATAAAAACGCAAACCAGTTCTCTCCTCTTTTTAAAAAGAATAGTTTCACAGTCCGAACGAGACTACCAAATCTTGTCAATCCTAGGTCAGGAAAAGTAGAACTCAAATATACCGGGCGAGACCACCAAATTTTTTTACGTCCACAATCCCCTTGTGGCCAGAGCTGTGTAGATCTTGCTGATAATTCTCGTTAGTCCTAGGGGAGACTTTAATTATTAGTATTTATGTTTCAGTATTACACGAACTCTTCTTATAGTCCTGGGCGCAAATTCAGTATTTGTATTCCAACATTTCCTCTCTTGTAAATTATGGTAGTAGATAAATCTTATAGTAATGTATACAACACAATAGGATAGTAACTTGACAAAGAAGCTTCAGTGTAACTGTTGTTGATAGTTTATTTCAGGTGGTATGTTCAATATATACAATATATCTATTATGTACAGTTAGAATAAAATAGTGCAAACACAAACGTTCAAAGGAACATCTTTTGAAACTCTCTGTCTTTCAGACAAAACAAATCATTAAATACTATCCGAGTGGTGCAAGGGATAGACCCATTACCAGTAGGGGTGAAAATCATGGTATCATTACAAAACTCATAACAAAAACGATAGGAACTTCCCCTATTAAATAATGAGTCGTTCCCAGACTCTGAGAATTTGAGATCAACACAGAATCCCAGCATTACCTAGAACCTTTCGTTTTCCTACTAAACGTCCTAATATCGCGTGTAGTAAGAAAAGAGAGAGAGAGGAGAATAAACATTGCGTGTTCCAATTCTTGGAAAAACAATATACATGACAATATAAAAAATGTTTGAGATCCAAAGACGTGGAATTTTTTTTTCAAAGTTTTGAAAACCTACTAAATATATTATTAGAAAAATAAGGGGAGGGGGGGGGGTAGGGGGCACGGCGTTCCAGGGTCCCAGGTTCGAATCCTGATGAAGGTTTGGACTTGTTGCCAGGTCTGAAGGATCTCTCTGAATCTACACAGGCCTGATGTATACCAGGCGTTAGTTCGGGTTAACGTAATGAGACTCGGCATTGCGATGGCCATACTATCATCTTGTATGCATTGGCCACAGAAACATGTGAGTGAAAGGAATACTCAGCGCTACTTACTCTCTACACTGTCCTGGTTTGCCGGCGAAAATGGACTTGCCATGGTTGCTTTCTTGACCAAGTGTTGTTTTTTTAAAGAACAAAATTGACCCTTGCTGTGACGTTTTCTGACCACTATGCCTGTAACTCTAACGTAAAATTACAAACATGATAACTTTTTTTAAAATTATGAACGCAATAGACTCGAAATATGACAAATCGTGTCTCCAGCGGCTGTGCGTTCGGGTGGCCAAATCAAAGATCTAGGAATAGATGTGGGTCCCTAGGTCTATACAGTTGTAAAAATTAATTAGGCATTGTCTTTGTCAAACAATCCCTTTGTATGCGATGTCACCGAAACTGTATTACGCGAATTAATATCCCTTTGAAAGTAAATATGGACTCAGAATGATACTTTTTTTTTTACTTAACGCCTTAAGATGGTGTATAGACTAGCCATAATATTGTAAAATGATTGTATAAAAAATACAAAACATAAGAACAGGTCGGTCTATGCTTAAGTAAACGATCGAATACGAGGCGTTAGAATCAATTGGTAAATGTAGAGAAGAAAATCAATCTAAGCTGGAGCCTGCCAATCTTTATGTCTAGGGGCTTAGTTCTCGTGTCGACCATCTCGCCAGGTGTGTTTACTACACGACGTGACGGCATTAAAACCGGTTATTTGAGAAATTCCAATAGTCCATGCGATCCAACGCAGAAAACATGATTTTGTATATTTAAACAGCGTTTTTTACTCTTGGGAATGTGGGGCATACGGGGTGGTGTGGGGTCAAACCCAGATTTGTACAATGTTGTTATATGTATAGATATGGATATGGCTCCTATCTGTCTCGCAAGACAATGGATGCGCCCTAGGGGTTTTGTGATTTCAATGAGGGGCAGCGCTTGCTGTGACTGAACAGCCCTATCCTCGAGTGGCAGTCCCTTAAGCATCCCTCGCATTTATACATTGAGGGTGGCTGTATGGAGGATGCTTTTGCCTTCCTTTTCTGCCTTCTGTCAATGTCAGCCCTGGCCCATTTTGCTTTTTGGGAGGCCATCCCATTGTAGACGGCCTGTCGCCAAGCTCCTCGGTCAGCTGCAACCTCCCCTATGAGTCCTCTACCATGTCCATTTCTTTGAGGTCCCGCCTGCACACATCTTTGTATTGAAGTAGAGGCCGACCTGTGGCTCGAGATCCTGCGGCCATTTCTCCATACAGGATATCCTTTGGTATTCGGCCATCATTCATGCGCCTGGTGTGGCCAAGCCAACGCAGTCTACGCTGTGATAGCAAAGCATACATGCTTGGTACATTGGCCTGCCTTAGGATTTCCTGGTTTGATTTGCGTTCTTCCCAGGTGGTGCCTATAATTCGACGCAAGCATATGTATAGTACAAGACATTTCAGAAAAGAGACACACATATCTTTCTGAACACGAAAAAAAGATATTATCCGGGTCATCGTGTTTGTCACGATTCTGGAATTAAATCGTAACCTTATTAGTACTCATGGATAGATCATAGCGCAGAAGCAGTGTAGAACTAGAAACATAGGTTAGCGTAGAGTTAGATTAGGGAGTAGAACAGTAGTCTGACCCCATTACCTCTTTCCCTCTCTCACGCAATAGGAACACCCCAACCATCCCTTCTCCTCACCTCTCTTTAACCCTCTCTACACTTCTTTCGTTCCCAAATTCAGAGTTGCTACTTGATTCAGCCAAATGGTATTACACTATTTGTATGTGTGATTGTATGTGTGTGTATTCTTTAATGTATGTATATATATATATATATTCTATTATGCTGTCAATTATGATTCATGTTGCATTTTGATAGTAACTACCCATTTATTTTGCTAAACTCAGCATACACGTAAAACCCCTACCCACCTGTAGACACCCCACCCACTGCTACACCTTTTTCATTATCTCCCCTCTTCGTCCCCTACTCAGCGCCCGTGGGCATAACCCTTTATCCACTCGACGTAGTGACATCTGGAGCGAAGCGTCTCGCACATATGTAAGCACCTTGGGCTGCGCTAGACCAGAACCAATAGACACAGGTACATCAAGGGAAATAAGTCATTATCTTATCCTTTGTATCTCCGTATACGTCCACCCACCCCCCGCCCCTTTTCCCCTGGGCCCCACCCCGCAAAAGTCGGCGATACTAATTGTTCGCTTACACCGACTCCTAAATTCTCCCCCCCCCCCAATAGTCAATCCTTTATGCAAGCAAACCAGCCAATTAGAACATATGTAATTCTAAACTAATATAGCTTTCCAATCAAATTGACCACTGATCACGTGACTAAAATGCACGAAAGCGGGCTTAACTAGTTTCAGCGCACTTCGGCTCAAGCGTGAGGCGGAGAAGGTTGTTCGATTCTAGCCCGCACTTATTCAGTTCGTTCCATAGGATATACCGCCTGCATGTGTATAGATAGATATTTTGTCAGTCTAGGTATTTTCATGAACACAGCTAGGTTTGCCTAATGAATTGGATAACCTAGCAGTACCATGTGTTGAGTGTTAACTGAAGCCTGTGCGAATTCGTATATGTATCTTGCCATTGAGTGAAGAATTGAAATGATAATAAACACCTGAACTTAACCAGCGATTTATTTGCCTACTTAGAACTATTGTTGTGTCCGTCATAATATCTAACGAGCCAGAGAGAGAAATAATAATTATTCCAGGGCGATTCCAGTCACGGTAATTCATACCCCACGACGACCTGCCACTACTACCCCACTCGCCTACGACTCCGCACCCCTCTCATCGCCCAACTTCTGCCAGGTTGATGTCCTAATCCTAAACACATCCTGACAAAGTGGGGACCTCGCCGCGGGATCCTGAACTCAAGCCGTTCAGGGCACTAACAACAGCAATCAACCCGAGGACCACGCCGTTACTGAAACCGACCCTGGATTGGGGGCTCATCTCTCTACAACACGAAGACTCTAAGCAGCAAACAGATCCGCCACCTCAAACGCAAGCCAAGTCACCCCAGTAAGCCAGGCTAGCCACTTTACGCAGCCTACGCAACCCAGATACGCCAGCAGCCAGACCCGCCACACTACGCCAGATTCGCCACCCCTCCACGCCAGATTCGCCACCCTATCACGCCAGATTCGCCACCCCATCACGCCAGATTCGCCACCCCATTACGCCAGATTCGCCACTCTAAGCAATCTACGGCAACCCAGATACACCAGCAGCCATATTCGTCACCCTACGCCACCTGCGTCACCCCATCACGCCAGATTCGACACCCCAACCGCCAGATCGTCACCCCAGATACACCAGCAGCCGAAGTTATCCACACCAACAGCGCTAAGCGCCATATGACAATAACTTTATGATTGGATATGTGTGTTAGTATATATGTGTGTGAAATTCTAGGAACCGCTGTTCTGGTGAGTACCATTTTGGACTAGTATTAAGTTAGTTAAACTCTGAACCCCAACCCCTCTTACATTCCCTCTCTCTATCTCGTCATATCTCTGTCCATTTACTGCCTTACTCTCGCCTTACTCTGTCACTATGGCTGAAGGTGTACTGTTGCGTAAGCAGCTGAGAGAAGAGGCTATAGCGATAGGCTACAGTGACGGAGACGTCATCAAATACGTAGTTAAACAGGTAGCGGTCCATGAGGCAAGAGAAGAGAAACTTAGACTAGAGCAGAGAGAAGAGAAACTTAGAATAGAACAGTTAGAGGAGAAACGTAGAATAGAACAGTTAGAAGAGAAACGCAGAGTAGATCAGTTAGAGAGGAGAGAGCAGCACAATTAGCTAGAGAGGAGAGAGCAGAACAATTTGCTAGAGAGGAGAGAGCAGAACAATTAGCTAGAGAGGAGAGAGCAGAACAATTAGCTAGGGAGGATAGAGCTAGAGAAGAGAATAGATTAGATGAGGAGGCACGCAGGACACATGAATTCAGACTAGCTGAATTAGCAGCAAGCACTAGGACCCCCGACAACAGCGACAACCCAAACTCCCCCTTATCATTTAGCTCAGCCAACCCCAGCAACCATCCCCTCCCCCGAAATGCTTCTCTATGGACCGACGTTCACGACCCCCGGCTAGAACAATTCGACATTTACCTCCGACGGTTTAGCGATTGTATGGAGTTAAATGAGGTCCCCCCAGAATTACACTGTAGGATCCTCGTCTCCACTCTGAGAGGGGATGATTACGAGACTTACTGTAAACTGGCCCCAGAAGACAGGGGGTCGTGCGTTGCACTGAAAAACGCGCTGCTAAATCGCCACCATTTACACTCGTCCCACTACCAGAAGAAGTTTCGGTCGTCCACGCTACGACCGGGGGAAAATTATACCCAATTCGCGGAGCGAATACAATCTTACCTACTCAAGTGGGTTGAGTTAGGCAATGTCGAGCAGTCATTCGACGGTATGGTCACCCTCGTAATGACTGAACAGATAGAATCCCAGATGCCCCACAAGCTAAAGGCTTTCTTAATCCAACAGGGAATATCCGGGTTAAACCCCTCCCTGCAGGGCGCAGATAGGTTTCTGCAGTCCAACCTAATAGCGTCATCCTCCCGCCCGGGACACCCACAACCGCACCGACCTTATGGGGACAACCACCGCGTCAACCCTCCCCCTCAATCAACCGCGCCTCAGCCACACACGCCCCACCACGGGCGACCTCGTCCTTACAACCCACGCGGAGACCACCGCCACACCAGACCCACCCCTCAGTTAGCACACGACAGGAACAGACCCCACCCCCTATTTTGCCGCCGGTGCATTTTACACCACGACAGAACCCGTAAGCGCCGACCAGCAGTATACTAACGGTCCGGCAGGACAAGAAACAGAAGCCCCTCACCCCAACCACTTAACCGAAACCACCGCCCCGTGGAATAGCCAGGAAACATACGGCGACTTGGATCAAGTCCATCACGTATTTTCCATCTCCTCAGTAGACGGACCCCATGAACCCCGCCACAACTGTGTCGACGAGATAGTCCGAATCAATGGCCACCTGGGCTCTTGTACATACGACTCCGGGCTCAGCTATGAGGCCCTAGTAACGGAATCAATGACCGACCCCCGCGACTACACAGGCCGCTATGTGCGACTCCAAGGACATCCCATGACTCCCCCATCCTGCGTCTACCGATGGCAGTCGTACACATCGACTCCGCCTTTACAGCAGGCCACATCGAAGCAGCCGTGACTAAAGACGGGAAAGTAGACATTCTACTAGGTAGGCCAATCGTAGGCAGACCACTCCCGCCCCGACCCACACAGGTGAGCCACGAGCCACCGCGCCCCACCCACAGCCCGATCCGCCCTCCACAATTCGTGTCCATTAAAGACAGACTCCGCAACGCAAAACTGCCCCAAACAAGAAGCGAGCTAAAGCGTATACTTCACGAGTTCAGTTACTATGAAAGGAATGCTATACGCGGGTTTCGGCAACTCGCAACGCCCTTATTCGATCTACTGAATGCTACCACACGTCCAAAATTACATTGGAACGAAAACGCCAGATTTGCTTTCGACCTGTTAAAATGTTTCTTAGGTCGAAACCCATTTCGAGTCCACCCCGACGACGAGGATTAGCGTTAACCCTAAACACCCGATGGGCCGGGTAACAATACAACCCAGCGCCATATTCGCCCCCCCCCCCCCAGAAGATGACTTAACGCGTCCCCTTGTTCCCTCCGACCCCTCCCCGTCACAGACCCACCACCAGCACGTGGACACGCCAAGATACCTCTCGCGGATACTATTCCGGTACTCTCACTCAGATCCCATACCCCAGAGACAGTAATTTAGGTAGAAATCTTCTCTCTGAGTAGATTCCCAAATCGCCCGGGTGAGTTGTCACGATTCTGGAATTAAATCGTAACCTTATTAGTACTCATGGATAGATCATAGCGCAGA
The DNA here is from genome assembly GCA_949126835.1 of Anisus vortex. Classification (NCBI taxonomy): domain Eukaryota; kingdom Metazoa; phylum Mollusca; class Gastropoda; family Planorbidae; genus Anisus; species Anisus vortex. The sequence continues at coordinate 16,501,446 of OX421502.1, read as the reverse complement.
AGCAGTGTAGAACTAGAAACATAGGTTAGCGTAGAGTTAGATTAGGGAGTAGAACAGTAGTCTGACGCCATTACCTCTTTCCCTCTCTCACGCAATAGGAACACCCCAACCATCCCTTCTCCTCACCTCTCTTTAACCCTCTCTACACTTCTTTCGTTCCCAAATTCAGAGTTGCTACTTGATTCAGCCAATTGGTATTACACTATTTGTATGTGTGATTGTATGTGTGTGTATTCTTTAATGTATGTATATATATATATATATATATTCTATTATGCTGTCAATTATGATTCATGTTGCATTTGGATAGTAACTTCCCATTTATTTTGCTAAACTCAGCATACACGTAAAACCCCTACCCACCTGTAGACACCCCACCCACTGCTACACCTTTTTCATTATCTCCCCTCTTCGTCCCCTACTCAGCGCCCGTGGGCATAACCCTTTATCCACTCGACGTAGTGACATCTGGAGCGAAGCGTCTCGCACATATGTAAGCACCTTGGGCTGCGCTAGACCAGAACCAATAGACACAGGTACATCAAGGGAAATAAGTCATTATCTTATCCTTTGTATCTCCGTATACGTCCACCCCCCCCTTTTCCCCTGGGCCCCACCCCGCAAAAGTCGGCGATACTAATTGTTCGCTTACACCGACTCCTAAATTCTCCCCCCCCCCAATAGTCAATCCTTTATGCAAGCAAACCAGCCAACCAGAACATATGTAATTCTAAACTAATATAGCTATCCAATCAAATTGACCACTGATCACGTGACTAAAATGCACGAAAGCGGGCTTAACTAGTTTCAGCGCACTTCGGCTCAAGCGTGAGGCGGAGAAGGTTGTTCGATTCTAGCCCGCACTTATTCAGTTCGTTCCATAGGATATACCGCCTGCATGTGTATAGATAGATATTTTGTCAGTCTAGGTATTTTCATGAACACAGCTAGGTTTGCCTAATGAATTGGATAACCTAGCAGTACCATGTGTTGAGTGTTAACTGAAGCCTGTGCAAATTCGTATATGTATCTTGCCATTGAGTGAAGAATTAAAATGATAATAAACACCTGAACTTAACCAGCGATTTATTTGCCTACTTAGAACTATTGTTGTGTCCGTCATAATATCTAACGAGCCAGAGAGAGAAATAATAATTATTCCAGGGCGATTCCAGTCACGGTAATTCATACCCCACGACGACCTGCCACTACTACCCCACTCGCCTACGACTCCGCACCCCTCTCATCGCCCAACTTCTGCCAGGTTGATGTCCTAATCCTAAACACATCCTGACAGTGTTCAATAAAACATAATCAATATATATATAAATACCGTGTGTTTGTTTATATGTTTGTCTCTCTCTCTCTCTATATATATATATATATATATATATATATATATGTTTGTATATGTTAGTTCGCTATAGGCTCCTAGGCCGTTTGACCGATAGGCACTTAAGTTAAATGTATACATTGGAAACGTCCTCCAAAATATATTTTTTAATTATATTGCTTAAATCGTCAGTTGTTATGTTTAATAAACTTTTGCTTTTTACTAATCACCGTATGTTAAGGTTCTAAACTGAGCGCCATTTTAGAATAATGTCCCTTTGAAATGCTTTCACATGGTTCATTTGCGATGTTGAACGCGATATCTTATCAGGTTTTCCCAATCCACGCTAGCTTTTAAAAAAAAGTTACGTACTCTCTTTTAACAAAACACATTGTAGAGTCTAATCATTCGTTTCTCCATCATTTTTGAATAACCACTAGTAATATAATACCTGTATTTTCTTTTTCATTGTATGCAAAATTGTTATAACTTTTTTTAATAAGGCTCAGAAGTTCGATTGCCCTTCGCTCCGTAGAGCCGACACTGTTACAAATAATAGTATATTATAATATTATTTAATACAGAACATTTACCAAAATATTTAACATATATATGAAGGGTGACAGATCATTTCATCCTCAGTCAATTCATCCCAGTCACCTCATCCCGGTCACTTCATCCTCGAGTCACTTCATCCCCAGACAATTAATCCTAAATCACTTTATCCCCAGACATTTAATTCTAAAAATGCAATTTTTGGTATAGAATTATTAAATCAGATCGAAATATAAATCATAACAAACACAAAAAAAAGCTAATAGTTCGACACTCTTAGTATATATATATATACATGTAAAGTAGACTGTGTGGGTGTGTTAAATTAATCATATTGGTTTATTTAAAGACACGTGATCTTATTGTCTCATATTATTATACTTTTCCGATTCCACTTCGGAAATATGTCTTCGCTAGCCAAGTGGATAACTTATCGGACTGCTATGCGGGCGACCCGGGTTCAATTCTCCAGTTAGTCTATACTAGGGATGTTAAAACCGGTTTATTTTCAAAACCGGTTTTCGGTTCTATAAAACCGGTTAAAAACCGGATTTTGGTTTTCCCCTTCCCGCGCAAGTCAGTTACGGGCCGGAAAAGCTTAATGTGCGTAGTTTTGTAGGTAGGCTATATTTGAAAAGCTGTTCAAACTTAATTAGTGTTTGCAGGGCATTCAGTGGGTTGATTTGTGTGAATACAATATGATTTTGTACACTTTACCATAAAATTCTTCAAAACTAAATAAAATGTGGGCTAATTGACTAAAACCGATAAAAGCTTTCAATTTTTTTATTGTGATAATCAAATTTCCGATTATCGTTGACCAAAATCATAATAGGGCCTACTATGAAGCCTATGAAGAGGCATATATATGGTAACTTGTAAAATAATGTCTGTATTGAAAGGTTTCGAGTAGCACCAATCAAAAGAATGTGTATTTAATAGTCCCGTTAACAATAAAGCACAGACGCGGTGCCTAGCCGAATAATTGTTCAGGGTCACAGGGAAAGGCTAGTTTGCGTCTCTCTATTGCGTACATCAAAGAGGCGCGAACATGTAAAAGATGAGCCGAAAAGTAAAAAGATTCATGTTAATTGTAACTGTAACTTAACAATTGGTTTGATGTTGTTTTTTTCGCAAGCCATAGACTAGTTGGTATTTGGAAACACAAGAAACACAATATCTAGACTGGGACTAAATAGTGTTAGCAAGGCATTTCAAGAATGGTTTTGTGCGAGTCTAACATTATTTATTTAAAATATTTACATAAGAATCAAATAAAAGGGTCTTCTACTTGAAGTAATGATTACCTTCCAACTTACAACCAACAAACCGAAATTTTAGGTTTTTAAACCGGAATCCGGTATTCCGGAATCCGGTATTCCGGTTTTCGTTTAACATCTCTAGTCTATACCTTTTCTTTCTACATTTTTTAAAATTTCAAATTACTTTAAAAAGAAAAGATTGTAGATCTAGTACTAGCAACATCGGCAATTTCGATCTTATCTTATCTTATACATTACAGACGCTCCTTCTATAAAGAAGATTATTGCGTCCTACGCTCATCCGTGGTCCGAGTGTAGTCTTGCATTTTTATTAATGTTTTAAATGATGTTAGGTTATTGGTTTTCCTGGTTTGTTCAGGCAACCCATTCCATGTCCGAATGCCACTCGGGAAGAAAGAGTACTTATATGCATTTGTTCTCGCATAAGGGACAAGGAAGGTGTTTTTGTCTTTATGTTTATCTGAGCTTTGCAACAGATTGTTATTGGGTTGTATTTCTAAATTAGAGTTTAATGCCTTATGTATTATTACTACTTTACTCTTTGCCCTTCTGTCCTCTAGTGTTTCTAGGTTTAGTGATTTGACTAATGGTGTTACTCTTGTCAATTGGGAATATTCACTAGTTATAAGCCTTGCAGCTCTTTTTTGAATTTGTTCTAATTTTTTAATGTTTTCTTTAGTTGATGGGTCCCATACAGATCCTGCATATTCTAGTATAGGCCTAACTAATGTGAGATAGCATTTTAGTTTTATATTCTTATTACATTTGTAAAAGTTCCCTTTTATGAATCCTAATGTTTTGTTTGATTTTTTTAATTACTTCATCAATGTGAGGGTTCCATGATAACTTATCATTTATTATTACTCCTAGATACTTAGCATTGCTAGTTTGAGTTAGTTCTTTACCATGAATGAAGTAGTTTGCTATTATTTGTTTCTTTTTCTTGGATACCCTTATTAGTGGGCATTTTTCTGGGTGAAAAGACATACTCCAGTTTGATTCCCATTTTTGTAGTTCATCTAGGTCTTTTTGTAAAAGTTCACTATCTTTTCCTGTCTTTATTATTCTATAAATTATGCAATCATCGGCAAATAATCTTACTTTTGTGCCTGTGTTGATGCAATTTGGCAGATCATTAATGTAAATTAGAAATAGTAGGGGCCCTAGAACAGTTCCTTGTGGAACTCCTGAGTTTACTGTTATTGGTGATGACTTAGAGCCATTTATTATCACTGTTTGTTCTCTGCCTATAAGAAAGTCGATGTTTTATAAGTAAAAAGATTTGCTTGATTTTTTTACCCGATTACAATATTTATTTTAAAATTACTTTCCTAAAAGTCTTCAGTAACAAAATTTTTTTTTTTAATTAGTAGATTTAAAGCTTTCTGTTCATTGTGGTTTATAACATTTTTATCTGTAGCTTATACAGGACTGTTCTATTTTCCCCTGGGCTAAGCCGGGCAATTTAGCTTGAATTATATAAAAATATATGTGCATCTTCCATGAACTGTCTAATGTTGCGTGTAGTGCGTTTGAGTGGTAGGATGACGAATCAACGTTATAGCCGGAACCTGGTCTGAAGTTTTTAATAACAAATCTTTAAAAACACTTAAAGTTAATTCTATTAGTTATGGTTATTGACTATAGTAGCCTACTCAAATCTTTATCATCCATAACATTTATAATGAGTTTATAACATTTAACAGTCATTTCGACATGAATAATAATAAAGAAAAAAATCATCAGCTACTTTCGTGACCATTTCACAAACGAGGCAGAACAGATTCTATAAGATTGGAAACGAGGCTGGGAGAGCGTAGGTGGAAAGAAATTATTGGCAGACTTTTTTTTAAAGAAGTTAAAAATCTACTTCCGATAGAACGGACAGAGCTAAAGACGGTCCTTTGATGACCGGAAGACAGTAGGGAGGGGTGGGTAAGATCGAGTCATTATGTGGTGCAAATGGGTGAAAGAAACGGATAGTTTAAGTCAGGTTTAAGTCAGGTCTTTGTCATTAGTAAAAATTGGGATTACGATTCATAAGGAAGTTGGTTCTGAGCGAATTACGGTATTGACATTCACTAGATTTAGTTTTATTTTCTCTCAATCTCATTCGATCTCTCTCTCTCTCTCTCTCTCTCTCTCTTACTATGTTTCTATTCTCTGTTCCTATCTCATGTTTCTCTCCCTCTATCTCTATTTTCTCTATTTCTATTCATTTTCTCATTCTCTCTATTTCGCTCTCTTTTTCTTACACATTTTTTCGGTTTTGTCTACATTTCGCCATTTAGTTTTAGCTTTCTTCCTCTCTGTCACTTTCTCTAAAAGTATTTTATCTCTCTCTATCTGTGTTCCTCTGTCTTTCTATATCGATCTCTTTAGTATTCTCTCTTTCTCTCTCTCTCTCTTGTACTCCCTCTTGAACTTTCTCTCTTTCTTATTCATACGCTATCGCTGTCTTCGATTTTCTTTATTCACTCTCTCTATCTCCCCATCTTACTTGTTATCTCTCTCTCTCTCTCTCTCTCTCGCTCTCTTTGAATAATAAACACACACGCACGCACACAAACACATCGTTCTCGCCAATTTTTCTGGCCCACATTTGATCCAAGTACCCTACACCAACCAGACCCAGTAATTACTTGCACCTCTCGTCCTCTACAGAGCTGGTTGGGGGGGGGGGGGAGGGGGGGGGAAACTTGTGTTCGCGGGAAAATTAAGTCTCTTCAACTTAACGGCTATTTCATTTTCTTTTCTTCTCTCTAATTAAGCGTTACGTTATTTTAGCGTGTAATAAATAATATCAACGCGAGAGTGAGTAAAATATAGAGGAGAAGTAAATCTTAACCCTCACAGTCCCGGGCGCGTATATAGCGGAACTGAATGCAGCATACATATAAGTAGGTCGGTACGGGAAGGGTTAAAAGGTTCCAGACTTTCTATAATTTATTCCAATGCACAGAACATTGAGTTATTCTAGAAAGGTCCATTAATGAAACAAGGGTAGGGGTGGGGAGTAGTCAGGGATGTGAGGGTAACGCTCACGAAAGATCAACGGTAAGGGAATAAGACGTAGCTTATGTCTGTAATGGTTTGTGATGAATGAGTAACCGAGCTAAGTAATGTTGAAATTAACAACGAATGGTGAGCAGGCTTTGACGACCAGTGCCCATAATATAGCCTCACAGTGGCGGTTGTGTGAAACAGGCCGAATGTCTCTAGCAGGTCTGGCCAATAGTACTTATTGGGGAAAGCAAAAGTCTAAACAGCAAAGATTATAGACGCAGTGCAATGGGGTCCCGTTTCCGGATAAACAACATAGTCATTTGTACCTAATCGCAGCATAGCAGAGAAATTAAATAAAATAATTGGCTCAAAATCATAGATCTATTCAAAATCTTAATGTCGATTCTTTTTACAAATGTCGATATCGAGCCGATAAAAAAAACCACCCTAAAAACAGTGTGAAATAACAAGAAAAGATGGTTGAGGCCGCAAAGTATAAAAGTGAGACCGTGATAAATGATAGATTAGAGATAGTGTAGGATAGAAAAAAAGAAATAAATTTGAAGTTAGATTTAGAATATAGACAGATGGTATAGAGCAGTGGTTCCCGATCTTATTGTCTGTCTTTTCCATTGAACACACTTTTCATTTACGGTATGTGTAGGCCTAACCCTACTTTCCTTAACGCACCGCTAATCAAAATGATTTATAAAATATAAATAAAAGAGTAAAGCAATTAAATTTAAATAAAATTATTAAACCTTTTAACATTTATCTGTTTGTATTTTTTGGTTCCATTTATCTTACATAAGAATATGTTCTACCTGCATGAATTTGTATTTAAGGACAACCATTATTCATATACTTCCATAAAAGATTAAAGTTTTTTGCTATTCGTCATTTAACCGTGCATTCTTTTGCAACATATAACACCCACCCAACGGTCGTCTGCGTACTCCCAGGAATGCAGGCGCCCCAGTTTGGGAAACCCATAATATAAAGGGATGAGATGCCTTTTTACAATAGCTGACATATCGAGAAATAAAATAACAAACCAAACACAACAACGAAACAAAACTAACAACTGCTAAGAAGTTAGCACATTCTGAACTAAATACCAAATTAAAAAACTGCTAAGAAGTTAGCACATTCTGAACAAAATACCAAATTAAAAAACTGTTCAGAAGTTAGCACATTCTGAACAAAATGCCAAATTAAAAAACTGCTAAAAAGTTAGCACATTCTGAACAAAATACCAAATTAAAAACTGCTAAAAATTTAGCACATTCAGAACAAAATACCAAATTAAAAACTGCTAGGAAGTTAGCACATTCTGAACTAAATACCAAATTAAAAAACTGCTAAAAAGTTAGCACATTCTGAACAAAATGCCAAATTAAAAAACTGCTAAAAAGTTAACACATTCTGAACAAAATGCCAAATTAAAAAACTGCTAAAAAGTTAGCACATTCTGAACAAAATACCAAATTGAAAACTGCTAAGAAGTTAGCACATTCTGAACTAAATACCAAATTAAAAAACTGCTAAAAAGTTAGCACATTCTGAACGAAATACCAAATTAATAACTGCTAAAAAGTTAGCACATTCTAAACAAAATACCAAATTAAAAAATGCTAAAAAGTTAGCACATTCTGAACTAAATACCAAATTAAAAACTGCTAAGAAGTTAGCACATTCTGAACTAAATACAAAATTAAAAAACTGATAAGAAGTTAGCACATTCTGAACAAAATACCAAATTAAAAAACTGCTAAAAAGTTAGCACATTCTGAACAAAATGCCAAATTAAAAACTGCTAAAAAGTTAGCATATTCTGAACAAAATACCAAATTAAAAACTGCTAAGAAGTTAGCACATTCTGAACTAAATACTAAATTAAAAAACTGCTAAGAAGTTAGCACATTCTGAACAAAATACCAAATTAAAAAACTGCTAAAAAGTTAGCACATTCTGAACAAAATGCCAAATTAAAAAACTGCTAAAAAGTTAGCACATTCTGAACAAAATACCAAATTAAAAACTGCTAAAAAGTTAGCACATTCAGAACAAAATACCAAATTAAAAACTGCTAGGAAGTTAGCACATTCTGAACTAAATACCAAATTAAAAAACTGCTAAAAAGTTAGCACATTCTGAACAAAATGCCAAATTAAAAAACTGCTAAAAAGTTAGCACATTCTGAACAAAATACCAAATTGAAAACTGCTAAGAAGTTAGCACATTCTGAACTAAATACCAAATTAAAAAACTGCTAAGAAGTTAGCACATTCTGAACAAAATGCCAAATTAAAAAACTGCTAAAAAGTTAGCACATTCTAAACAAAATACCAAATTAAAAACTGCTAAAAAGTTAGCATATTCTGAACAAAATACCAAATTAAAAACTGCTAAGAAGTTAGCACATTCTGAACTAAATACCAAATTAAAAAACTGCTAAGAAGTTAGCACATTCTGAACAAAATGCCAAATTAAAAAACTGCTAAAAAGTTAGCACATTCTGAACAAAATACCAAATTACAACTGCTAAAAAGTTCGCACATTCTGAACAAAATACCAAATTAAAAAACTGCTTAAAAGTTAGCACATTCTAAACAAAATACCAAACTAAAAACTGCTAAAAAGTTAGCACATTCTAAACAAAATACCAAATAAAAACTGAAATAGTTAGCACATTCTGAACAAAATACCAAATTAAAAAACTGCTAAGAAGTTAGCACATTCTGAACAAAATACCAAATTAAAAAACTGTTAAGAAATTAGCACATTCTGAACAAAATGCCAAATTAAAAAACTGCTAAAAAGTTAGCACATTCTGAACAAAATACCAAATTAAAAACTGCTAAAAAGTTAGCACATTCTGAACAAAATACCAAATTAAAAACTGCTAAGAAGTTAGCACATTCTGAACTAAATACTAAATTAAAAAACTGCTAAAAAGTTAGCACATTCTGAACAAAATGCCAAATTAAAAAACTGCTAAAAAGTTAGCACATTCTGAACAAAATACCAAACTAAAAACTGCTAAAAAGTTAGCACATTCTAAACAAAATACCAAATTACAACTGCTAAAAAGTTCGCACATTCTGAACAAAATACCAAATTAAAAAACTGCTAAAAAGTTAGCACATTCTAAACAAAATACCAAACTAAAAACTGCTAAAATGTTAGCACATTCTAAACAAAATACCAAATAAAAACTGAAAAAGTTAGCACATTCTGAACAAAATACCAAATTAAAAAACTGCTAAGAAGTTAGCCCATTCTGAACAAAATACCAAATTAAAAAACTGTTAAGAAGTTAGCACATTCTGAACAAAATGCCAAATTAAAAAACTGCTAAAAAGTTAGCACATTCTGAACAAAATACCAAATTAAAAACTGCTAAAAAGTTAGCACATTCTGAACAAAATACCAAATTAAAAACTGCTAAGAAGTTAGCACATTCTGAACTAAATACCAAATTAAAAAACTGCTAAAAAATTAGCACATTCTGAACAAAATGCCAAATTAAAAAACAGCTAAAAAGTTAGCACATTCTAAACAAAATACCAAATTAAAAACTGCTTAAAAGTTAGCACATTCTGAACAGAATACCAAATTGAAAACTGCTAAGAAGTTAGCACATTCTGAACTAAATACCAAATTAAAAAACTGCTAAAAAGTTAGCACATTCTGAACAAAATACCAAATTAATAACTGCTAAAAAGTTAGCACATTCTAAACAAAACACCAAATAAAAAAATGCTAAAAAGTTAGCACATTCTGAACTAAATACCAAATTAAAAACTGCTAAGAATTTAGCACATTCTGAACAAAATACCAAATTAAAAAACTGCTAAGAAGTTAGCACATTCTGAACAAAATGCCAAATAAAAAAACTGCTAAAAAGTTAGCACGTTCTGAACAAAATACCAAATTAAAAACTGCTAAAAAGTTAGCATATTCTGAACAAAATACCAAATTAAAAACTGCTAAGAAGTTAGCACATTCTGAACTAAATACCAAATTAAAAAACTGCTAGGAAGTTAGCACATTCTGAACAAAATACCAAATTAAAAAAATGCTAAAAAGTTAGCACATTCTGAACAAAATACCAAACTAAAAACTGCTAAAAAGTTAGCACATTCTTAACAAAATACCAAATTACTACTGCTAAAAAGTTCGCACATTCTGAACAAAATACCAAATTAAAAAACTGCTAAAAAGTTAGCACATTCTAAACAAAATACCAAACTAAAAACTGCTAAAAAGTTAGCACATTCTAAACAAAATACCAAATTAAAACTGAAAAAGTTAGCACATTCTGAACAAAATACCAAATTAAAAAACTGCTAAAAAGTAAGCACATTCTAAACAAAATAGCAAATTAAAAACTGCTAAAAAGTTAGCACATTCTAAACAAAATACCAAATTAAAACTGAAAAAGTTAGCACATTCTGAACAAAATACCAAATGAAAACTGAAAATGTTAGCACATTCTAAACAAAATACCAAATGAAAACTGAAAAAGTTAGCACATTCTGAACAAAATACCAAATTAAAAACTGCTAAAAAGTTAGCACATTCTGAACAAAATACCAAATTAAAAAAAAAAACAATCACACCAAAACAAAAACGCAAGAATAATTAAATTTTTCCTCCGAAATTCTAGATTTTCATTTCAACTTTTCTATAACAAGATGAATGGCCTTAGTGTATGATTCTGTGTGGAATTCATATTTCCTAAGTTGTCTACAAAAATAGAGTCGAGACAGAAATATTGTATTGGCCGTTACTCGTTACATCAATTTTTTTTTCAATTTGTCAGCTCGATTAAAAAAAAAGTGACACCCGGACAAAATATATAAGCTCGTCTAGATGTCGCTGTCTGTCCTTTTGTGTTGTCTTTTTATGTGTTTTTGTCTGTGTATTTCTTATCTAGTGCGCTTATCTGATATCTACATATTTATGATCCGATTTAATACTTCCCGCACACTTTTTTTAAATTAAACCCTGGAATCTCATTCGGCTTCTATTGTTCCTTCTAGGAGAACTGCGTGCAAATTAATTCCAAATTTTGAAGTGTGATTTTAGTGTGAATGGGAAGTTTGGCCGTAACTCAATGTACTGTTTTTAAATACTGGTTTCCGCATACAGATGTTGAAGAATAGAAGACTAGGGATATACAGCATTTAATGAATCGTAATTCTAGAGTTCTAGCCGTTATAAATAAAATCACCTTTGTCTGTCCTGTCAGACTCTCTATAGCTCTTTCTGTCTAACATATAACATCTATCTAGCTATATCTATCTATTTATTCATCTATCTGTCTATCTCTGTCTCTCTCTCTCTCTCTCTCTCTAAATGTATATAAATATACAAATTTAAATTTATTTCTACATCTTATCTAAGTAGGCTTTTAGCATTGACCTATTTAGCATTGACCTATTTAGCATTGACCTATTTAGCATTGACCTATTCTGACCTATACTTTAGTTTCAAAAACTGTGTATCGACTTTATTTCTTTTCATGGTCGAGCATGTATTATTTAACACATATACATAATTCTAGAAACTTCTATTTCTAGGAACACAACACACACACACACATACACACACAATACACAGAGTCACTCTATGTTAGACAGAACATATGCTATTGTTATACCAGTCACACACAATACACAGACTCATTCTATGTTGGACAGAACATAAGCTATTGTTATACCAGTCACACACAATACACAGACTCATTCTATGTTGGACAGAACATAAGCTATTGTTATACCAGTCACACACAATACACAGACTCATTCTATGTTGGACAGAACATAAGCTATTGTTATACCAGTCACACACAATACACAGACTCATTCTATGTTGGACAGAACATAAGCTATTGTTATACCAGTCACACACAATACACAGACTCATTCTATGTTGGACAGAACATAAGCTATTGTTATACCAGTCACACACAATACACAGACTCATTCTATGTTGGACAGAACATAAGCTATTGATATACCAGTCACTTAGCCAACGTCAACGTCACAAGCCAGTCATTCATTCCGTGTAGTGGAACTAAAAGCTGTTTATTGTCTGTTCAGATAAGAGTTGCTGCTGTTCTCGCGTGACTAGATGAATATAATCGGGGCCAGTATTCTTACTAGCACTAAGTCAAAGCATTAAGAAAAGCTACAACAAAAATATCGATAGCGGAACAGATGCTGTTTAAAATCGTCTTCTTTAATGTTTCAATGGTGTATTACTTTGCATCTAAGTTTACTACAATTCATTTATTTGCTTATATATAAATAGATCCTACATAGAAAGTCTCTTTATTGGGATCATTTACACCAGGCGTCGGCAACCTTTTGATGTTAAACTAAGATTTCTAAACTCTGCAGCGTGCCAACAGCCTAAATGTCAACATGCTCTATTATACTTGTTTTATTATTTTTATAAGACAATTTATTTAAATCTGTGACAAGACCAAGGCCAAAAGCAAAGGAAATGCATAGAGAAAATCGTCAAAAGCATTTTTTTTATATTTAATACATTAACGTGTTAATGATCATCATCCTGTTTATTTGCATTTATACCAAATAGAATATTTTATAACTAAACTTTCATATTTATGGTTAATTATTTTGTAAACATTATCATTTGGCTGTCAAGATGAGGATCTAGCAACTGCTTGTATTGATTATATTTTGTTCTCAGTTATATCTGAGATTTTCTTTAATATATGTTTAACTCTAGTTTAAAACTAGTGATAACTATCATTGAGCGGAATTGATACGCAGTAATCATACGAACTGGGTAGTTAATGAAATGTTTTAAGAAATGTGCATAAAATTATTCTTTATTCACATAATATTTATATAATTTTCAACTACTTTTTACAATTTGGTCATTATAAGGTTATAAGTTGTAGGCCTTTAAGTCTTTTATATAAGAAAAATAAGAAATATAATATCAGAAATATTAACGCCATTAAAACGGTATAATTTGTTTCCCTTTAATTAAAATAAAGTTTCTCAATTTGATTTAATAGTGATGCCAAACTAGTTATGTTTTGTGATATAACAAATATTACTGCATACTAACTAATTATTTCTTTATATAATTACACCATTATGGTGTTCATTACAAGATTTAATTAGAGAGTTACAATTAATTTACGTTAAACAGTTGTAAAAAAACATTTCCTGCATTAATTGTTTGTCCATTTAACAATAAAGAGTCTATCTTTTTAACATTAGCCTAATAATGACAACAACTCCATAATATAATGCTATTAAAAAGTCTCTTATATTTATTAATATTAATAAAAACTAATTTTGTTTTAGAATAACTTTTATTTATGTTTATTTATAGACGATGAGCATAAAAACTCTATTAAATGTACTATTATGGATCAATAAATGAGCGCCTTGTCTTAAATGCTTTTCGCTAATTTATAATGGCAGATACATAATTAGTCATTTCTGAATAGTTAAGTGTAAGTGAATGCTTAACACAATAAATACTGTTCACAAGTGTAAGTTGAACCAAAAGCTCAAAGTAGAGCGAATGAATGCCTGGCAGTTGAGAATAGCAGATGACTTTCCTAAGTATCTTCCTTCCAAATTTTTCCGCAAATTGGAATTTCAATGCCCATTGGTTTTGAATGTTTAAGAATCAACTTGGCAGCGTCTTAACCCTTACAGTCCCGGGCGCGTATATAGCGGAACTGAAGGCAGCATAGATAGATGTAGGTCGGTACTGGAAAGGTTGAAATCGTCAATATCCCTCCACTAAAATACATCTGTATCTAAGAAGGTTGTAGTAAGATCAAGCAAGTTAGGCTTGATGAGGTATGAACAAAATTTGAAAGTATTGCCTTTGTTTAGAAAACTCCGCTTTGAGTGCTTCGAACTGTGTACTATAAAGCCCAACTATATATCTTAATACATATATTATTCTGAAAAAAGAAGTACATATAGTTAAATGTTTTAAAATTAATTTCACTCAAGATATAAGGAAATCCATTTAAGTGATCTAACAGGTCAAATGATGTTTGACCCCGTCCTTGTCAATGCGTTTAAGTCACTGAAATGTGTCGCTATGTCAATCAGAAACATCGGCATTCAGTTTTCCTAATTCAGAACCGGAAAATAATTATTAAAAAAACTATCTTGGAGGTCTCTCGCGTGCCATTGAAAATCGCTCTGCGTGCCAAGTTTGGCACGCGTGTTCTAGGTTGCCAGTCCCTGATTTACATGATCGTAAATTGTTTGTAAGTGCATTCTATAGGTAATTCTTACAAGAAATTGTCATTATTTACTTACATTAACGAGAGTTAATTAAGGCAAGGCTGCTTGTGATGTATGGGCTATTTTAGAGAAATGTTTATCAATAAAAGAGTTCAATCCCTTGTGATTTGACGTCACACTTGAAGAACTTTCCACATTAAATCAGGCAAGGACAAAATAAAACATCAACTCTTGGTAAGTGCCGAAACATGCCAGAATAGAACATTTTAAAACGGATAATAATTGAGAGAGTTAGATAAAGGTATATTAACGACCATGCCAGTCAGTTATGTCACTCAGTTATTCCGACCAGTGCCACTATATTCTATTGTTGTAATATCTTTCTTCAGTTGCCATATATTACTTGTTGAAGTGGCTTGAGTGGTTTGTAGATGTTTTCAAACAACCCAAGTCCGTGGACGTCATTACAGCTCTGTTCCCTCTTCTCCACTATATTGTTTATTTTCCATTCCATCACACTGTGCGTTTTGTTTAAGTGCTTAACTCGATTATACTAATGGAATTCTATTCGTTCTAATTGTCCTGTTTGTTCTCTCAGTAATTCAAAAGATTTATATTACGCAGACGCACTTCAATCACTGGTCTTTATATATAGATACACAGGTTGGATGTAATGTGACACCAAAACAACGACCATCCTTACAGGACACAAAGCAAACCAACCAGAAAGCTAATTTGCCCTTTTCATCACTGAATTCAAAAACAAAAATTAGAATTGGTCTATTGTAAAGTAGAATAGAGAAATCTAGAATAATATTATAAGCAAACATTTTATTGGAACAAAATGAATGTGTTTTCTTTATTTAGATATATATTATATTACAGTAGTTATCAATGCTTATACATTGTATGAATACTAATGCTGACAATAAAGAGCGTACGACGTTTAAAAAAAAAGATCAATGGAGATAATATTTCTCCTGTATTACTACTTTCGAATCCATTAACTTTGCTATGGTGATGAACATTGTTTCTGTTGAGTTATTTTATCCGAATGAAATGCTTTCTTATTGGTAAAAATAAAACTGGTGTGTGGTCTTTATACACCAACTAACATTATAACAAATCTAACTACAATATAGACTTAAAGATCCCGAGTTCGAATCCTGGTGAAGGCTAGTTTGTTTTTTTAAATTAGATCTGGTGGGTGTCTTGAGTCTACCCAGCTCTGAAGGGTACCTGACATTAGTTGAGGAAAAGCAAAGGTGGCTGGGAACTGAACTGGCCACACAATTCTCTAGTATACCATGACCACGGAAACTGGTGAACGATCCTCCTATGGATCAAAATGGTCTCACAGAATTGCTACTAACGCCATGAAATCTCCTGAACTTGTACATTAAAAAAACGTTAATCGAATGCCTTTAAATAATAATGTGTAAGTTGAAGTAAATTGAAGCATAGTAGATGCTTTAATAAGTAAAATTGTTAAGTCAATTCAAGCTGCAAACTTTGTATTGAAAGTCTGTCTAATTATGTAAACAATGACACGACATGTTATTAGAAACTCAAGTTACAGCTTTCAAACAAACATCATATCCGCTCCTATTTACTTTCCTTCCACCTGTGTAACACAAAAACTCACGTTTCTTAGAGGCTACCTCCTGTGTCCAGGTTTATTACACTCAAAGAACTTAGAGATGCACGTATGAGGAAACTAAAATGTGATCGAAAACGACAGGTTCATTACTCTCACGGAGTTGGATATCAAAGCGTTCATATTATGTAGAACAACAAACATGTTTTCGGTTTTGTTAGGGTTTTCCCGATGGGGTTTTCCCCCCAAGTTTATGATTCTATAATTGTACTTGTATAGGCTATATCAATTATTATGAGAGTTTGAGCTATGTCGTTGAAAAAGTAAAATAATCCCGTCGGACCAAATTTATCCATGGGGCCGGCGAAGCAGCGCTCACCAGTTTCGTGGGGATTGTGTGGCTAGCACAATTCACTTTCCCCCAACTGAGGTCAGGTACCCATCAGAGTTGGGTAAACTCAGGGACACTCTCCAGAACTGAGAACAAATCATAGCCTTCACCAGGATTTGAACCAAGGACCTTCGGTACGCCAGCCGAAAGCTCTATCGTTCGGCCACACTGACCACAGTGACGTTGAAATAATTTCAATTATTTTGAAATTTGTAAAAACTTTTGCGTAAACCAAAATAATACATAGAAATAGAAAGAAAGAACTTGATTGTTTCAATTTATTTATATAAACTAAAATTGAATAACTCAAATACAGATACATTTAGGTTTTGATGAAGGAAACAGTAGGGAACTCAATATTTTTACAAAGAAAATTTTATTCTTAAAAAAAAGACGATAAAGCCAAAAACTGATTTCTCTACAGTTATCAAAACAAAAATTAAACTTTAAAAATATCATTGTCTGGGAAACTTAACAAAAACAACCTTTAGACTCATTCCTTGTGGCCGTAAGATAGGCAGACAGTTATGTTGTGTCTTTTGTGGAGATAGAGAGAGAGAGAGAGAGTGAAATATATTGCTAAAATTATAAGTAAAGTTTAAGAAACAAGGAAGTGACCGGAAGCTTATTTCCTGCATGTCTACAAATGAATGACTTTTTTTATTCTTTCTTTGTTCGGCCAATGAAAGCAAACCGAATCTTAATAATATAGCCACAGAATCTACATACTCTCCTAGCCCCTCTAAACTTAAAAAAAACAAACACGAAAAACGAGCATAACTACAAAAATAAGTGATGATCATAGACCTGAACACAGTTTGATGTTGGCTATAGACTATAGGGAATAGGGAGTTGTTGTTTTTATAAAAATTTTATTTAATGAAGTTGTTACAACATTTTAATATTAATAATTTATATACATTTTTGTCTCCTTATTATTTCCCTTTGAGAAAAAAGAACAAGAAAATGTGTGCGTCGAAAATTTAAACAAAAATGTGTTGCCGTGTCTATGTGCCACGTTTCAGCTGGATAGGATGACGGAAATAGAGTCAGTGAGCATTTACCGAAATTTTGCTGCATACAAAAACACAAAGAAAATAATATAAGTGATTTTTAAAACAAATGTCTGGATTTCTCTTTGCCAACCTCCTGGTTTAGCCAATAAATTATATTAACCAGCAAATAACATTACAAGGCAGGCATCGAGATGGAATCCCAATAGAAAAAGGAAGAGAACCGCCCAAGTAACACATTTAGGTGTGACCTGGAAGCCGACACCACCAATCGACAGAGGCTGACAGAGATGATTTTGTATAGCAAGACGCTCAGTACATAATAAAACTATTGTCTTACTAGAAGCCCAAGTTTATTTACTGTAATGTAATTAGAAATCATTATATGTTCTAATTTCTATTACTGTTTTAAAAAACAAATACAAAATAATCCGCCATCGTGTTTTATTTTGAAAGCCAAACACTCTAATTTCTAAATGCATTTCAAGCTTATGATCGTGCTTTCTATGTTAGACATGTATCAAGTTTATATATGCAAGGACACAATGGCTATTGGCTTGTGAGCAACCCAAAGTAAATGCATGGGCTATTAGGATTTTTCAAGAACTTCCAAAGTCGTGAAAGGTCAGTGAGCAGGATCGATTCTGATCAAGCATTCATTATATGAAGTAAATGCTGTTTTTATGTGGTTGCTTTTTCTAATCCAACGATTTCCTAGCGGTAACGCGTAATCGATTACATCGGATTGGTAAATTGAATTGCGTTCAAAATACAAAGGTCAAACGTCTTTAATTATATAAAAAAAAACAAATGCAAAGTATAAGATGAAACAGACGTTCTGGACATCATTGCCAACTAAAAACATATGTACAATAAAAGTAACAGTACAGAAGATATTAGTTTATTTTAGCATAGAAATGCAACCTATCTTTGAAAATACTTTTTTTTATTACAACAGAGATGAATATTTTTTTTTGTCATATCGTGTAGCATTGGAATGTTAAATGGGCTGCCTGCACTAGTGATACAATTAAATATTGACTCAAATTGCTAGACTAGATGTTAACCGTGGAAATGCATTTGCATTATCAGATTTGTACTAGAAAGAGTTTCTTCTGTGCATTTTTACATATAGTTAAGATAAGCTAGAAAAGAAAATGCAGATGAACCAGAAATAAAATTAGCCAAGCACTAGTTAACCATAAAAAGCTCTAGATTTGCGGTATGTGTCTGATACAATTTAAAGACATTGGCGAGATAAAACGATTAAGGTTCGTCTCGCGCGTAGTATGGAATTTCAAACCTGATCTTAATATTACCACGACCTCCCGCCATATTCACCTACACACACACACACACACACACCGACACACATACACACATACATTTTCACTGGACCTTTGAGATAAGTCCAACGAAAGATGAAAATGTTGATATGCGGCGGCACTGACCCAAAGAAAAGCTGGTCATTGGCTTGCAAAAATAGCGGCGGCACTGACCCATAGAAAAGATGGTCATTGGCTTGCAAAAATAGCGGCGGCACTGACCCACAGAGAAGATGGTCATTGGCTTGAAAGAGGATCTATCCTCCCTTTTTCACACACAAACACACACCCACACATACAAACACAAATGTAGCGAGATCTTATTGAGTCCATTAAAGGTTTAACCAATCAACACCGCAACACTGTTGCAATGTTTAACCAAAAGAGAATATTAGTGACAGTGTCAAGTTTCTAGCCATGCGTGTCCTGCGACACTTAAGGAAAAAAAACGTATCCAGTTTCTCCCCCGAACCATTAATCGTTCTGTTGAAGACATGAAAATTGGTCAATAGGATACAGGTAAACATCAGGAAGTCATGCAAGAGACTGGAACACTTTACATTTGAAAAACAAGAAACGGATTGACATTTCATAATGGCTGTTACTAGATGCATTAGCGCCAACAGCAAGGTGAGCTGGGACGGGCAAGAAACAACGTTGATTTGCCACTTCCCGATATGACTAAATTACTAACTTGTAGTGAACATGAATGGTCGATCATCATAAATAAATAAGGGGCTATTCATATATTACGTCCGCAAAATAAAAGTTATATTTAATATGGTCTACCCTCTCACCTCTGTCAACCCCGTAATTTTTTATTTATTTTCCCCTTTATGTATGTGTACATCGCAGGGTTCCCCCTCCCTATTACACATTGTTATAAAACATTTTTTTACTATTTTTTTTTTTATCTAGTGTTTTCTCAGGTAGTCAATAAATATTCAGATGTGTGCAAAGGTGTGATCAATTTTTATGACCCATTGATTGATTGACCGTGACTGTGTGTTATTTCATCCAGTCTTCTGCCTGAGGTAGTTGTATTTCTTTAAAATGTTTATTTAGGGGCTATAAAATAAAACATGCGTATACATTCAGTCAAGACTCTCTCCCAACCCCGCCCATTACGCATCCGTACACAAAAGCTCTTAATTCGACCCAACCCCTCCCACTCAGTGCGGACGTAATATATGGAAGACCCCTAACGTAATACGTATAACTAATGACAATGGCCAACTTTCCCCCCTTAACAACAATTCCTGCTGGCGCCAATGGTTACAATCTAAAGACTAAATTCTCAAACCTGAACGTTAATTCATGAGAAAAGAAAAATAGGTTTATAACAAAAAAACGTATTTTTTTAATCATTCTCTGTAATTTTTTTTTAATTTTTTTTTTTATAGAAAAGCTCATATATCTAGAATCTGGACTATAGAGACACTCTAAGACACACAAAGAAACACGAAATGGAGAGACACATAAAGACACATTAATGTGTCCATGAAGAGACGCACGGACGAAGACACACTTGTAAAGACGAATAGTGAGACGCCGAAACACAGTTACTTAAAGAAAGATACAGAGAAACATACATAATACAGGGTGACTAATAGACACACAATCAGAGACACGTACATAATACAGGGTGACTAATAGACACACAATCAGAGACACGTACATAATACAGGGTGACTAATAGACACACAATCAGAGACACGTACATAATACAGGGTGACTAATAGACACACAATTAGAGACACGTACATATATACAAAAGAGAGAGATAGACACGCACACACACACACACACAAACACACACACACACACAAACACACACACACACACACACACAAACACGCACGCAAACACGCACGCAAACACGCACGCACGCACGCACGCACACGCGCACACACGCACACGCGCACACACGCACACGCGCACACACGCACACGCTGACACACGCACACGCACGCACACGCGCACGCACGCGCACTTACAAACACACACACACACACACACACTCTCTCAGAGTTGCACATACATAAAGATAAATGAACATAAACAAATAAATAGACAAAAATAAGGATTCACTTAGAAATTCACATAAAAAGTTCAAGATGTACTCAGATGTTTCGGAAATTTAGCAGACATGTGTTTATCATTATACAGGGGAAATAACCATTGATTTATAAAAAGAATAGATTAGGCCCGGAAACAATATTCTTGATGCAAAAATCAAATATCGTTTCACTTATCTATAAAATTTGACTTCCTGAGCACTGACCTGTAAATATTATATTTCTCGTGGCTTAAACTTCATTCTTATCTTATAAATTTGTTATAATTAAAGGTGGTTTATTCCTATATTTCGCTTATTCGGAAGAATAAGAAATTGTGAGACAAAAGAGTCCACTAAGAAGACCTTGAAGACCCCTATGATTAGTGTTTTAATACAAATATAATTATTATTATTAAAATATAATAGTTCACTATTATAAAATATAGCACATTATCAAACTCTTAATCACACGTCCATAAAATTCAATAGTTCACTATAAAAGTCGTGCGCGGACTATTATAGTACATGATGAAATGCGTTTCACTTTAGCCCTAATTTGAGAAAAAAAGAAAAGATTGAGTAATCTTCTCTGTTTCATGTCACACAGTAGTGTATTGTCATGTATATTGTTTTTCCAAGAATTGGAACACGCAATGTTTATTCTCCTCTCTCTCTCTTTTCTTACTACACACAATATTAGGACGTTTAGTAGGAAAACGAAAGGTTCTAGGTAATGCTGGGATTCTGTGTTGATCTCAAATTCTCAGAGTCTGGGAACGACTCATTATTTAATAGGGGAAGTTCCTATCGTTTTTGTTATGAGTTTTGTAATGATACCATGATTTTCACCCCTACTGGTAATGGGTCTATCCCTTGCACCACTCGGATAGTATTTAATGATTTGTTTTGTCTGAAAGACGGAGAGTTTCAAAAGATGTTTCTTTGAACGTTTGTGTTTGCACTATTTTATTCTAACTGTACATAATAGATATATTGTATATATTGAACATACCACCTGAAATAAACTATCAACAACAGTTACACTGAAGCTTCTTTGTCAAGTTACTATCCTATTGTGTTGTATACATTACTATAAGATTTATCTACTACCATAATTTACAAGAGAGGAAATGTTGGAATACAAATACTGAATTTGCGCCCAGGACTATAAGAAGAGTTCGTGTAATACTGAAACATAAATACTAATAATTAAAGTCTCCCCTAGGACTAACGAGAATTATCAGCAAGATCTACACAGCTCTGGCCACAAGGGGATTGTGGACGTAACAAAATTTGGTGGTCTCGCCCGGTATATTTGAGTTCTACTTTTCCTGACCTAGGATTGACAAGATTTGGTGGTCTCGTTCGGTAGATTTGAGTTCTACTTTTCTTGATCTAGGATTGGAAAAAAATTTGTTGATCTCGTCTGGAAAATTTGAGTTATATTTTTTCCTGACCTATAAATATTTTGTGACATTAGTAGTACTGAGAGCGGCATATTTGTGTTTCGTTTTCAGGACTGTGAAACTATTCTTTTTAAAAAGAGGAGAGAACTGGTTTGCGTTTTTATTCCTTGGGAAGTGTGAAGATTCCACGAAGTGTTTAATATTATATTGTGCAAATTTCTGGACAAATCGTAAGTTGGAACTTTATATTTTATTAAACAATATATACTACTCTACTATAACAAATATTTCGAACGCTATACTATGGCTTCGAATATATCAAGTGAGGAACTTAATGCCATGTCATTTGCTGAACTAAAAGAATTAGCTGAGTCCTTTGGGATTGAGGCAGGACAGGCAAGACCTAATCGTAATCGTTTGACCAAAGAAATTATGACATGTTTGAACGGGCAGAATGCCATGAACACTGGTAGTGTAGTTGAAGTGGGACAGAACGATATCAATGAAGGTTATGTAGCTCCCAGTGGGGGCGAGGTAATTGCCCACGGAGACGAGGTAAGAAATATGTCATCTAGATCATCAAACAATGATGAAGATGAAGGGTTGAGTGAAAACCTAAAATTCCAATTAGCTATGAAGAGAATGGAATTGGAAAGATTTAGGATAGAAAATGAAAGAATTAGGATAGAAACTGAAAGGGAAAATGAAAGAATTAGGATAGAAACTGAAAGCAGAGAAAGGATAGAGATGGCACGCATGAATAGACCTGACCATCGTAGGGACAGCAATGGTATGGATATTAGCGCAATGAAGCAACACTTGCCTATATTCAGAGAAGAAGATGTTCAAGATTTCTTTTTGCTTTTTGAGAGGATAGCTGTAGATTATCAGTTCCCTGATGATAAGATGGCTTTATTGTTAAGGTCAACTCTCAACAAAGGAAAAGCATTGGACGTAGTGTTGAGTTTAACACCCGACGAAATAAATGACTATGAAGTGATCAAAGATAGGGTGCTAAAAAGTTATTCCCTGACACCAGAAAAATATAGAAAGCTATTTAGAGACAGAAAGAAGGCATATGATCAAACTCATGTAGACTTTTTGAGACAAAAGGAGAAAATGTTAGAACAGTGGCTAAGGTCACAGAATGTAAGTGAGTTTGATAAACTCAAGAACCTAATATTGTTTGAGGAATTCAATGATTGTATTCGAGTGGATATTAAAACTCACATCTCAGACCGAGGGGTTGAAGATGTGCATGAAGCTGCTAGATTGGCAGATAACTATGCCATAATTCACGCCAGCATAAAGCCATATTATGCTGACAAACCCAAAGTGCACAAACCAGAGTCCAAGGAGGCTAGTAAACCAAAAGAGACAAGTGAAAACAATAATAAGAACAGTGGTGTAAATAATAATAGTAACTTAGTTCATTTCAGGAAGCAGACAGATGTAAATAAAGCAAAGGTGGTATGTTTCAATTGCAAGAAAGAGGGCCACATGAAGAAAGATTGTTGGATCCTTACCAAGAAGCAAGGTGCTATTCTACACTGTGCCAGAGTGCAGAAAGATAGCAAGCAGACAGAAGAAGTGTGCAACACAGGGTCAAGAAACTCAAAAGAAATGCGGCCGGCATCGCCCATAGTTGTGGAGTCGATGGTTTTTGAGAACAGTCTATCTAAGGTAAAAGAGAATAGCTGTACTCAATCTATTATGCTTTCAGAAGGCCGTGAGGAACAGATGGTTCCTGAAGTCCCGGAAGAGGACGACCTATCCGATTTTCGACCCTTTGTCTACGAGGGGACAGTGTCGACAGAAGTCGATGTACTCAGCAAGAAGAAAATACAGATATTACGTGACACGGGCTCTGCTGTCAGCGTGATCCTGGAGGGCAGTGTGCCGTTAACGGATGCCACCAGTACCGGTGAGTCTGTTGTGCTGAGAGGTGCTAGTATGGAGGCTGTGGAAGCTCCACTGCACAGAATAAAACTCGAGTCGGATATTTTTACAGGTAACATCGTAGTGGGAGTGTGGCGCGCACTACCCGTCAAAGGCGTTTCCATGATATTAGGAAATGACATTATGGGCGGCAGAGTCACTGTCGAGCCCATGGTTAAAGTGTTGGAGACAAAGATGGCGGAGGACAAAAACCTACGTCCTGCCAATGAACGCCCAACATGTGCACTGACAAGAGCAATGCAGAAAAAGAAGTCGGTAAAGACTCCTGCTACGCCGTGTAGTGCAACGAAAGATGTGCTTGTCTGTTCTGAAGACACACATGCGAATGAAACAGTGATAACAGAAACACCTGACATCGATTTAAGTGCTACGTTCTTTGCTGAACTAACAACTGGTGATGCAACCGAGAACGATAACATTTTGTCACCAAAGCAGAAATTGGTGAAAGAACAATTGAATGACGAAGTAATAATGCAACTCAAAATGAAAGCTGTTGATGAAAAGACTGCAGATGCAATGGCGGAATGTTTCTACATAAAAGATGAAGTGTTGATGAGAAAGTCGAAACCGCTCAACTCAGGTACAAACGAGTGGGACAGTATTCACCAGATTGTAATACCTAAGTGCTATCGTCAAGATATACTGCGTATGGCGCATGATCTTCCTTTCGCTGGTCACATGGGAGTCCGAAAAACGCACCACCGTATCCTCCCTTACTTCTACTGGCCAGGACTGAGAAGAGATGTCGAACAATACTGCAAGACTTGCCACGTATGCCAAATGGTAGGACGTCCTAACCAACGAATTCCTGTCGCTCCACTCCAGCCGATACCAGCGTTCGACGAACCATTCAGTCATAAACTCATTGATTGCGTGGGCCCGTTGCCGAAAACAAAAGCCGGTTTTCAATACCTGCTCACAGTCATGTGTTCATCCACTCGCTTCCCGGAAGCCATTCCGTTGCGGAACATAACAACAGTGAAGGTGGTAGACGCCCTGACAAATTTCTTCACACGTTATGGCCTACCGAAGACAGTACAGTCCGACCAGGGGACTAACTTTACTTCGAACATTTTCAAACAAGTCATGGAACAATTAGGGATAAGCCATAGGCTATCAAGTGCCTATCATCCTGAGAGCCAGGGAGCTCTGGAAAGGTTTCATCAGACATTAAAATCGATGCTTAAAAAGTACTGTTATGAAAACGAGAAAGACTGGGATAAGGGTGTGCCTTATGTACTGTTCGCTGCAAGGGAGGCCACTCAGGAATCCCTGGGGTTTAGCCCATTCGAACTTGTGTATGGACACTCAGTCAGAGGTCCGTTGAAACTTCTACATGAAACTTGGCTAACGGACAGTGAACCGACTGGACTTTTGTCATATGTAGATAAATTTAAAAATAGGCTTAATCATGCTTTTAACCATGTGAAGATTCATTTTCCACAGATGCAGGAGCGTATGAGACAGAACTATGACCGTAAAGCTACAGCTAGAACTTTTGCACCAGGTGACAAAGTTCTTGTGTTTCTACCTTTGCAAAATCAGCCTTTAAGTGCAAAGTTTAGTGGACCCTATGAGATAGAGTCAAAGCTTGGCGAGGTCAATTATTTGATAAAGACTCCTGACCGGAGACAAAAACAGAGGGTATGCCATATTAATTTACTTAAGCCCTATGTTTCCAGGGAAAAGAGTAAACCACGGGAGGTCCCCATGATTTCATTAGCTAGGGTCCCGACGGATTTATCTAGGATAGAATATAAGTTTGCAGAAAGTAAACTTAATAATACAGATGCCCTTAAGAGTTTAGATACAAGGCTAGAACATCTTCCGGTAGAAGATAAGGAGAAGATTATTGAGCTGGTACATGAATATAAGTCACTGTTTACAGATGTTCCCAGGAGGACACACCTAATAGAACACGATGTAGTATTAACTGAGGGTGCCAGGCCAATTAAACAGCATCCATATAGAGTTAACCCCATCAGACTTGAACATATTAGAGCAGAGGTGAAGTATATGTTAGAAAATGACATAGTGGAAGAATGTGATAGCGAATGGTCTTCACCCTGTGTGTTGGTACCAAAAGCCGACAACACATTGCGGTTTTGTACAGACTTTAGGAAATTAAATAATTTGACAAAGACTGACTCGTATCCCATTCCTCGTATTGATGACCTCATTGATAAGATAGGTGATGCGACGTATGTGACAAAAATTGATCTTCTCTCCGCGTACTTTCAGATTCCTTTGACGCCACGGGCACAGGAAGTATCCGCGTTTGTGACACCTGACGGACTTTACAAGTATAAGGTCATGCCATTCGGACTCCGTAATGCCCCTGCGACGTTTCAAAGGCTTATAAACACCCTCACTCGCGGTATCTTCCAGTGTAATGCCTACCTCGACGACATAGTGGTGTATAGTACAGATTTCAAGACACATGTCAGTCAACTACGACACTTGTTTGAACGACTGAATAACGCCAATTTGACAATAAACCTGGCTAAGAGTCAGTTTGGACATGCCACTATCGAGTATCTTGGACATGTAGTGGGTGGTGGAAAGGTTAAACCAGTAAATGCTAAAATAGAAGCTATTCAGAATGTCCCAGTGCCACAGACAAGGAAACAACTCCGTAGTTACCTTGGAATGGCCGGGTATTATCGTAAGTTTTGCCAGGACTTTTCTACGGTAGCTTGCCCCTTAACTGACCTACTAAAGAAGAACAATCGCTTTGTTTGGTCTGACAAGTGCCAAAAGGCGTTTGATGAGTTGAAGTTAAGATTATCCAGGGCACCTATTTTGGTGACCCCGCGTTTTGATAGACCCTTTAAAATTGCAGTAGACGCGTGCGATACTGGGATGGGAGCGGTGCTGACTCAGCAGGATGACCACGGAGAGGAGCACCCGGTGTGCTACCACTCACAGAAATTCAATATCCATGAACGTAATTATAATACAAGTGAGAAGGAACTTTTAGGGTTGATCCTAGCGTTAAAACAGTTTGATTTCTATGTAAACAGCTCTGGGTACCCGATAGAAATACTGACCGACCACAACCCTCTGACTTTTCTCTCCAGGGTCAAGCAAAACCAGAGGCTTGTTAGATGGAGCTTATTCCTCCAAGCCTATGACTTAAACATAAAACACCTGAGGGGTAGGGACAACGTCACAGCTGATACTCTATCTCGGGTGCTACATGATTGACTGAATAACCCCATACCTCTTTTTCAGATCATCTCATTTATTCATTAAGAATGTGCCATGATAACCTATCATTCGTTTGAATTTTGATTATGGAATACCTATAGAATACTTGTATCATACAGAAGTCAAGTCTTTTGAAAGTATTAATAATTTTTATAATCATGTATAATATTGATGTTCTGATATATTTTAAATTCATTTGATTATGGAAAAGAAATTCCATTTAAATGTTGATGCATGATGCAATAAATATATAATATGCACGTATTTACTTGATATGGATGGATGAAAGTAATTGTCATCACATGCAATTACGTGAGAAAACTTTGAGCTAGTTGATTTATTATCTTGTTTTTATTTTAGTTAATGAATGGAACTAAATAATAATATGTACAATTTTTATCTTAGAAAGAGATGTAATATCAATTGGTATAAATTAATAGATAATATTGGAAATCTATTGCTAAATTGTTCTATCATGGTAATAGAATGGAAAAAACTAGTGGATATTCACTATGTTGTATAGGTTATATATATTCCATATATCCAGGAACGGAGGGGAAACAAAGGTACCTAAAGGTGTACACTCATTCAACCCTGAACAAACTTTTATATTAAACTTTCAAAATTGCCAAAAACGCATAATAGTGGATTACATTTTAATATTGAGATTACTGTAGTAATCGTAACTAGAGCGTATTTTCTCCTCATATTTGAGAAAAGGGGAAGTATCATCATCTAGGTATGAACCCTGTTTATGTCAAGTTGACACTGTAATTTAAAGGGGAAGTAACCTATAGTTTGATTCGAGTTACGTATTACTTATATTTTGGTTTGTATATTAGAAATAAACTGTTGAAAATTGACAGAGTTTGAGCAATGTTATATTTGTTTAAATAGATTAAGACTTTTTGCAAATTTTTGGTGGAAATCCACACAACTGTACATAGTTAAAATAAGAATGACTAGAATATTTTTGAATTATTTGTACTTGTTGAGACATTAGTTAATATTAATATTAACGGGGAAATATTTGTCCATCACGTTTTAATCACAATTACCATTGGGTAGTGACACTTTTTATAATTTAGTTGTGCCAGTGAGCCATGTTTGCTTAAATTGTCTTATAATCTTCCATTGATTGATGGTTGTTAAAACGATAGTGTTAAGTACGAAAAATGTACCATGTTGAGTATTACTTGGGTAATTATGGTACATTATTTCTTTCATTGGGTGGGGGCGTGTCATGTATATTGTTTTTCCAAGAATTGGAACACGCAATGTTTATTCTCCTCTCTCTCTCTTTTCTTACTACACACAATATTAGGACGTTTAGTAGGAAAACGAAAGGTTCTAGGTAATGCTGGGATTCTGTGTTGATCTCAAATTCTCAGAGTCTGGGAACGACTCATTATTTAATAGGGGAAGTTCCTATCGTTTTTGTTATGAGTTTTGTAATGATACCATGATTTTCACCCCTACTGGTAATGGGTCTATCCCTTGCACCACTCGGATAGTATTTAATGATTTGTTTTGTCTGAAAGACGGAGAGTTTCAAAAGATGTTTCTTTGAACGTTTGTGTTTGCACTATTTTATTCTAACTGTACATAATAGATATATTGTATATATTGAACATACCACCTGAAATAAACTATCAACAACAGTTACACTGAAGCTTCTTTGTCAAGTTACTATCCTATTGTGTTGTATACATTACTATAAGATTTATCTACTACCATAATTTACAAGAGAGGAAATGTTGGAATACAAATACTGAATTTGCGCCCAGGACTATAAGAAGAGTTCGTGTAATACTGAAACATAAATACTAATAATTAAAGTCTCCCCTAGGACTAACGAGAATTATCAGCAAGATCTACACAGCTCTGGCCACAAGGGGATTGTGGACGTAACAGTATCTAAGTAGACCGCCCACTGTTATCGTATCAATTCCCTGTGTTTCGGTTTCTGCTTTTACTTTTTTTTTTTTAAAGAACATACAAACGTACTCTAGTCAAATTGAGCCAAAAACAGCGAGCACTGAAACTACGTCGTCTGCCGATCTATTGATTCAATGGGTTGATAGCGAAAACAAATAAATAGAAGAGAACCAAAAAATAAAAAATAAATCCGCTGCCGACCTTTTCCCTGGCATTTTCAATCCAATTTCTAAACCAATGCTGATTGCGTCTATTTGCATCGAATCTTAATTTACCCCCTCCCCCTCCCCCCACTTATCCCATTACTTGCACTGTTCATTTAAAGGTTTTCTTTTTCTGGCCTTTTTCAAGGTCAATAACAAGAATTTCTTGAAAGGAGGAGACAGCCAATTGAATTACTTGGAAACATAAGAATGATTACCTTATTACAACAACAAAACTCGGTTAGCATTGGTTTGGGAGACGGACCCTAATTTCCTCCTGGTTTGATTTAGGGGTCAAGTTTGGGCATTAATTCCCGAACGTCCTTGGCTTCTGAGTATTGCCCCACTCCATTGCGTCATAATGTTTATATGTAACTGCTTTTAAGTTGGGCTTTTGATTCGCCAGACATTACGCAAGAAAACCGATTTTTTGTACCAGCCTGCTCCTAGATGTGGGCACATTAAACCTCCCATCACTGTTAATGGACAAAAGCTAAACGATGGGGAGAGGTTCAGTTACCTCCTAAGTACCCTCTCCCATTCTATACATATAAACGAAGAAGTTAATATCAAGATAGCCAGAGCTAGTTCCTCCTTTGGAAGACTGCGGTCTAATGTATGGAATCGGAGAGGCATCAAGCTGCAAACCAAACTAAAAGTTTATGCAGCTACCGTTCTACCAATCCTTCTCTAAGCATGTGAAATCTGGACCGTGTATAGCCGCCACGCCAGGAAGCTAAATCACTTCTATCTGAGCTGCCTACAACAGCTGTTACGGGTCAAATGGTAGGACAAGATCACGGACACTGACATGCCAAGCATTTACACCCTACTAGGAAAAGCCCAGCTCAAATGGGCAGGTCGCAGGAAAGCAATCGCGAGGAGGGCAAAAGAAGAGGTTCAAAGACACCCTGAAGGCCTCTCTAAGAAAATTTGAAATCGATCTTTACAACTGGGAGAGCCTAGCCGAGGACTGATCCTCTTGGCGCAACATGACACGAACTGGAGCAGCAGCTGACAAAGATAAAAGGCGAACGGTCGCTACTGAAAAACGACAACTCAGAAAATCCAGCAAAGACAGCCCCGCTACTACCAGCCATCAAGCCACGCATCTGGGCTCCCACTGTGGCAAATACTTTCGAGCTAAAATAGGTCTCAGCAGCCATCTTTGAAATCCACTAGAAATCATGACACTGACTTAGGATGGTCCTCATCGAAAACGATGGACCCGCATCATCATCATCATGCCACGACCACAGACAACTGGCTCTTCTCCTATCTCAAAATCGGACCTATAACTAGTATATTATATTAGGAAACAATGTATCTAATATCTAATATACAAGTATCATAGGAAAGGGCTTCTTTAAAACCCAGACGAATGAGATTTGTTTCTCAAATTTATTTGAGTTTGTCATATTCCCTTTTCAATAAATAGCCTACTGTACTAATAATGTGTGTTTCCATTTTAAGGTTAATCATATCAAGTGATTGACGCTAAAACCTTTTTGGTGATGTATATTGACTAATACGCCAATGGAAATAATAATTATTCATTCCGATAAATCACCGAACTATATAAATCTGCAGCTTTTCTGCGGTTACCTGGGAAAGGGGGTGAGGCGGTTAATAGTTTCAATGAAATTATTATAAAACATTATAGCACATTATATTTTTAAAAAAAAGTATAATTCGTTAATATTTTATGTTTATTTTGTCTTCATTTATTTAAACTCTAACTTCAAAAATTAAATAAGCCAATGAAAATGCTATTCAGGCGAGGTCAGCTGCATCATGGAAGATACTCTCCAACAAAATTACAAAATTAACGATTTTTTATTTTAAAAGGAGAGAGGGAGTTTTGGGTGGAAGAAACGTATTTAAAGAATTAAATCAGCACTCAAATTTAATTTTGACAAAAAAAAAAGCCTTTCTCAGTGTTTAATAATCTTTTTTGTTTCCTTTAATTTATTTGCTTTTAGTCTAAGAAAATTAAATCGACTGCATCCAACTCAAAGAGAAAATAAGCGAAGTGTTAATGGGATTATCTTACGTATGTACCCGTTTGACATAAACCATTCGAGTCAAAATCCTGTTATGCTTTTTGTTTTCTTCTCTAATAAGACCGCCATTAACTATCGATCCAAGAGCTACATTTAAATTAAAGACCTTTAAAGAACTTTTATTCTAAAACCTTTCTTTACAATACAATCTCCAGGACTGAAGTCTACAGAGGCAGGTGAATTTTCTTCAGTAATTTTGTTTATTTGTTTTCAAAGTCCATTTACATCTATTTGATCCTATTGATTACATTCTTGAATTACTTTGTTATTCAGAACGTCTGGGCAGCAGGAAATGACTCGCAGTGTCCTAATGTGTTGATTTCAGTAGGAAAAAAAAAGAGTGGTTGTCATGAAGCATCTGTTCAAACACAAACTATTCGCTGATTAAAACCAGGGTTTTAGGTTCTTGTATCTAATAGTATGATTTATAAAACCAGGGTTTTAGGTTCTTGTATCTAATAGTATGATTTATAAAACCAGGGTTTTAGGTTCTTGTATCTAATAGTATGATTTATAAAACCAGGGTTTTAGGTTCTTGTATCTAATAGTATGATTTAACAGACAACAGACAAACATTTTTTGTTTTGGCGAATGGAGATTACAAGCCATAGAGAACATGGCTTCAAACCAAAACACAACAACAGAAAAACTTTTTTTTTGTTTTGGCGAATGGAGATTACAAGCCATAGAGAACATGGCTTCAAACCAAAACACAACAACAGAAAAACTTTTTTTTTGTTTTGGCGAATGGAGATTACAAGCCATAGAGAACATGGCTTCAAACCAAAACACAACAACAGAAAAACTTTTTTTTTGTTTTGGCGAATGGAGATTACAAGCCATAGAGAACATGGCTTCAAACCAAAACACAACAACAGAAAAACTTTTTTTTTGTTTTGGCGAATGGAGATTACAAGCCATAGAGATCATGGCTTCAAACCAAAACACAACAACAGAAAAACTTTTTTTTTGTTTTGGCGAATGGAGATTACAAGCCATAGAGATCATGGCTTCAAACCAAAACACAATGATTTACTACAATAGGCTACATAGACAGGGGCCACGGGGAGAAAAAAAAAACTAAGTTTTCTTATTCCATATGCAAGAACTAACGAGCGGGAACGAAGGCATATTAATTCTCTTTCTTCCCGTGCGGGAACGAACGCATATAAATTCTCTTTCTTCCCATGCGGGAACGAACGCATATAAATTCTCTTTCTTCCCGTGCGGGAACAGAACAGGAAAACACAAACAGCTTTAAACATCGTTTGAAAACGTAATCAAGAGTTACACTTAAAGCAGGGATACGTCTAGGACGCAAAATTCTTCTGTATAGAATGAACTTCTTCAACATATGAACAAATATATCTTTTATTGTACAGCGTATAAAATATAAAGCTAGGTTTTTTTTTCGCGTATAAGTTCATTCTAAATGTCTCTGTAGCATTGATTAGACCGGTTTACTCGGCAAGTCATTGATCTAAAAAAGTTGAATATACATGGGCTACGATACATCGAGTAAAGCATCGGCATTGTTAGAGTTAATGTTGAGTCTCATAAGCTATTTATTTTGCTGTTGTTTTTTTGTGTGGTCTATTTAACGGAACCGGTTGATTGGAAAATCATAGAATGAGCAATCACTGTACACGCCACAAAGTTAAAAATAATATGTTTACATATCATGTTGATTGTACAGTTCTCTTATCTTACAGACGCTCCTTCTATTAAGAAGATTATTGCGTCCTACGTTCACCAGTGGTCTGAGTCTAGTCTTGCATTTTGATCAGTGTTTAAAATTATGTTACTAGATTTCCTGGTTTGTTCAGGCAACCCATTCCATGCTCAAACGCCACTCGGGAAGAGAGAGTACATTTGTTCTCTATGTTGTTTTTTTTTCTCGTGTTTATCTGAGCAGTAAAAATAATGTTTTCTTTATGTTTACTTCTATAACATAGCTACACTGTATTAACATCGTTTCAAAGTTTTAATTTACTTTCTTTTAAGTCAGTAATCCGGTATAGAGGTATATATAAATATGCACGCTAGATGATGGGGGAATCCTATAGAACAGTACTGTGTCGTTCTACCCTTATGTTCTGCTCCACTAAACTTTTGTATCAACAGTCATATGAACATACACACATATATACACACACAATATAAAGTAGCCAATATATTTTCACTCAGTATAAATTATTTGTTAGTGACGATTTAAAATATGCATTTTAAACCTAAATCGTTTAATAAAATGTTAGTTTGTTTCTCATACGAGTGAAGAAGCACAGAAAACAGTTTCGGAACTTCCTAATTTAATTTAAATAAAACACATTAAGTGTATAAAACAAATGAGTGAATATTACTATATTACTCTAGTACGGAGAACCAGTAATCTGCATATAATCAATCTAGTACATAAATATAATCATAATTGCATAGTACTTTTAAGAAAATAAATAATAACCTTGACCTAATCTTTATTGCGCAAAACTAATCAGCGGTTACAACTGTGCTTTATGTTCTCATTAAGCTAATTGAATTGATGAATAGCATCTGGCTAACGTAGGGTTAAAACGGAAGAGAAATAAAGCTAGAAAAAAATAATGTTAATTTCTAAATCGGTAATATGATTGGCTCAACGAAAAGACGTTTAACAGCTGAAAATAGCTTTGGGTATGGAACGTAAAGTATTTCATGTTGTTTATTGATCAGCTGACAACGCTATCTGCTCAACTCGCATAATTAAACCCAGCTGTAGAAGTTTTGCTAAATATGCATATAAGTATAACTTATGTCTCCACAGATTTTAAAATGACCTTCATTTTAATTATAAGAGTAAATTTGAATGTATATGAATGTGGATCTGAGTTATACAAATATTTATCGTCATTGTGACGTGTATTACTCCGTATAAGAAATGTGATATAACGAGGATGGGCCGGACACACATTATGAAAATGTACTAATGATTGTAAAGGATCGCTTTTAGAAGCTCTAGTCCAGGGGTCGGGAACATATGGCTCGCGAGCCAGATATGGGTCTATTGATGGCTGCATCTGGCTCGCAGACAAATGTTCTATTATATTTAAAAAAAAATGTTTCTTTAGAAGCCATTGATCTACATATTAATTGCATTATAATATTTCATTCTACAAATAAATGAGCTAAAGTCTACTGCAGCTCAGCATCAGAAGTGGTAAAGGCGATAAACTCCGCTGACCTCAAAGACAGAAAAATAGCAAGCCTACATTCATTGTATTAAAGGGAAATAACTCTTGCAAACATTTACTTAAATTTTTATTTTTAAACATAATGTATGGCTCTCACAGCATTACTTTTCAAAATATGTGATGTCCATGGCTCTTTCAGACAAAAAGGTTCCCGACCCCTGCTCTAGTCTGTAGAGGGGCCACACTTATAGTCTTGGTTGAACGTGTTGTGGCCCATAGGCCGCTTTTTTGTACACCTTTGAGCTTGATGTTTTAGAATTTAGTGAATCGTAAAGACGGGTTAAATAACAGCTAGTTTAAAACGTTAAAATTAAACAATAAGCGAATTGCAACGGACATGTAATTGTTTTATTTGTGTCTATGTTTGTGTGTGTTTATAGCTGTTAATTAATTTGTATTTATGTGTGTTATGGATCTGTATGGATGTATGTTATGTGTGTATGTGTTACTATAATAAGAAAATATAGTGTACAAGAACAGATGTCATGTTCAAATATAAATACTTGCTTATGATGATAGTCTCAACATAAGCTTCAATACATTGAGTAAAACATCAGCATTCTTATAGTTCATTTTGTTCCGGAAAAGCTCATTATTTTGTTGTTATTTTTCGTGGTTTGTTTAACGGAAGCATCTGACTGGAAAATGAAAGGATGAGCACGCACTGCATGCACCCCAAAATAAAGTTACTCGCACTCAATCCCCTCAAAACAATTCGCGTCAACAGACCGTCAAGCTGCCTTGACCAATAAATGTATTTATTATTGAGTTTAACAAAATACCTTTGTTACGTCTTCATGGGTCATGTGTTGTCAGTCTAGGTTCTAGTTCACAATAATAATAACTCAAGTCACTCGATAAATGTTTGAAAGAAGAATTTTGTCACGATTCTGGAATTAAATCGTAACCTTATTAGTACTCATGGATAGATCATAGCGCAGAAGTAGTGTAGAACTAGAAACATAGGTTAGCGTAGAGTTAGATTAGGGAGTAGAAAGTAGCCTGACGCCATTACCTCTTTCCCTCTTCTCACGCAATAGGAACACCCCAACCACTCCTCTCCTCACCTCTCTTTAACCCTCTCTACACTCTGTCATTCCCGAATTCAGAGTTTGCTACTTGATTCAGCCAATTGGTATTACACTATTTGTATGCGTGATTGTATGTGTGTGTATTCTTTAATGTATGTATATATATATATATATTCTATTATGCTGTCAATTATGATTCATGTTGTATTCGGATAGTAACTACTCATTTATTTTGCTAAACTCAGCATACACGTAAAACCCCACCCACCTGTAGAAACCCCCACCCACCTGTAGACACCCCCACCCACTGCTACACCCTTTTCATTATCTCCCCTCTTCGTACCCTACTCAGCGCCCGTGGGCATAGCCCTTGATCCACTCGTCGTAGTGACATCTGGAGCGAAGCGTCTCGCACATACGTAAGCACCTTGGGCTGCACTCGACCAGAACCAATAGAGACAGGTACATCAAGGGAAATAAGCCATTATCTTATCCTTTGTATACGTCTACCCAGCCCCCCCCCCTTTTCCCCTGGGCCCCACCCCGCAAAAGTCGGCGGTACTAATCGTTCGCCAACACCCACCCCTAATTTTCCCCCCAATAGTCAATCTTCTATGCAAGTATATTTCAAACCAGCCAACCAGACCATATGTAATTCTAAACTAATGTAGCTATCCAATCAAATTGACCACTGATCACGTGACTAAAATTCACGAAAAGCGCGCTTAACTAGTTTTAGGGCACTTCGGCTAAAAGCGTGAGGCGGAGAAGGTTGTTCGATTCTAGCCTCCACTTATTCAGTTGTTCCATAGGATATACCGCCTGCATGTGTATAGATAGATATTTTGTCAGTCTAAGTATTTTCATGAACACAGCTTCGTTTGCCTAATGTTTTGGATAACCTAGCAGTACCATGTGTTGAGTGTTAACTGAAGCCTGTGCAAATTCATATATGTATCTTGCCATTGAGTGAAGAATTGAAATGATAATAAACACCTGAACTTAACCAACGATTTATTTGCCTACTTAGACCTATCTGTGTGTCCGTCATAATATCTAACGAGCCAAGAGAGAAATAATAATTATTCCAGGGCGATTCCAGTCACGGTAATTCATACCCCACGACGACCTGCCACTACTACCCCACTCACCTACGACTCCGCACCCCTCTCATCGCCCAACTTCTGCCAGGTTGATGTCCTAATCCTAAACACATCCTGACAAATTTAATGTTTTAACTTACGTACATTATACACAATGTCATTTGTAGCTTAGCAGAAAATCAACAACTTAACAAGTGTCTAAACAGAAATTTAACAACAAAAGACCGCACCAATACGCTTGTATAGATTTTGATGCAGAAAGTATTAGACGTAGATTTTCCTGAAGCCTTCCGAATGCAAAAGAAATTGTGTACGAGAAAGTAGAAGACACTACCAGAAAAGTATAATTTTGTTGCATCATAATAATTAAATCTACTGACCCTACACAAAAATCAAATGTAAATATACAACTCTACATGATCTAGCGAGACAATCTCAAATACAATATAGAAACTATTATAAACTATTATATTATGCTATACACATATAACGACTGAAAGTTTTGTGTCTTCTTGGGCATTCAATATCTAATATGTAGCAAGCAAAGTGCTTCACCGTTATTTTGTAGAGTAAAATCAACACATTGTCATGTAAATCTATTTTTTTTTTTCGAAATAAGTCCAGCTTTACGAAGATCGTAAGTTTAGATTCCAAAATCGTGTAGAGAACTACCGCCACCAAGTGCAGGAAACTGAGATAGTATGGGGAAGTGGCAAGATATAAAGGTCTTGCGAAGACTATCCCGCAGGCACCAGTGCCGGGAGGCAGACAAAGAAGCAGACAGAAGGGAAGATTGGAAGACGATGCAAAAGGAGTGGAACGAACTGTCCTTCATGAACTCCCTTAGCGCGACACAAGACAGTGACAAACGGCAAGTGATAACGCAACAGTCGGCTATGGTTTCCCAACGGCTCACCCGTGGGTTATGAAATAGGTGAAGAAGAAATTATATTTCAAAACAATAAAGACGTCATCAGGGAAACATCCATTAGTCCAACCAACAACGGCATTGAACCATAATCCTAGGGTTAAAAAAAAAATATAAATCAACTGTAAGACCATCTTTTCCAGAAAATGATTTCCTCCATTAAAAATATTTTATATCTAACTGATT
The DNA here is from genome assembly GCA_949126835.1 of Anisus vortex. NCBI lineage: Eukaryota > Metazoa > Mollusca > Gastropoda > Planorbidae > Anisus > Anisus vortex. Next base: position 16,463,369 of record OX421502.1, on the reverse strand, counting down.
TTTTAAAACCTTTTGGGAATTTCAAACATGGCGTTGTCTATTAATTTATTTTTTTTAAGTATTAAAGTCCTGAATTCTCCTTTTCGTTATTTACGCAATTGCATAATTAATAACAAGCATCCATAATCAAAATTAATGTTTCACCATCTAATATAATGGCAGAATATAATATCATTTTAAAGACACTTACAGATTATAAATAAAACAATCAATTTCTTATGTTCCTGAAATGTAAGTGTCGAAAATTTCTTTTTTTCTGTCTGTCTACGTCTCTACGTTTTCTTTCGATCTCAAAGGGCTATAACTCTTGAAGAAAATATTATTTCGGCTTACTTTCTCCTGAGCTATAAATTCACAAGGAATCAAAACTTTGGTTGGGTTGTCTTTTACGTACTTTCTTTTTTTTAATTATTTAATGGTTCCAAAAACAAGAATTCTGAGGATAAAAAACAATGATCGATTTTGGAAAATACTTTCCCTCCTTCCTGTAGATGGCGATGAAAATAAAAAAGAACTAATATATTTTTTTAGGTTTACACAAACCATTGCTCTTCTCCTGTTATATTTACCTTTTGAAGTATGAACTACTCTCATATTATGCAATGTCTTTTTTTTTATTACTATTATTTTTATGAATTTGTATTTCATTTTATGGGAGCTACACAGTAAGAAAAAAAAAGGAAAAATATAATAATATTGTGAAACATAATAATTTGCTTAACCCCTTTTCCAATTTCTCATCCCTACCACCCCCTGCTCACCCCATAAAAAGACAGACATGTTAAAAGAGAGTAACAAAGAAATATATAGATAGAAAGAAATTTACATCTATATAGATATATCATATATATATGTATTTATATATATATATATATATATATATATATATATATATATATATATATAGAGAGAGAGAGAGAGAGAGAGAGAGAGAGAGAGAGATAGATATAGACAGATACCACGCGCATTCAAAGCCTAATATATAGTATTTAAGTATAAACTTCAATATATATTCAAAGATATTATAACCCTTCCCGTACCGACCTACTTCTATCTATGCTGCCTTTAGTTCCGCTATATACGCGCCCGGGACTGTAAGGGTTAAAACGTTTACTGAGACTGAAGAAGAGTAAAAAGATCATTGCCAACTGCTAGTTAGCTAAGTGACTTTCTACTTTGGTCTATGAAGTGTCAAAGAATGTTGTAATGCACAAGAAATATCTATAGACGTCACTAGTCTTGCTAGAAAATCTTCCAATTAGCAACGTCTTATTTTCTTGTCGTATCATTTTTCAAAGAACGTCTTATTGAACATGGCACCAAGAAATTGGTGTGGGGAATGAAGGAATGTGTTCAAGATGTATCTTTAATTGAAGTGTGTTATTTAAAGTTGGCAAGAGCATACTATATGTATTTAGTCCCAGCGTGGACATCATAAGACATGTGTCTCAGCTATATTTGAATTTACATAAGCCATAAGATAGTTCGTTACTGTTACGTACCACAAGTTCAATTTAGTTACTTAAGGATAACTAGTTAGTCCAAGTTAGTTTACTCCTAGCTAGTTATTCTTTTTAAGCTACTATTAGCTTATGAATCCGATCTAGCGATTCCAAGTTAGTTTACTCCAAGCTAGTTATTCTTTTTAAGCTACTATTAGCTTATGAATCCAATCTAGCGATTCCAAGTTAGTTTACTCCTAGCTAGTTATTCTTTTTAAGCTACTATTAGCTTATGAATCCAATCTAGCGATTCCAAGTTAGTGAGTCCAAGTTAGCTAGTCGAAGTTAGTGAGTCCAAGTTAGCTAGTCGAAGTTAGTGAGTCCAAGTTAGCTAGTCGAAGTTAGTGAGTCCAAGTTAGCTAGTCGAAGTTAGTGAGTCCAAGTTAGCTAGTCGAAGTTAGTGAGTCCAAGTTAGCTAGTCGAAGTTAGTGAGTCCAAGTTAGCTAGTCGAAGTTAGTGAGTCCAAGTTAGCTAGTCGAAGTTAGTGAGTCCAAGTTAGCTAGTCCAAGTTAGCTAGTCGAAGTTAGTGAGTCCAAGTTAGCTAGTCGAAGTTAGTGAGTCCAAGTTAGCTAGTCGAAGTTAGTGAGTCCAAGTTAGCTAGTCGAAGTTAGCTAATCGAAGTTAGTTTGCTACAGGCTTTTTGGCCCAAATGCGGCACGGCGACCGAGACTTACAATATATAGTTTCACACACAGACTCATTCGATAAACAGATAAAACCCAGATATCCTGGGTTCGAATTCTGATGAAGGCTAGGATCTTGATCCCGGGTCTGGAGTTAGAGAAAAGTAAAAGTAAAGGCGACTGGGCATTGCTCCACCTGGGCATTACTCCACCTGGGCATTACTCCACCTGGGCATTACTCCACCTGGGCATTACTCCACCTGGGCATTACTCCACCTGGGCATTACTCCACCTGGGCATTACTCCACCTGGGCTTTACTCCACCTGGGCATTACTCCACCTGGGCATTGCTCCACCTGGGCATTACTCCACCTGGGCATTGCTCCACGTGCCCTATTGATCAATTTAGTCCGACAGGATTACTTGACTGGCCCCAGTTCATTAGTCAAAGCTTATTAGTCCGAGTTAGTGAATCCAAGTTAGTAAGATTAAGATATACCTGGCTTATTAGTTTAAGTAAATTATCCCAAGTTAATTAGTCCACATGTATAATATATGTATGGGCTGAAGCGAAATATGCGTTTTATAATAACACCGTGCAATAGTTTGATAAAACTAAACATCGAAAACTATCTCGACATATTTATATAAAGCAATGACTAATAATAACCCTTAATTAGTAGAAACATACAACAAAAGGTTCTATTTAGAAAAAAAATTCTGAGATATTTACACTTTAAATTAATTTCTCTCTTTTTGTTGTGGGTGACTTTATGGTTAATTTAGTAAAACTTTTTTAAAACTAAAATTTTTACATGTCTTGATGAATGACTGTTTAAAAAATATATCATTTCACATCTTAAACACCCAGACTCTATTGATAAACAGAAATATCAATATCGTTATGTCAGCAAAAAGATCTGATAAAAGTCAGAACAATTGACCCCGCCACCCCCTCCCTTTGCCTTCGATTGTGTAGAAAGTGAAGTAAAAAAAATGACTTCAATATTTCACACAGGCCAGGCTAGAATATACGATGAATGGGTTTCGTTTCCTTGCAGAGCAAGAAATAGCTGTGGAGGATTTTTCTATTAAAAGGTTTCTGTTAAATGTGTTGAAAAAAAAAGCACAGTACTGGTTGTCTTTTCTTACATCACGAAAATTATTATTTGTTTTCTTGTTATTTGTATACTGGATTTTGTAGTTGTTTTTGTTTTTACTAGATTGGCAAGGTTCAGACAAACACGCTGCACTAGAAGAGTTTCAAGTAAATGAAGTTCTTGATTAAAATCATAACAATGATTACATGAAGAAAAAACAATGTACTGAAGGTAAACACTGAAATTTTTAAGTAAAACAAATATGTATATAAGTAGAGAAAACACAATATTATATAAACGTAGTACGCAATCTTAAAACTGAAGACAATGTGCCTCGAAATTGAAAGTTTAGGCCATTAATTAGAAAATCAGATATCTGATGGAGTTCTTTTATCTATCTATCTATCTATCTATCTATCTATCTATCTACTTGTAGTCCATGTTGTCTTGCATCGGTGGGCGTCTTGGGGTGAAAATGCACCCAGGTAATATCTATTTAAGAATATTTTTTTTTTATTTGTAGACTCAAATAAAAATATTTCATACAATACAATTTATAAACCATGTCCAACAATTAATTACCTCCACTTGTTACTGTCTTTTCTTCTAAACTCTGAAACTCTGTTCCTCGGTATTCGCACTCCTTGTACTTAATCATTAATAGTATTAATACTAAGTACTAATTGTTATATAATACCAATATCAACAATAATATATTTATTAACACTCACAAAAGATAAAATCTTACACATATTATTGATTATTCCAGAAGCCACTAATGGCTAGATATTAATAATACACATATCTGTGACGTGTATTGTCCTGTAGAAATGTGAAATTAGCAGGTAATTGATAGTCGATGCTTCATTAGTCAATTCTTCATTCGTTATGTACGTTGTTTCTTTTGCAGTCCTATATAGAATGGCTCAGTGAGTTGACTTCATTGTGCAAGCTTAGCCATTTTAAACCACTCAATTTGAAATGTGGTTACTTCCTTTAGAAGTAACCTTCTTGAAATAAGTTGTTTATGTCAAATGGTCCAGGAAATTTATTATAATATTATAATGTTGACAGTTCGTATTCAGATAGACACAGTTAGGGGGCCTATGGCTGATTCTTTCTTTCGGGGTATTGGTTGTGTTCAAGGTATGTTTGGAATGGTGGGGGGGGGGGGGGGAAGCGGGGTGTCTAACAAAGGAAGAGTATTCAAAAATTTCTGCCTATGATCAGTTAACTGTAGAACAAGATGGGGAAAAGGAGAGTGGTAGTGGAGATCGTAATGGAGCGAGTTGGGTGCAGACATGCCGTTTACATCAAGACACAAGAATGTAGATTGTGACGCGAACAGCTTGAACCAAATAATTGTAAACTTCAATCAAGTCTAACTCGTTCTATTTTGATGTGAGTTAATGTACCAAAGTAGGCGGTTACATCATCACAGCTAGCATGGACGGAGTTGTGGGGAAAGGGAGAGTAGGGTAATACACAAAAGGATCAAGTATTTGTACTATTTTATTAACTCACGTGCACCAAATCATCTCGAGGCTGCAATTATGTTTTTCACGGTCGACTGACTGCATATTTTAAAACTGGAGTTAATTTAATGAACACGATTTTATCAACTAGGTAATAATTAGAAAAACAAATAAAGGGCTTGGGGCAACAGTCTTATTTACAGTGACTTTATGTAAATAATTAACTTTATGTAAAAAAACGATCTAAACAAATGTAAAGGAGCATTTGTGCACACTATACATACTTGATAACATCCAACGGGCAAAGTTAAAGACCGCTGGTCATGCTTTCAACGCCTTAAAGTTAAGGTGAATAAAACACAACATGTTTGTTGGTTTTAGCTTTTCTAAAATTGTATATCCATAGTAAAGAAAATAAAAACTAATCAAATATTTTTTGCACTTGGATTATTATATATTTTATAATAAAACTTCAGTGGATAAGAATATAAAAAACAACACAAAAACACAAAGAAAAACATCAATAACTCACTCACTCAATCACAATCTCTTTCTTTCTCTCTTTCTTTCTTTCTTGAGAAAAGAAAGACTTTCTTTAAGTATCTTTATTATTTTTTTCTAGTACAATTTTTTTTATCGTTACACGCTGATATATGTTGGGCCAGAAAAGATTATGCCCAGTAAAACAGGCATGTCAAACAAAATATGGGAAAGAAAGACAGGCTTTGAATGTAATTGTGACTATATGAAGAAGAATTTTGTTCAACTGGAGAAGTTTATGCAAAACCTTCAAATTTGTTCCTGTTCAAGAAAATATTGACAATTTAAAATGTTAGAACAAAAATCGAATTGACCAATAAAAAATACAAAAATGTTTACCTTGAGCGTAGCGTAGCAGGACGCAGACGACAGATCCGAAAATAAACTTCTGCATCAGCATGGCTATCAAGGTGAAGGGCATGCAAAACACGGCCAGAAGTAGGTCACTCACTGCCAGATTCAGAAGGTACATATTGGTGATGGTTCTCATTTTTTTATGCCTGACCAATGTCAAAATGACCAGGATGTTGCCGATGACGGACAACAGAAATATGATAACGTAGGGTATGATGATGAAGCTGCTGACGGGGCTTCCCTGGATGGTGTTGAAACATTCCTTCATGAACTTCTCTCGGGTGCTGTTGGAGTAGCCCATGAGCTGCGCCCCGTGGGTCTCGTTGTATCTCAGCTCACACTGATGCAGCCACCTGAACTGATTCGACGTTTGGTTGCCGTATCCAGGTACAGCGTACTGTTGTTGCTCCATAGCGACGACGATAATAACAACAACATAGAATGGGGGGGGGGGGGGGGAAAGAATCCACAGAGACGAAACTATGGACTGTCTTGGTTAACAATTGTCATGACTGTATGACGTCCTTCTCATATCAGTTCACCTTAAAAATAAAAAAGATTTAAAAAACTTCGTGTTTGAAAACATATAGAGCATTACTTTACAATTACTTATAGGATAAATACACCTTTTTACTTATATTTCACTATTGAAAATGAGCTTTTTGTAACCTTATATTTTTAAAGTGTTTATTTCATGACAAAAAAACAGACAACAGAAAAAAGAGAATACGGCCAACGCTTTAGATAATAACTACTGCGCATAAAAAGACTGACAAAACATCCGAGCCGTTTGAACTCTTCTCTAATCAGTACAGAATTTCACAGATATCTTTTTTTTTTAACAATTATGTTCAGGAAACGGGCTTAGAACTACTAGAATGATCTGTTTATCATTCTAACTCTTTTACCCCCCCCCTCCCATTTGTTTTTGCTTCATTCTATTGAGTTTAGATATAAAGGACACGCGAGTAGATTCACGATACGCTTACAACTTTTCCTTTGAGCATTTTCATAAACCTTTCTTTTATACGTTCATTTCTTTATAATTACAATTGATTGCATTGAAAACAAATTTTGTTAGCACGGATGAACCAGAATATTGTTTAGATTGCTTTCTTTTTCTATGTTTTTTTTTTTCATTTAACCTATTATTTGAAGCGCGTTAAAAAACAATGAAAACTAAAAACACACAAAAAAATTCAATTGAAAGTTTTGTCAAGAGAATCGTCAATAGTGGTCAATACACTTGAAAGTTTTGTCAAGAGAATCGTCAATAGTGGTCAATACACTGTATAATCGTCAATAGTGGTCAATACACTGTATAATCGTCAATAGTGGTCAATACACTGTATAATCGTCAATAGTGGTCAATACACTGTATAATCGTCAATAGTGGTCAATACACTGTATAATCGTCAATAGTGGTCAATACACTGTATAATCGTCAATAGTGGTCAATACACTGTATAATCGTCAATAGTGGTCAATACACTGTATAATCGTCAATAGTGGTCAATACACTGTATAATCGTCAATAGTGGTCAATACACTGTATAATCGTCAATAGTGGTCAATACACTGTATAATCGTCAATAGTGGTCAATACACTGTATAATCGTCAATAGTGGTCAATACACTGTATAATCGTCAATAGTGGTCAATACACTGTATAATCGTCAATAGTGGTCAATACACTGTATAATCGTCAATAGTGGTCAATACACTGTATAATCGTCAATAGTGGTCAATACACTGTATAATTTCCGGTTTCGACCAATCAACCAGTGGAGCGTTAGGGGCTGCCCTAAATAAAGTGGAAGTACATACTTTATCCTTGTGTTCTTAGTTTACAATGTAGGCCGCACCGCAGCTTGACTTCACTGGTACCGGACAGCCTCACTACATGCGGAACTTCTTCATCGATCTACTGCTCTGGGCAAATATGTTCTGTCTCACTTCTGTACTCAAATGGTGATGGGGCGGGGTAAGGAAAGGGATGGGGGATCGGTAAGGGATAGTTTGGTGGGTGGGTGATGAAATGGTGTTCTATGGGGTGGGAGGGGATTGTGTAGTCTGTGGAGGAGGTTCAGGCTTACAAGAGTGTAGATGTTTGTAAATATTTTCGTACACGCTTAGTGGTCAGTTCCAATCTAAAAGAGAAAAAACAACAACAACTGAAGAACACATTTGTAACACCGAGGTAAGGGTGGGAGAGGGGATGAGAAATAAAAGATGAGGGAGTGAGGGAGTGAGGGGCGAGAAAGAGTAAGATAGAGAGACTAAGTGAGAGATAAGGAAAAGCGACAGCTGGAGAGTGTAAGAAAAAAAGAAGAGGGAGAAAATATATAAAAAAAACACTTGGGAGATGACTGGATGAAAATGAAGAGAAAAAATTAAAAAAAATATTCAATGGTTTGAGGATTCTACCGTAAATGCAAATTGAATCTGGCAATCTTATATCCGCTATAACAATATTGAAATTAATTTATTATTTCCTGAAACTAGCTTGTTGTAACATACCGGTAGGCGCCCACGATTTCAATTTTCTCACCGACTTTAAAAGTGCTCAAATATCGGTCTTTTTCTTTTATATTTGAACTACATTAAAACCTAAATGTACTAAATAAACTGTTTATTAATATATGTCTCTTTACCCTTCAATCATTTCTCAGTAGCATTTAGACTTTAACTCTAGGTACACTTTCTCCTTGCTAATGGAAATAAGAAGAAAAAACAACAACAAACAAACACCTAACTGACGTAATAGCTATTCACCATTTAAAACTAACCGGTGATCGTATATAGAACAAGCAGAGAATACCACAGTTCATCATCTCACCTTCACAGCTAATGACATCAGATATGACTCTGTGAGTTTCTTTTAATGAATCGTGTAAGAAAGGGGCATTAAACGGGGTAACAACTCGTGAAACAGATAGCCAGCCATTCAACGGCGCCTTGTCTCGAGCCAAGGGACCGATAGCTCTGGACAATTTTGACAAAGCCAGTTTTTGTAATTGTAATTTTTTTTTTACCGTATTATTTTCATTTGGTTTAGTTGATATGTGCATGGGTGATGCAATTGTAATAGATATTTGTGTGATTAATATGTTAGAATGAGATAACTTAGTAATGGAAAATCGAAAAAAACAAATTATTATAAAACTCTAATAAATGCTAAAAAGTTTGTAGCCTATATTCAAAGCTCTTATATTAAGTGCGCTTCTTTTTCTTTTTTTTTTTCTGAGTGGCAAAATTGATCTATTTTAATTCATCCTATCGACCTCGAACTTGGCACAAAGACGCGTTATAAATCACAACATATTTAATTTCAGTTGCAGCTTCACCTACCCCGCACAAAAAAGAGATTTGTAGTAGTTTTCCAATGATGAAATGGTGAATAAACAAATTTTAAACAAGAAGAAAAATGTAAACAAAAAAAAAAGCACATTCAACGAAGAATTGCAGACCTTGATTACCAATTTATTTGAAAACCTGCGAATGATTTGAGCGGTTTACTTACTGGGTCAGCTATACGAAATCCATAACGAAAATAAATTTTAAAATTAAAAAGAGGGGGTGTCTTTTCTTATTGTGGTTTTACACTAAAAAATGTAATATTCACGTACCAAACACCTTGTACACCAATACTGTGTCATCAACTACAAGCAATCGTTAGTCGAACGTACAGCATGATAAGACTCTTCAATGTCACGAAGTGGTCAACCTTTTGGTCAATAGGAGCACTCACTTCGGACTAAGCTGTCCTCTTTACACCACCGCGTTTTTGGACTCTCACCAGTCCGCACCCACTCCTCGTCCATCACCCCCACACCCGCACAACACAATTACAGAAACCTTGGCGCCCTCATTTGGGGGATGGAATAGTGGAGAACTTGAGGGTAGAGGGGGGGGATGGGTGAGACGTTAAGCCGTTTCCATATATCGATAGAAGATTCAAGGGATAGCAAGGGGAAGGATATGACAGAGGAGTGATGTTTTTAAAATTGCTCATAGGGTAAACAAAAAATAAAGAAACCGAAATAGATGTCATGTTGAAACCGAAATAGATGTCATGTTGAAACGTCAGTTTCTTTTTGCTCCTTTTTACAACTCATACTTCCGACTTTGGCACAATAACCTGATATTTATACTGTTTACCATAGTGACATTTCGTGATTGCATACAAGCTGAAAAAAAACAGTTTCTGATGAACGATTTGTCATATCATTTAAACATATTGTCTAGATCACAACAGTCTCCGTCTGGAAGGATCTTTCGGTGCAACCTGTTTCTGTATCATTAAACAAAAATCAACAAGCCGCTTGAATTTTAAAAGAATAATGTTTAATTACTGAAAGTTCAATGTTTGAAAACGACATCTAAGACTATAAAGATCAGATTTTAAAGGAACTGGTTTAAATAACTGTTTAATGATTGATATAATTTTACTTCTTTTCAATTACTGTTGAACAAGTATCCTTTTTCAACACTATTAACATAAGAAAATACAATAACACGAGAATGGATATTTCTATGATGTGACGTAGTTTAAGGAAATACCATACATGTGACGTCAAACAACAAGAGATGTAATTCGTTTTTAGCTTAATATTTATATCCTTCAATCTATATAGACCAAACTATTTATAACTCAATGATTTCTTTAGTAAGTTCAACAGAATAGTCAACTAACTGCAGTGTATATTGGCTCGTTGAAGTTCGATATCACGTGTTGCCAGCCAGGTGCATGAAAACTATCACTAAAAGCACGTGTAGAATCACTTAAATAATTCTACTGACCTATACATACCATAATAAAACACCATTGATCACACTGAACTATATAATATATAGTCTATACAAGGAGTGCTCAAACACTTAAATTACAAATGTCGGGCCGATTTCTATACGACGTCAGTGTCTAAAATCGGTTGTTATTATTATACGCACCACTTATCTATACATAAAATCTGCATTTTCCCGACAACCTTTTAGTGCTTGAGCACGCCATATATAAATAGCCCAGTGATTGATCACATCTTAGCTTTGATTAATTTTACGACATAATAAGAAGTACATACACACACACGCACACTTTTTTTAAGGCAGTAATAGTGTCCGGACGGGGGAACACGAGAAAAGACCTCCAAGATTAGTTATTCTATACTATTATCATTTTAAAGTTAAACAGAAACCAGCTCCCAGAAAAACAAAATATTACTTCATTTTAATGAAATAATAACCGAAAAAAAAATCGACAATAGGTTTATGTTTTTTTTGGTTGTCGTTCCTAACGCATTTTCTGATATTACTGTGTGCGCTTATGTGTACATGTGATTCATTGGCAGACGAGTACATCGTGAGCTTAGGTGATTATACTCATAATGTACGAGTAACACTAGACCGGACAGTCCAATAACAAGCGTAATATGTCTCTCGGGGGTATACTAAACAAAGGGAGCGCTAAACAATGGGGAGGCAGTAAGTGGAAACACGGAACCTGTGAAATGGCTCCTAAAGGACCAACAACGACTACAAATGTATAGCCAGCTTTCTAATCAGATGATGTTTTGGTACTCAGTCTAACTCATTGATTTCAATTGCCAAATGGCCCCAAAAAATTTGGTTCCAAATTTTTTTTTCTATTAAACATTGTGTATTCATCAAATCTATAATATTTTTATTTATACCCTAGACCATAGGTTCTCAACGGGGGCGATATTGCCTCCCCCCACCCCGGGGGCGCTGAGAAGCTTTAGGGGGGCGCTGACATTCCCGGGGCGATTGGGGGGGCGGTGAAGGGCAAGTGGGCGGTACAAACGTACCTGATATATTTTAACATCTCAGCTATTTGAATCGACTGGTTTTTGGATGAAATGTGATGTAAACGCAAGTGCTGGTAAATATCTAATATCCCCCAACAGTATGCCTACATATTATTATATTAATAAGAAATAGGAATCTCAGTGACTTTTCGATGAAGTAGGGGTTTGTGGTTGGTTCACCGGACTGTCGCTCTTACATCTGCTAATCTTAATGATATTTTGATCTCAGTTTAACCGCGATGTCTTTAATGTGTTGCAAACGAATTAGATATATTATAACGTTATTAAAAGGTGTAGATAAGTAGTAATCATATAAACTGGGTAGTTTTTGTAATGCTTGAAAATATACATTTTTTAGTCATAAAATATTTATATATTTTTCAAATAGTTTTTATAGTTTGATCACTTCAAAGTTATAAATTGTAAGGCATTTATTTAAAAAAAAAAAAAAAGAAATATTAGCTAAAATAAAACGGGCTAATTATCTCCCTTTAATTAAAAAATGTTTCCTAATTTGATTCAATAGTGATGCCGAACAAGTTCTGTTTTGTAATATAACAAATATTACTGATTATTAGACCTAAGGCTTTTGCAACCGAAATTGAAACAAACATAGACAAATTGCTAGCAACACACCAGGCAAACGATTCACATTAATATTGATTTATTTAAACCTTTTGTTTAGGTAATGTTTTGATCTATTAATTCTTACAATATGTTTCGTTTTCAGTTTTTTTGAAAGATAATTAATCACACAAAAAGTCTAGTCCGCCTAAAAATATTGCGGAAACAATGGTCCAGATGGGCGGAAAGGTGGGGGGGAGTGGGCGATAAAAGAAGGTTGGAAGGGGGGGGCGGTGAACGGAACAAAATTGTAAAAGGGGGTGGTGAGCCGAAAAAGGATGAGAACCTATGCCCTAGACTCTGGAGTGTGATGGGAAATTGAGCCAGTAATAAAATAGAACCCAAAGAAAAATACAGTGACCTTAAACATCTCTCTCACTTTTCTTTTTTCTACCTTTCTGTTTTTCTTTCTGTCATTCTGTCTTTTTATCTCTTTCTCTCTTTCTCACACTCTTTTTCTATCTCTCCATCTCTCTTTTTTTCTCTTTCACTCTTACTCACTTTCTCTCTCACTTTCTCTCTTTCTCTCTCTTTCATTCCTTCTTTCTCTCTTTCTCTCTCTTTTTTTCTTTTTCTCTTTCTCTCTTACTCTCTTTCTCTCTCTCAGATTATATATGTTATATATAAGAGCGTCTACCGCGATCAAATGATGGCACATTCATACTTTATTTATCAAATGATTTCTTAGTAAAGTTTGTCCATTTACTTAATCGATCCAATGTTTTAATATATTTGTCAATCTAACTATTTATCTTATCTAATCTATTATTGTAATTTATATCTCAATGTTAGCGCAAAGCTGCTATAATCATTAATGTCACTAAAGGCTAATGCACTCAATGAGAAATTTATTAATAAACGGACATAATATCCTAATAGAATTTAGACAAGGACTGCGAAAAGAAACAATTAAAGCTAATAGTGCAGCATTTACACAATGAGGAAACCGATTGGTTAATATATCCTATTGGTTAACTTGAGCCTTGGTACGAGTCTCTGAATATGGCTCAAGCTTTCGCGCACGAAATTTTCGCTAAAAGAACCATTTTAAAGAAGTTTTTACCTCAATTAACATTGTATATATTGCAGACGCTCCTTCTATAAAGAAGAGTGTTAGGTCCTACTTAGGCAAATAGGACACACACAGTATCACAAGACAACCCCTTTCCCGAAACCTCTACGGGCAGAAAAAAGAAATGATTGACAAAAGGTTTCTAAGACATTTGAAGTGTAAGTGGACTTCATTATCATGCGAAAAATTTCCTGGCACACAAACTAACTCAGACCAGAGTTATAATGAGAGATCGTGCTTGAAGTTTTTAAATAGGCATAAGTCGTGCAATAAGTTAAATGTAGCGTTTTTTCCTAAAAATTTTAGATCTATTTCACAAAATTCGTGGAAATATCATACGGGTATTCTTTGTTTTTGTCCGGACAATTTATTTATAGTAACACCGCCAGAGAAACATAGTATAACAAAAACAAAACGAGGGTCGTCTATGTCGGACAGTTCTAGATTTTGACCAATGAGATTCCGGTAACTGTTTCAATGTTAAGAGTCATCAGGGGTCAACAGCCAATCAGGAAACGAAGGGAGGAATTTTCACCAGCGGCTTAGAAGCTCGAAAAATTATGTTTTTTTCCTACTCCAAGAATTACGAAATCGGCTCAAGATACTTGTAAGTAGAAAAATCTCAATCACAGGGACAAGTATTTTGATAGATTTTTTTCTGGCTAAATGGTAAATATTTAATGATTTTAAAATTGTATGTTACTTGAAAGTTCTCCTTTTTTAACTTTCTATAGTAGGGGCAACGTTGGCAGCGCGTTTGACTGGTGTGCCAAAGGCCCTGAGTTCAAATCCTGGTGACGGCTAGGATTTGTTCTCTGAGTCTACTTAGCTCTGATGGCTACCTGACATTAGTTGGGGTAAAGTACAAGCGGCTGGGCATTGTGCTGGCCACACATCCCCTAGTATGCCGTGACAACTGAAACTGGTGAAAGCAGCTTCAGTGCCCTATGATCAATTTGGTCCGACGGGTACTTCACTTGTTTTTTTATGTCTATACTGCTTATGAGTTCGAATCAGTGGCGTAGCTAGGGTCATCTGCTCCCGGGGACATGACATAAAGTCTGCACCCCTTCTCGGACCGACAGAGTCTGGGGGCTCACTGAGCCCCCAAGAAAATGTTGAAATTTTACGGTTTATATGGTTCATTTTCGAAGCATCTGGTATTTTAATAAAATAGAATACAGACTAATAAGTCTCTACACGATTGTAAACAATTTATTTGAAAAAAAAAATTCTACTAATTATACATGACTGGAATAGACATAGTCTACAACAAATTCATCCTCCTTGATTTGACTGTCGCAAACTCGTCAATCACGTTGTCAAAATTAATTTTCTCAAGTGTTTCTCTTTGGATGCTGAGGAGTGCAAGATCACTCTGACCAGGGGTCGGCAACCTTTTGCTAACTAGGATTTCTAAACCACTCAGCGCGCCAACAGCCTAAAAGTTAACCTGCTTTATTATACTTGTTTTTTTTTTATAAGACAATTTAACTCCGTAGCAAGACCAAGGCCAAAAGCAAAGGAAATTTCTTGAAAAAAAATCGTTAAAGCGTTTTATATTTAATAACAATAATTAACGCGTTTGTGATTATCAACCTTTTAATTTGCATTTATACAAAAAAAATTATATTACCAAACGTTCACATTTTTGGTAGGCTAATGATTTTGTAAACATTATCATTTGGTTGTCCAGATAAGGATCTGCAAACTGTAATATTGCTGATAGTTTATTCTCGATATTGTCTTTAATTTGCTCAAAGCATAAGGACACGACCAGTTAACGACAGTAGAGTGGAATTCACATGTAGTAATCATACAAACTGGGTAGTTAATGTAATGTTTAAAAAAATGTGCATAAAATGTTTTAGTCATATACACCTAATATTTATATAATTTTCAACTACATTTTACAGTTTGGTTATTATAACGTTATAAGCTGTAGGCCATTTAGTATATTATGAAAGAAAAGTAAGAAACACAATATTAGAAATAATAGCATAAATCTCTCTTAGTCTTTATCGCTCCCCGTGGAGCATAAGGCAGCAACAAAGTTCCGCCAGGCCTCCCTATCCTGGGCGAGCCATCGGATTTCGTGCCATGTTTTATTTGTGGCCTTTGCTTCCTCGTCCATTGTCCTCCTCCACGTTCCCATTGGCCTTCCCCTTCGTCTTTTTCCTGGTGGTGTCCATTTCAATGCGCTGCTTGGGAGCCTCATTTTGTCCATGCGGAGGATGTGACCCAGCCATCTCCATCTTCTTTTCATTATTTCATCGATAATGAAGCTTATTCCAGTTCTTTGGTGGACTTCGATGTTGGAGACGTGGTCCTCCCAGTCGGAGACATAATAGCATAAATAAAACAGGCTAATTATCTCCCTTTAATTCAAATAAAGTTTCTCATTTTGATTCAATATTGATGCCAAACAAGTTATGTTTGGTAATATAACAAATAATACTGACTAATTATTATTTCTTTTTATAAATCCAGCATTATGGTATTCATTACAATATTTAATTATTAGAGGTATACAACTGATTTAAGTTAAACAGTTGAAAATAAACATTTCCTGCTTTAATTGTTTGTCCGTTTGACCCACTTGATTTAACCCGTCCTTGTAAATGCGTTCAACTAACTGAAATGTGTCGCTCTGTCATTCGGAAACATCGTTTTCAACAGTCAGTTTTCCTCATTAAGAACTGGAAAATGTCTGTTTTTTCATCAATAAAAAAACATCTTTTTTCATCAATAAAAAAAACCTCTTGGAAGTCTCTCGCGTGTCATTGAAAATCGCTCTGCGTGCCAAGTTTGACACGCGATTCCTCGGTTGCCGACCCCTGACTCAGACGATCTTGTCCCATAGAAGTACGTAAATAAGACAAAATAAGCTTCAGTTTGCTGAAGGACCGCTCACAGCTTGCATGTGACACAGCAATCTTAGAAGTATTTGCAGTGAAATGCGCATATTCGGAAATAAGTCATCACCATATTATTATGAAACAACAAAACCACTGAGCAGTATTTTGCAGTCTCCGATTGCTGTGCACAATTCGTGACCATTGACGCCAGTGTTGGAAATTGAGCAATTTTGACGAAGTGTATCAACATTTGTCTCAGCGAAAAGAGTTTTGACGTCTAGTAAAAATCCAAATTTGGTGTTTAGCTTTTTTTAGACGTAAAAACCGTATTGATATCTCTTGAGTCTATTAAATACGCTGTTCATAACACGTGCGATTTCTTCTTCTGCAGAAAGACCACCATCTCTTGCTACTTCTCCAGGCATCCTCCTTAGTCATCTAATCATTCTGTCAACCTCGATTCCCCCAGTTGTGCATCTTGTTTTTCCATTGTCTACTGCAACCTGGCTCAAATTATCACGTATGTTGACAAGTTCTTGCTCCAGCGATTCAAGATCAGATGCTTGCTGCTTCCTTGAAATTCATAGTAGGATCCTGCAACCGTTTTTGGATACGATCAATTTTTCCAAGTATGATGTTCCGGAAATGTAACAAAACTAGGAAGTTAAAGTTTAATATACCTGCCAGCAAAGTTTCTGCATCACTTCTGGTGTCAGGCGTCATATTAGCATCTTCTGATAATTTTCCAACAGCCCTACTAGTTCATCTAGTCCTTCATGAATAGCTTTAACAGCTTCTGATCGTACACTCCAGCGTGTTTCAGACTTCCTCTTCACTGTGATTGACACAACTCTCTTTTATTCTTCCCAACGAGTTGTTGCACGAGAGAAAAACAAATACATACTTTCAACTGTTCCAAAACATTTGATAACAACTGGATCCAGTTTAGCTGAGTGTACTCATGCTAAGTATATTCGACTCGAAATTAAGCATGTTCTTAATTGCCCGAATTGTACTTCGCCGAACAGCCCGAGCAAGGGTTCGCTTCGTAAATTGCTCGCCTTTCGTCGTTTTCGCGCTTAACAGGGCGATCTATTGCTCGACAAACGACATCTCGGGGGGTATCGGCGAACCAAATTCGGGCGAACGATTGCTTCGTCGACATGTTGACGAAGCCGCGTATTGATTGGCTGAATTGATCACGTTCATTATGCGAAAAGGCACCGAAATTGCCTAGTCTTAATGAAAAAAAATGGCGTCTTACAAGACAGTCAGAAGACAGTCTAGTAATATTCATAGATGCATGGGAAAATGTTCCATGCCTGCGGAACTCACCCCAACGGGACTATAAAAATAAGGGTGAAAAAAAACAAGGCCTTGAACAATATTGCCCAAAATCTGTGTGCAATGTAATCGCAACACCCAAAGCTTCTTCGTCTGTGAGCGCAGCCATTTTGCAGCAATAACAACATCCGGCAGTTCGCCTCAGCGCTAAAAATAGGCCAGTTAAAAACAAGAGCACCATTTCGCAGAGCTTCCGAGCTCGCCCTAATGTCGGCGAAAGTGCACGAGCCCATTTAAGAGCAAACAGTAGCTCTTGCGAATTGAACGATACCTGATTCGACCGAAACTAGTTCGGGCAATTAAGAACATGTTTTATCCAACCTGTATAAGTGTTAAAACAAGATGCCACTTTCAGTATATGAAGAATAATATTTGAACCCGAACTCATCTCTGTTTAAAAAATAAAAGTCGCCATCAGCAATCCTACATTGTGGATGTGTCATTCGTTGTATGAGTAGAATGGCGCCCCTTAATGCTCAAAGGGGGCGCCAAAATCATGCTTGCCAACTAGTTTGTAATGAAGATATTTGTGGAGTTCCAAAATTCAATCTTGCAAACGTATTTGGGATACATTAGTTTACATCAAAATAAAATTAAATAATTAGTTTTAATACTCATTTTGGCGCCCCCCTCACGTGGCGCCCGGGGACATGTGTCCCCCCTGCCCCTCCCTAGCTACGCCGCTGGTTCGAATTAAGATTTACCATGACATACGAGGGGATTGTATGCACATCACAATACACAACATCCTTTTTTATTCTCCAGGCAATAGTAACAAAAAATAATTTAAAAACAAAGCTTAGAATACTCGCAGATAGCAAGTATTGGCCCAAAATTCCTGCAGGATCGAATAGAATCTTGCTTGGTATGGCTTTCTATACAAACCACTGAAAAAATAATGACAAATAAATTTGCCCAAATTAAAACGAAACCTAGTTTGACGCACTGAAAGGCAATACTATGATTTGAGAAGAAGAGCGATTTGCTGGTTTGACACCTTGCAATTGTGAAGTATTAATTTAATGACAAATATCGAGTGAAAGTGTTTGGTGTGAAAAGGATGCGATTTTGGTGTAGAACGGATGTGACGGGAGTTAGATACATGGAGTGATATTTGACAAGAAGTGAGATAGAGAGAGTAATATACAAGAAGCATAGATGTTATTGTAATAGTTGAAGTAAAGTATAAATAAAGACATTAATTTAAGTATGTGTACATTTTATTATTATTATATTAAAGAAGTGTTCTATAAGTAAATGAATAGATGTCATTGATTTGAAGATTCACGCTACCAATAATCAATATACAAACGGCAACAAATGAATAATAGATAACGCCTCAAGATATAAATATGAACTATAAAAAAGGACCTTAACAGCAATTATTAAAACAATTATATACAGTTATTTTGATGTATATAATTTTTTTTTTCATATTGTTACTTAATTTGTAACGAAACCTTTTTTTTTTCTCAAAATTTTAAAGTAATACACAAATGTTTCTTTGTAACAAACAAAGGTGATATAAAATAAATTGCTCACAAACTCAATAAAACACATACAAAGACACAATAAAATAGTTTAATGTTGTTGCTTATTACTTTTTCTTCTTTTCTTAAAAAAAAAAATACAACAACTCGAAGCTTGCTTCATCTTAAACATTTTAATCTGTGGGAATTTCGGTGGGAGACGCAGGGAACATTTTTAATTTGGCCGGAATTTCATAAAACAGCAAACAAAACCGGGAAAGCTGTAAAAAAAATATTAAAAAAAATAAAATAAAAAAATGAATGGCTTCACATTTTTAATCACCAGCGATATCTGGCCATATCTCTTCCAAATATTCTTAGTTTAAGCGCTTAAAGCTCTTGTTAACAACTAGTTATACGATTTTGAGTTATATAGAGAGATAGAGAGAGATAAAGTAAAAAAGAGAAAGAGAGTTGGAAAGATAAAAAAAGGATAAAGAAATATCAAAAGACAACAAACAGTAAAAACAAAGAGTGGAAAGAAAGAAAGAAAGAGAAACAAAGAGAGATCAAATGTGAGGAAGAGAGAGAGAGAGAAAGTTAGAAAAAGAGAGAAAGAGTAAGAAAGAGAGAGAGAGTTAAAGAAACAAAATAGAGAGAAAAAGAAGGATAGGAATGATTTTTTATAGATAAGTTCGGGTTGAACTTATGACAATAATTTGTTCTAACTAGTAATATAGTGATTACCTTTTTTTTTAAATTTAGGAAAGGGGAGGCAAGCTATAAAGTAGAAGAGTTGTCTCTCTTTGTTCTGTTTTTTAACTGCAATGAACAGTGATGAAGGAACTATTTATACAATAACCTTCAATCAAGATCACCACAAGAAGTAGAACTATTATTAGCACCAACTAAAGTCTTCTCTTGTGTTCCCAGTGTGGGTCCTGGTGAGAGTGGTAGGTCGCGACTGTGAGAGAATCAGGTTTCTCCACCAGCAGTCGATACATGATTACCCTTAATGATGGCAGTATCGATGACATTATCCAAGCGTCAGATTGGCTTGACTGATGGTTGTTTGATTTAACCCCCTCAATGACAGCTCACGTTGGGGGTCGCTTGGACTACTAATTATCACTTTCCGACTCGTGGCAGCGATTTCCGTTGTTTTTTTTTTATGGTATTTTTTTTTCTTATTAACTTGACTATAAAAGTAAACTTATTAATACAGTAAGCACCACATATTTTTTTTTTATTAACTAAACAATAAAAAAGAAACTTAGTAATAGAATAAGGTCAACCGTATATTTTTTTCTTATAAGCAAAACTATAAAAAGAAACTCAGTAATAAAGTAAGGACCACAATATAGGCCTATCGAGTGTTTCCATGCATCATTATAGGCCTAGTAGTCGTTATTTTTATTATATTCCTTTAGACATATCTCGAATTATCACTATTTAATACATCTCTCGTATAAGTTTCACTTGTTCGACTTACACTTGGGTTTGTTTACAAGTATTTTCTTTTTTTTTTCAAAGACATATTAAAATAATTTTGTTATGCAAAAACAAAGTAATTACCAAATAGACGAATGGATGTAGAGAAGGGCGGACGGATAGAAAGATATTATAGATAGTAATACAGATAGTTAGATAGAAAGGACAGACAAACATACAGACCTAGAGATGAGTAGATAGACAATATTCGTATACATATATAGATAGATAAATAGATAGATAGATAGAAACATAGATAGATAGATAGATAGATAGATGGATAGATAGATAGATAGATAGATATAGATAACAACTAGTTGGATAGATAGATTGCTATTAGAAGCAATGTCTTAAAAAAGTATATATATATATATATATATATATATATATATATATATATATATATTCGTATATAGGTATAAGTGTATATGTGAAAACAGTTGGAAAAAAACGTTACTAATCGATTTTATAGATTAGAAATCTTACAATACAGTGATAACGAACATTGAGAAAATTAATTTAAGTTTTATTTCTTCTTATAAAAATACAGAAGGTCATTTTTTTTTAAAGTACAAATGAATACATTTAGTTAAAAAATATATTTATACAACTGAGTTGCCACTGGCTAAAAAACATATTCTTTCCTCATAAAATCTCTAAAATGTATAGGGACACAGCAAATTTTAGCCTAGGACGGCAGTTACAATTTTAACACTCTATTACTAATAAAATATTCAATTAGGCTTTTCTTTTGTGTGCCTTTAAAAATAAAAATTTTATTATTTGTCTAATTTCATTTGACGTCACTTCCTCCCATTATTCTCTTTTTATCACAAGGTAAAGGTTGCAGACAGCTACATTTTATCAGCTGAGATAAGTAGAGGCAATCTCTCGCCACCACTGGGGCCCTCGCTACGTCCCCGATCAAATTAAATTTGAGAATGTCCTCAAGCCAGTTCTGATTACTTCTGGCGTGAGAGTTTTTGAAGAAGATACAAAAAAAAAAAAACGCCACTACTAAAATTCTGGGCACCCACTCTCCCCAACCCCCCTTCTATGTCCCTCAGTTATATCTATACTACTGGGATGAGTAAGGACTAATTTGGTTGAAAAATAGAATGAGCTATTCATGTGATGAAGAGAGACGAGTTTTACATTAACGGAACCTCGTAGTACGGGTATTTTAGTTTGAACGAAATCCGTAATAGTACTTGTACTCTTGTATGGAATACAGTAATCTTTTTTTAACATTTGGTTGTAGTCATTCGGGCCCTCTAGGAAATTCGATGATACAATAAGATGGTTCACGCTTTCTGAAAATGAATTTTCGCATGTGTGATTATGGCTTAAGATTTAAAAAAAACCACTATCAGCAGCTCATTGTGTTAGATATGTATTACTTAGCGAAGCTAAATATCATTCAAATTAAGCAAAGACTATAATGAGATGGACCGATTGCTTTATTTTTAGAGCTATAGTGCATAACAATGTCTTTAACTAAACTTTCTTAAAGACTTCCGCTGTATACAACTTTCGATTTTAATCTTAATTTTCCATTGAGAAAATTAAAGCGAATTACTAAACCGGAAGTCTAGAGTACAGGATGTGTTCAGAAATTCCGAAGCTAAGTGTTTCAAGTTATCAAGTAGCAGAAATATCAAAGCAAGCGGTCCATCTTGTTATAGTCTTGGATTTAAGGGTAATGTAAATTAAGATTTAATTAGTGTAATAACATAAAACAATGCGTTAGTACAGGAATTGCATTTAATGCAAGAATTATGCTAAAACATTGATTATATTCAAGCATAAATTATATTAATTGTTGCTCAGTAGTGAGTTTATTTTCATAAATGTGGAGGTTGACACCGAGTCTACTAAGTTCAGATGAGTACCCATAATGCACCCAAGCATAGTGCTAGCCACCAAATCCCATCATAGTGATATCTTTTTTATCCGTCTATTGACCTGAATTGTTGGTAATTGTTAACAAGTCCTTAACTATTACAATAGAGCAGTGTTTAAATTAAAGCAGGGATAAGATTGCATTGGAGTCAATTTAAAACTGAAGTACCATTAAGTAAATTACCATTGCAGTAAATATGGCATTACATAAAGCGAGGATTACAGAAGGCCCCTACATCCGCAATTACAGTAAGCAGGTATTATGGTAAATCTGGCATTAAAGTAAGCAGGGATTATGGTAAATCTGGTATTAAAGTAAGCATGGATTGTGATAAATCTGGTATTAAAGTAAGCATGGATTGTGATAAATCTGGCTTTTTAGACGTCTGCAGTTTTCTCGGAAGAATATTGTCGAAATTTGTTGTTGTTTGATGTTAGAGAAGCAGAAATTACAACAAATAAACAAAACAACTTTTCTCGAATACAATGTTGTTTCCCTGTTAAAATAAAATATAAACAAATAAACTTGCAATGACTAATTTCTTTTGTGTGTTTTCTTTACGTAATCGGCGTAATCCCTCTTGTCATACTGCTCGTAAGATTTTGACATGTCCATTTGTTTGGAGATAGTTTCTCATTCTTCATGCTGCCTCTTTGTTGTTGTTTTTTTCAATATAATAACTTACAATGATCTATTTTATTTTACCAACTCATGAAAAAGTCATATTACTTTTTACGACGTCCATTATTTGTGTCGAGCACTTAGTGAATTTTGACTGGAAATATCAAGAGACTTGTGGGGAAAATCCAGTATTAACGACTCATTTGACTTAGACGTAGCATACAAACAAATATTTTACTCTACTTCCTGAATATTTTTTATTTGTAAAAGACTGTATTTGTTCGATTGTTTTTTTTTTTTTTTTGTTGTTGATGTTTTGTAGACTTTACGATTACACTTTTTTTTTAAAGTGATTTTTTTTAAGTTTTTTTTTTAATTTCTTCTTAGACTTTTGAGAATCGTTTTTTTTTATATTAATAACACTGAAATACTAACACATATTAATATATATTCCTAAAATGTACAAAAAAAGCAACAAAGTAAATGTAATCGATAAATTCTAGTGTAATTGTATTCTCTCTCTGTCTCACTATGTCGCTCTCTCTGTCTCACTATGTCGCTCTCTCTGTCTCACTATGTCGCTCTCTCTCTCTCACTATGTCGCTCTCTCTCTCTCACTATGTCGCTCTCTCTCTCTCACTATGTCGCTCTCTCTCTCTCACTATGTCGCTCTCTCTCTCTCACTATGTCGCTCTCTCTCTCTCACTATGTCGCTCTCTCTGTCTCACTATGTCGCTCTCTCTGTCTCACTAAGTCGCTCTCTCTGTCTCACTATGTCGCTCTCTCTGTCTCACTATGTCGCTCTCTCTGTCTCACTAAGTCGCTCTCTCTGTCTCACTATGTCGCTCTCTCTGTCTCACTATGTCGCTCTCTCTGTCTCACTATGTCGCTCTCTCTCTCTCACTATGTCGCTCTCTCTCTCTCACTATGTCGCTCTCAATGTCTCACTATGTCGCTCTCTCTGTCTCACTATGTCGCTCTCAATGTCTCACTGTGTCGCTCTCTCTGTCTCACTATGTCGCTCTCAATGTCTCACTGTGTCGCTCTCTCTGTCTCACTAAGTCGCTCTCTCTGTCTCACTATGTCGCTCTCTCTGTCTCACTATGTCGCTCTCTCTGTCTCACTATGTCGCTCTCTCTGTCTCACTATGTCGCTCTCTCTGTCTCACTATGTCGCTCTCTCTGTCTCACTATGTCGCTCTCTCTCTCTCACTATGTCGCTCTCTCTCTCTCACTA
The DNA here is from genome assembly GCA_949126835.1 of Anisus vortex. Classification (NCBI taxonomy): domain Eukaryota; kingdom Metazoa; phylum Mollusca; class Gastropoda; family Planorbidae; genus Anisus; species Anisus vortex. The sequence continues at coordinate 16,439,329 of OX421502.1, read as the reverse complement.
TGTCGCTCTCTCTGTCTCACTATGTCGCTCTCTCTGTCTCACTAAGTCGCTCTCTCTGTCTCACTATGTCGCTCTCTCTGTCTCACTATGTCGCTCTCTCTGTCTCACTAAGTCGCTCTCTCTGTCTCACTATGTCGCTCTCTCTCTCTCACTATGTCGCTCTCTCTGTCTCACTATGTCGCTCTCTCTGTCTCACTATGTCGCTCTCTCTGTCTCACTATGTCGCTCTCAATGTCTCACTATGTCGCTCTCTCTGTCTCACTATGTCGCTCTCTCTGTCTCACTATGTCGCTCTCTCTGTCTCACTATGTCGCTCTCTCTCTCTCACTATGTCGCTCTCTCTGTCTCACTATGTCGCTCTCAATGTCTCACTATGTCGCTCTCTCTGTCTCACTATGTCGCTCTCAATGTCTCACTGTGTCGCTCTCTCTGTCTCACTATGTCGCTCTCAATGTCTCACTGTGTCGCTCTCTCTGTCTCACTAAGTCGCTCTCTCTGTCTCACTATGTCGCTCTCTCTGTCTCACTATGTCGCTCTCTCTGTCTCACTATGTCGCTCTCTCTGTCTCACTATGTCGCTCTCTCTGTCTCACTATGTCGCTCTCTCTGTCTCACTATGTCGCTCTCTCTCTCTCACTATGTCGCTCTCTCTCTCTCACTATGTCGCTCTCTCTGTCTCACTATGTCGCTCTCTCTGTCTCACTAAGTCGCTCTCTCTGTCTCACTATGTCGCTCTCTCTGTCTCACTATGTCGCTCTCTCTGTCTCACTATGTCGCTCTCTCTGTCTCACTATGTCGCTCTCTCTGTCTCACTAAGTCGCTCTCTCTGTCTCTCTCTGTTTCTCTCCGTCGCTCTTCTTATCTTTTTTATCTCTTTCTTTCTCTCTTAACTCATTCGCTACCATTGGGTTTTCCACATTTAGACATGACCCCAGTTGACCACTCAACTTTTTGGTTAGGGGGGTGTCTTAAAATTAACTAAAAGTGCTATTACTTTTGATATTTTATCCATGTATTATAGGCCTACATTAAAATAAATGGCAATAATAGCACAACATTAATGTCTGTGTTTTAAGTAGAAATAAATTAAGTCTTAGTAGCAAGGTCAGATTATGTAATAATGTGGAAACACAATACAAGTAAACAATAACTGAAAAACTTGACCTCACTAGCACTTTATTTGTTTATTAAATATAATATCTACACACAAACATATTATTATTAAAATATATCTTATTCTAGATGTAGAGAAGAAAGAATTTTTGAGAAATATTGAATAGTTCTTTTTTAAATAATTTTTGTTTACGGTCTATGTAAGTAACAAAAATATTTTTTTTCTCCTTTATTTATGATGACTCTAAGATATAACAGCACAAATCAGTCCAATCTTCATTTTGTTGATGAAATACACATGTCTTGAGTTCACTATTTGTTTATCACACAGTTTTTAAATAAATAAGGTCTAATTTGGCTTGTTTTTTTGTAGTTGACAGACTGGTCCCAGGTCGTTGATCAACTGGGGGTAATGCCCCCCCCCCCATTTTTATCACAACTTGACTCATTGTTTGTATCTACTTATATGCAGTGATACTCGTCATATAGCCTTTCAAAAACTGTGTAATCATCATGTAACATTTATTTATTTACTTCAATGTCTTCATCTATAGTTTTATTATTTGTTCATCTAACTAAGCCTCAAACATCTAAAGCCTTCTTCACCCGAACTCTGTAGGTGGTGACTCTTTTCTCAATACATTTAATTACAAATACAATAAAACTATTATCCAGAGTAACTAGTGACTAAAACCACTTAAAATAGCGAGCTATTTATATAAAGAATGGAAGTAAATAGAAAATAAGCGTTTAAAATACTTGTATTTGAAAAAGAAATGGAAAAAAATATAGAGCTAACTATACTGGCCTTTCCCACAGGCCGCTGGGCTAAACGTGGAAACCTATCGGCCTTTCCCACAGGCCGCTGGTAGCAAAAGAGTTAATATCTTTCTCTCTTTGTCTCCCTCTCTGGATACATTGAAATAAAAAAATAAAAAAAATGATGTTTTAAAATAGACAAACAAACACACATACAATAAAGCCCTCAATATTCCAACTGCTCCAAGAAGAACAAATTAAGTTGGGGGGGGGGGGGGGGGGGTGAGAGGGGAGTTGGAGATGTAAAAATGAAAGCTAGGGTTATTCTTTGTTCTTTGGGGTCAAAAAAAGAAAAAAGGTAAGATAACTCTGGAATACTTTAGCAAATGAGTTTCCTGTTTCTGTTTTGTTTTCCTTTTTTGGTTATGAAACAAAACGGAAAATGAGCAGAGTGCACGGAAAATGATTTTTTTTTCCTACAGATTTTTTCCCCAACATTTTCACACGAAATAAGGGGATTTGACAGAGATGGCTTATCCCTTGATATGGATAGTGTAGGTGACGTCCAAGTCCACATTAGGTGTTTCTTCCTCTACCTTTCTTTTATTAGAGTGAGTGAATAGAAAGAACGACAGACATTACAGACTGATAGATTGATAGAGATGTACAGGCTGACAACATGGGAGATGGATAGATATAGACTAAATATATTGAGACAAAATACTAATATAGATCTATAAACAGACAAACAGTCAGATTCGATAGATTCGATAGATTCTATAGATTTGATATATTCGATAGATTCTATAGATTTGATAGATTCGATAGATTCGATAGATTAGATGAATTCGATGGAGTCGATAGATTTGATGGATTTGATAAATTAGATAAATCAAATGAATCAGATAGATCAGATGGATCAGATATATCAGATATATCAGATAGATCAGATAGATCAGATGGATCAGATGGATCAGATGAATCAGATGAATCAGATGGATCAGATGGACCAGTTGGATCAGATAGATCAGATGGATCATATGGATCAGTTGGATCAGTAGGATCAGATCAGATGGGTCAGATGGATCAGATAGATCAGATAGATCAGATAGATCAGATAGATCAGATAGATCAGATAGATCAGATAGATCAGATAGATCAGATAGATCAGATAGATCAGATAGATCAGATAGATCAGATAGATCAGATAGATCAGATAGATCAGATAGATCAGATAGATCAGATAGATCAGATAGATCAGATAGATCAGATAGATCAGATAGATCAGATAGATTAGATAGATCAGATAGATCAGATAGATCAGATAGATCAGATAGATCAGACAGATCAGATAGATCAGATAGATCAGATAGATCAGATAGATCAGATAAAGAGATATGGATAGTGTAGGTGACGTCCAAGTCCACATTAAGTGTTTCTTCCTCTACCTTTCTTTTATTAGAGTGAGTGAATAGAAAGAACGACAGACATTACAGACTGATAGATTGATAGAGATGTACAGGCTGACAACATGGGAGATGGATAGATATAGACTAAATATATTGAGACAAAATACTAATATAGATCTATAAACAGACAAACAGTCAGATTCGATAGATTCGATAGATTCTATAGATTTGATAGATTCGATAGATTCGATAGATTAGATGAATTCGATGGAGTCGATAGATTCGATGGATTTGATAAATTAGATAAATCAAATGAATCAGATAGATCAGATGGATCAGATGGATCAGATGGATCAGATAGATCAGATGGATCATATGGGTTAGTTGGATCAGTTGGATCAGATAGATCAGATGGGTCAGATGGATCAGATAGATCAGATATATCAGATATATCAGGTAGATCAGATAGATCAGATAGATTCTATAGATTTGATAGATTCGATAGATTCGATAGATTAGATGAATTCGATGGAGTCGATAGATTCGATGGATTTGATAAATTAGATAAATCAAATGAATCAGATATATCAGATGGATCAGATGGATCAGATGGATCAGATAGATCAGATAGATCAGATAGATCAGATAGATCAGACAGATCAGATAGATCAGATAGATCAGACAGATCAGATAGATCAGATAGATCAGATAGATCAGATAGATCAGATAGATCAGATAGATCAGATAGATCAGATAGATCAGATAGATCAGATAGATCAGATAGATCAGATAGTTCAGATAGATCAGATAGATCAAATAGATCAAAAAGATCAGATAAACAGATAGGTTATGAAAAATATATAGCGATAAATTCTGCAGTACTATATAATATTTCAATACTAACATGCACAGGGGAAAAGGTAAAATACATAAAGCTAATGTTAATGATTTCAATTTGTTACCTTAATGTTCCATCACTATTACCACCACTACAACTACAAAACTATATTTGCCCATCTAAAGAATTAATTGAAATACGTCAATTCGAAGCTATAATCTCACATTTCAATCCAATCTGCTATTTAGAACAATATCGCTTCATAGCTTCCGGCGGTAGTGTGCTTTCTAAAGTAAACAGCATATCTAACAATTGGCACAAAAAGAATAGTGACCCGTTTATTTTTCCATTCCAGAAGCCTTCTTTCTAATAGCCACTTAGGCCTTAGGTAGGCTATGGGGAGAAAAAGCTCAATTTTATTTAAAAAATAGATTTCGAATAACTATGAACGTGTGAAGATTAAAACTTACTGTAACTTAGGGGAGAGGGGGGCACGTTGATACACATTTTACATTTATTTATATTAATTGCAAACCATTATAATTAGAGTGGATATAAATATTTGTATTTGTTCCCTTAGGTATCCTGCACCTTTTTATCTACAAATTTTATTCATTAGAATATATTTAAAATAAATATAGCTCTAAAAGCAATATAAAATAATTTGTATCATCTTGCCCCGTGCAGGGGCAAGATGATACACACTATGGGGCAAGCTGATACATTGAATAAGATTTAATAATAACACTTATACAATGACAATTTAACAAAGTAAACAACCCAAAACTATTATTTTATTGTTTATTTTATTACTTAAAACAATTCTGGTAAAAAAAAACTTGTATCGCAACCCCATGTTAAGGCTTTCTTTTACATCTTCGCACCATCTGAAATTACAAACAATTAAAGAAATTAATATTCCTGGTAATTTAATACATTTAAACTAAATTTTAAAATCACAATAATCGTAAAATAATATGATAAATAATAAGACTTAGTTTAATAGTAATGTATTTAATTAAACCTTTTTATTAGACGCCTATATAAGGTCTAAGCATTAAACTTAAAACCCTAGGCTAAGTTCTAAATAGGAACAACCCTAGCTAGACATTATAAAAAGTAAAGCAAAAATAAATGAAAATGATTTAAATGTAAGCTAAACTCAATGAACCTAACACTCTAATTAAATATAAATACGTTTTTGTAAAAAAAAAAATTCTTCTTCTATGTTTAAATGCTTTTCCATAGGGCTAAATAAATAACCGGATATTGTATCAATGTGCCCCGAGTCGTCTGTATCAATTTGCCCCACTACACCACATTGCATTAATTCGACTACATTAAAAACAAGACGCAAATAACACAATCGTAATTTAAATAAAAGTATTCAGGAATCCATATTTAACCTAAATAAAAAGATGATAAAATAAAAATTCTTACCGTGTCTGTGAAATCTTTTACGTAATAATAAGTCAATATTTTTCAAAAGTCACTCAAATTTCAATTTTTCTCACAGTATTAACAATTTTGATACGAGCGAAGCCATTTTTACATCGAAAGTAGGGGAAGTAGAAAGCTATCTCCCGTACTAACTCTTCTGCGCATACGTAGTATAATAGCTGTAAAAAACAATTTGTATCAACCTGCCCCTGTATCAACCTGCCCCCCTCTCCCCTAAATTTGTGGTGTCCGTGTTGAAATGGTTAGGATAAATTTCACAAGGTTTGACCGCATTTTTTGTTTAATTAGTATTGTTTTTTTCTAAACCTCTAAATAGCGACTCACAAATCTAAATCTACGCTAAACGTGTGTAACAGATATACTATGAATTATAGAAACTAAGTAAAATTCGTTTAAAAAAAACACCACAAAACAAATGAATTTTAAATCAATTATAAGCCATGTTTTGTAAGACTATATTTCACCAATTACATTTTTAGTAACCTTTTTTTTTCTTATTGCTTTTCAAATGTGCTTATCGATTGCTAAAAGAAATATAAATCGTTTTCATAACAACGCTGACTTTACAGCACACTTCACCATTGCGATACCGACCGGTTAGTTATAGCTGGGGTCGGCTACTTTTTGATATCAGTGTGTCAAAGTATGATTTCTAATTTATTCAGCGTGCCAACAGACTAAAGTCATCCTGCTCTATACTTGTAGAAAAGACTTTAAAATTCTTCTTAAGGGTCTTCTCAAAATTGCTTTGCATGCCAAGTGTGGCACGCGTGCCGTAGGTTGCCGACTCCTAAGTTATAGAATGAATATGTTTATCGAGGATTTCCGTATCGAAACCCAGCCAAGCTGACATTCGCCTGTAGCTTCCCTGGAAAGTTAATATACTTACTCCTGGTGCATTGTCTTCTTTGGAAGGAAATCAAGTTCAGGACAGTAAATACAGCCCCTGGAGCCCCAGCGGTGGCGTTATAGAACCCTCTGACTGGTAGGTGCTAAAAATATTTTGGAGGGCGTTGATGTTATATGGAAAAGTATGGGTTGTTGAAGAGCCATTGAACCAACAGAAAACAAAACTTAAAGAACTTGGTCAATTTAATGATTTATGAACAAAATAACTGAGTAATAATAATAATGTTAACGTTTACAGCGCTTCTCTCCATGCAAATTAAGTTTAGCATGCTCAGTGCACCTTTGGTGTAAATTGCATTAGCAGTTGTATTATATTAGTATGTAAGGCACACAGCCTCTAGCCAAATAGCCTTTAAGCTCTTTTTTAAATGACTCTTTTGTCTGAGATTCTCTCAGTGTCTGATGCAAGCTGTTTCATAAAGAAGGCGTCACAGATTCAAATGAGCGCACCCCTATGTACTTCTTTTTGTATCCAGCAACACTGGGAATTTAAAGGAGTGACTGTGATGAAGAGCACAGTTCCCTAGATGGCTCACGCTTTGATATAAGATTAGCCCTTACTCGTAGAGTCCCTATCTTAAATGAACATCGGACGAGCCTTGTCCAGGGTAAATCAATATAAATAGAGGGATCAAGATGGTACTCCAAGATCCTGTTCGAGGCTATCCATCCGGCAGGCGTGCCGTGTAACAAATGGTACGGTCTGCAAAGTCACATATGTTTCTCTGCTTCTCCACACCTTTTATCGACTATCCCACTAAATATATTACATGCTTGATGTTGTGATATGTAAATCATACCAACGTCTAGTGCAATAAATTGCAAACTACGGTCGATATTGACATTACTTTCCATGAAGGGAGATAAAATATTGATGAAATATCTCCCTAGCTTTAATGATGATTGGTCTATTCATATTTTGTTTTTTTGTTTACAACTGCACATCAATGTTTATTGTCATTTTAAGTTTGATTATTATTTGTTTGATGTTTTAAATTTCTCATTAACGTTTAACTTAAGTCCACATGTTGATTGTTTCTTTTTTAATTCTTTGTTTCTTAATGTGATAATTGATCACATTAAAACATATTTTATTTTCAATTCTTTCTTGGAATTCATTTAATATAGTGTTACGAATATCGGTCATAAATGAATGACGTAGTAAGGCATTGACCTCTTAACAAGTGCGTATCAGAGTCCAAGGCGACCAAGGTTTGACCTTTATGCCCTGAGGGCAGTTTAAATAAAATAATTCGTTCAAACCCGTGGAAATTGGAGGATAATTCTGGATCGTAGTAGATATAGAGAAAGAGGTTAAAATGCGTATTAAGACCCTGTAGAATCTTCGATGATAGTTTTCTTTGTAAAGTCCCGACCTCCTTAAAGTTAGTTCAGTTCGAAAGTTTGTAGAGTGAAGTCGCTATATTAATGCTTGTATATTTCATGTCATTTTATTGATACTTATGTGGCCATCAGTTGATGCATTTATTGATCGTTTACATTGAGTCTACAATTTAAATAAAATTGTTTTTTCAACAACTGGAGTTGTTTGATCTATCATTGTTGAGAAAGGTGTGAAGATAATTATCACGAATATAACTACATTGCTGCATAGACCTGTCAGTCAAGGAACCCCTAGCTTGGGCTACAGATTAGCAGAATCTAGAGACTTCTAATAAAGATACAACTATATTCATTGAATCCGATTTAACGAGTCGTAATAATAATCATTATTCATAAAGGGCCATAACAATAGTGATTGGATACAATCATTCAATATTCACTGAAAGAACACTTTACTCTGAGGTAGGGGCAGGGATATGTTGGGTTATAAGAACATTAGAAAGTAAGAAACGGGACAGTAAGCGAAACCAAACAGAAAATATCAACCATTGTTGAGAATTTCTGCAATGTTATCATCTACTTGCTTAGGTAATCTTCCCACACCCAATATTTTTGTCTGTTTTTCAATGGAAGTAATGAACAAAATACTTTGTGTGGGTAAATTCACAAGTTTTGACTATTGCACACTCACCACTTTTCGCCGACCTGTTTCGTTACCAACAAATAATTGTACAAAACAAACAACTAAAAAAGTATATTGAAAAATGTATGAATTTCATACAAACATGTTAGTCACACCACTTTGAATAAATAATAAATAATTTGTTTGAATTATTATTCTTACCAGTACTGCGCCACATCAAAATATAATTAAGACAAATGCTTTTTTACGATAGCGTTATTTGAAAGAACTCATTCTGCGCGGGGAGCCGCCCCCCCCCCCAGCCCGCCCCCGATCATCCGTGATTTACAATAATTGCATTGAATCATTCTCTTAACATCATTGCACCACAAAAAACTGTTTTGGAACAAACGAGTTGAAAATTGTTATTCTATTTTTTGTGGGGAGCTATGGACCTTACAAAATATGTTGTGTACAAGGGCACGAACCAATCTATTCAGCATAATATAATGGATAGGCTATCAATAAAAACAATTATTTTGATTGAACGGATCAATGTTATAGTAAAAGCTGGCAAACAGGTTTTAAAACATTGAAATAAAGATCTGGACTCTTAAAGTACGCTTACGTATGTCGTGTATGTGTGAGTGTATGTGTACGTGTGTATGAATGTGTACGTGTCGGTGTATGTGTACGTGTGTGCGTATCTGCATTCGCGCGTGTGATTTAACTCTTTAAAAGTTGACCTTTTGCACCCGGGGCCAAATCGAGCCCAGGATTCAATGCCCTCTCTTTGTCTCTCCATCTCTCTCTCTGTCTCTCTGTCTGTCTCTCCATCTCTCTCTCTCTCTGTCTCTCTGTCTGTCTCTCTCTCTCTGTATCTCCATCTCTCTCTCTCTCTCTCTGTCTGTCTGTCTGTCTCTCTCTCTGTATCTCCATCTCTCTCTCTCTCTCTCTCTCTCTGTCTCTCTCGGTCAGAAAAAGATTACTGTAATACAAAGACCTGGAATAACTAGGCGAGCATTCATTCTGGATTCAGTTTTAACCCTCCCATGGCTGAAGGCTAGATTCAGTCTTCATTTCCCTGAACAGGAATGTTTTGAAAGAAAATACAATAAATGGGAAACGCAATTTCTAGCCCAATTTTTTTTTCTAGTGTAAAGGTCAAGGAAGTTTGTGAATAGTTCAACGTTCGAGCTTTTTAAGAAACCAACACAATTCCCGCCTTTTGTTAGAAACTAAAATGGCGTTGATACTTAAAATGGAAGGCGTTTTTTTGTGTTAGACATCAATTTTTGCTTTTTGCAACTAAGTTAACTAGATGCTTAGGAAAATAATTTAAAAAGTGTTATTACTAGTAATAAGTTGAGGAATACATTTCATGAGTGTATAGTATAGTTAGAAATTTATGATTCTGAAATGTAATAAAATAAAATGTATCATTGTAAGTAATGAAATGAATGAAATGTAGGATTCTTAAGCAGGCTGATTTTTATAATCATGAAGTGAGCTAATAAAAGAAATTAATTTAATATTTGTAGAGTCAGCTTTGGAATAACATTTACGTTATTTGCTTCAGGCGAAAAATTAAATTTATGACTGTGGAGCCCAGCTGATAGAAATTAACCATACGAGTGTGGATTCAACTATGAAATAATAAAAAAATATTATTGTATCAAATGGGAAGTAAAATTTAATAATATCGACTTAGGTAAATAGTACAGATTGTGTACGTAGCACATTTTATGATTGGTAAGCGCGTCAACGCAGATTGAATGGTTTAACGCCGATTGGCAATTCTATTTAATCGTAGACATATCACTAACGTGAACGCCTATAAATCAGCAGCGTGAAAAGGGAGGGGAAAAAAAAACAAAAAAAAAACTAAGCACTAAACATATTACTTCAGTGGTACTTTATATTAAACATATTACTTCAGTGGTACTTTATATTAAACATATTACTTCAGTGGTACTTTATATTAAACATATTACTTCAGTGGTACTTTATATTAAACATATTACTTCAGTGGTACTTTATATTAAACATATTACTTCAGTGGTACTTTATATTAAACATATTACTTCAGTGGTACTTTATATTAAACATATTACTTCAGTGGTACTTTATATTAAACATATTACTTCAGTGGTACTTTATATTAAACATATTACTTCAGTGGTACTTTATATTAAACATATTACTTCAGTGGTACTTTATATTAAACATATTACTTCAGTGGTACTTTATATTAAACATATTACTTCAGTGGTACTTTATATTAAACATATTACTTCAGTGGTACTTTATATTAAACATATTACTTCAGTGGTACTTTATATTAAACATATTACTTCAGTGGTACTTTATATTAAACATATTACTTCAGTGGTACTTTATGGATTCGTAACCATCCTAGCTGCGCCTCAATAAGTTAACCCCCAGCAGTGCTCGCGAATGGCATTTCTCACAGGAAATGTAACTTATTGAGTGATGCAAGCAAGCTCGCTCTCCCAGTTGAAGTAAAGGCACTCACCTCTAACGGAGTTCATTGATGTGTAAGTGTACATTATACCCAACTCAACACTCAATGGGGAGTTACTGGTGGCCTCTTGTATTTCGTTCTGTTTCATGATTTGGTTGTTTTTTTGTTTTGTTTTTTGCTTTTTTCGTGTTTTTTTTGTTGTTTTTTTTGTTTTTTTTTGTGGGGTTAGGGGGTAAAAAATGTTCGAAAATGTCATTAACGTAATCGTTTGAGTTTTGAACTGAAGAGTTTTACGTAACTTTCAAAGTGGAGGTTTGTGTCAAGGTGTTTGACCCAAGTTTCTGCTCCCCGTCCGGCCCTTCCGCCCCCTCCTATCACCCCAACTCTTTCCACACACACAGAAACGCATCTGCGCTTGACTTTTAAAAGCTACCTTGCATAAGGTAATAACAGTGGCATGTGCAGTGATGCTTTGAACACTGACATCCATATAAAATAGCGGTCCTTTAAAAAGAGAGTATTTATTCATTTACGTTTTTCTTAAAGACTAAAGTAAGGGATTATCACAATTAAATGAAATGAATAGTAATTGTTTGCCATAAGATACGACGGGAGAAAATGGTCAGCACCGAATTTAATAGTTTTTGAAAAAAATGTTACAAAGCTCCCGGCTCTTTAGTTCAGTGAGTAAAATATAAGGGTGTTCAAGTCATCTTAGTTGAATACAATGTCCGATGAATGCCACCAATCTTATAGCATGAGAATGTAATCAAGCAATGTAATCAATCATTAGGTGCACACTGAATATAAATGTCTTGATAGACTATGATTAAGTAAAGTAACTGTCGGACTAAACTGATCATAGGGCCAGTGAAGCAGTGTTTACCATTTTTTTTTGCTACGGCATACTAGGGGATGTGTGGCCAGAACAATGCCCAGCCGTCTTTACATTACCCCAACTAATGTCAAGTCTCCATCAGAGCTTTGTAGACTCAGGGACACCCTCCAGATCCGGGAACAAATCAATGCCTTTGCCAGGATTGGAACCCAGGGCTTTCGGTACACCAGGTGAACGCGCTGCCGCTCGACCACCGTGCCCTATAAATCAGAAAAGGTATTTATTTTCAACTACTTGCCATTTTAGCAAAATAATGAAAAGAAATAGTGTACGTTATTTTATGAATGATCAAGCAGTATAGGAATATTTATGGATATTTATTTCCGAAGTTTGGAAGTTAAGTGCTTATTAAATTAAGGGTTTCTTTGGATTTGGCATGTGTCCTTGAGTCTAACCAGCTATGTCGGCGTCTTATTATAGAGTTAAGGTATCTGAGTACTTTCAGGTCTACATTACGCCCTGCTAATTATAACTCACTATCCCCCCCCCCCCCCCCAAAAAAAAAACAACAAAAAAACAAATTGACGTTAATGAAAATTTCAAAATTTAGCTTTAATTCATTTTCAGTACATAATTCAGAATTTAAATTTGAAATGAAGACAAGTGAAAATTTTGAACTAATGTTGTATAGCCAAATGAAGTTACTGGCAATTCCACAAGGATATCTCTTTCTAAATCAAATATGGCCAGCTTTACATAATCCGTACTTGAAAATGTGCATAAATTTAGCACTTATTCATCCACATTGATTAAGTCAATCTTATTTCCCTAACTGTTCAACTCTTTCACCATAATCTTAAGCTTTATTTTTATTTTTTCTTGCTCTATGAAAGAACATTAAAAAAATAGTTTTCCACAAGGGCGCTCAGACATTAGAAAAACTCCCTAAAAAACAAGCTATTCTCATGCCTGGTTGACATCGACCTCAGTTGCTATAAGGTCGATAGTATATTCTAAGGGGAACAATTTTGTTTCCAGGGTCAAATAGAGGTCTATGGGAGAAGTGGAAAAGATATAACTTAAATTATTTTACCGTTGTATTGCGCTTTTAGACATTTCATCTCTGGTTATTTTTGTCTAGATCAGAGTTTTTAAGTATAAGTATGGAAAGTTCAAATATAATTTTGTATTGAAAAGTCCAAGTATAATTTGTATTGGAAAGTCAAAATGTAATTTTGTATTGAAAAGTCCAAGAATAATTTGTATTGGAAAGTCAAAATGTAATTTTGTATTGAAAAGTGCCGCACTAATTTTTTATTTGGAAATTAAAAATATAATTTTGTATTCCAAAGTCCAAAACCAATTATTGTAGTGGAAAGTCCCACAACAATTTTGTATTGGAAACTAAAATATAATTTTGTCATGGAGATTATAACAACAACTAAGTCCAATTTTCAAAGAAGACAAAAAAAGGATCTGCAACAATGGGCTTTATGCATAAGTATTTCCGGGTCACGTGATCAATCCAGGAAGTGTTTTTTTTTTATGGTGAAATTATAAGAAGTTTTCTTAGTGTGATCCAATTCCGACGTTAAATCTTCATAAAAGAAAACGAAACAATGCTTTCATCGATATCCACTGATAGATACAAACTTCCTTAATGCATGGCATGCCAAAAGAAGGCAAAATAACAGAGTATATTATGTTCCAAACACTTCGAAGACGAAGACTGAGACTTCCTGGTTTCAACCTTTCACTAGTTTCACTGATCACTGGCGACACTGGTAGTAGTGGTAGGCCTAAGCGACGGTAAGTGTTCTTGCCATTGATTTAGATGTTTTTAAATATTAAGTCAATGATAAAATGATTTCATAAAATCATTCGCTTAGGCAATTTTTATGTGTGATTAGCTAATACAACTCATTAATTGCCTATTAATGAAGACGACCAACGTAATGTTATAAACTATAATAAACGGCTTGTGGTGTAGGCCTACACATACTTCATATAGGCCCTAGCTAGGCCCTAAGCCTACTACATAGCCTAGCCTAGGCCTACACTACACATATTCATATTGCCTACATAATGATAATGAGTAGGCTTTTTTAATTATTATCAATTATAATGCAATCCAATACGATATTTGCTATCTGCTAAGCTAATGAAAAGTTAACTAAACTCCTAAACTATTAGGCTAATATTTATATAATATATATTATCAATATATATATTTATAGGTTAGGCGGTCAGCCCTATATTGGCTATAGGCCTATTAAATTATTTAAATTAGACTTAAGCATGAGCTTAGTCTTTACTAAAGAATCTTTAGGCTAAGTATGCTAAGGTAATCATTAAGCCTACTACATTTAAGCATAGGCTACACTATAGTTATAGGTTAGGCTAACTATAACTAGGCCCTATATGCCTATCATATTGTAGGCCCATGTATAATTCCATATATTATATATTGATTAGGCCTAGCTAGACTCTATACACATAATATGACCTGTGTAGCCTAACTATAGTGAGTATATTCTGTTTAGTATTAGTATTATAGGCTTAGCCTAGACTAGAGCTGGGGCTAGTGCATTGCCTTGGATGAACATTAGACACATCCCTGTGCATAGACCTATAATTCATATTATAATTAAAATAAGTAATCCTCATATACTCATATAAGTATAAGACCCTATAGGCCTATTATTAATAATAGGCCTATAGGCCTACATTATGGATTAGACTTAAGGCAAGCATTATTATTATTATCTTAACATTAGAGCTACTATGATATGATAAAGATCTAATATATATATATACATTTATAATGAATAATTGATGATATTATTATATGTAACAGGGTGGGGCGAGGGGAGGGCGGTTATATTTTAGGTTCATGGTTACTACTAATTAAAGAGGGTTGTGGGTAAAGGACAGCAATCATTTACTAAAAACATCTTGGTTAGGACACGAGGGGACTTTGGGCTTCCGTGACACTTCCGTTGGGACAGAAGGATTATTACAATCTAAACAGACCAACAACACTGAACACTAAACATAAAACACTAAAATCATATTTAAATTACAAATAACTTTTTATTCATGGAAATCAACTCATCCCATTTAAGGGAAAATAAAAATCATTAAAAACAAATTGAACCCCAACAATAAACCTATACTATCTAAACTCTAAACATACTGTGAACCCAAACAAAATAACCAACTTAAACTCCCCACTAAAAAACTAACTTCAACTCCCCACTAAAAACCAACATAGGCCGACATTACGACCTACAATATAATAGAATAGAAATAGAGAAATAAAAATACACATTAGAACATGGTCATCTATATACATAAGCATAATATATATATACTATATACAGTAAATAAAAACTACATAGCATAGTCCCAACTATAACCAGTTCAAACATGAACCTATACTCCTTGTACATCTTATAACATAATATGAATTATGACATAAGAATCAACTCAGCTCTAGTCAATGAAGACTAGAACAAGACAACACCGCTCTATACTCTGTACCACAGAGTCAGGCCACTCACTGGTTAATACATACCAGTTAAAACCAAGCATGAAATAAAAACATCTACCATAACTTATTCCCATGCCGGCCATTAAAGGCAACATTACATTAAAATAATAATATACATGAACTAAAAAGAAATATACATTTAAAAAGAAGAAGCCAACATGGCGGCTAATGTTCCTTCCCAAACCTCCAACTTAATCCATTCCCATCAATGCACTTGTCATAGACAAGTGGACAATATGCATAAAATAACCAAATAAAACATAGCATAAAATAACATACAAATTCTAAAAAGTTATTAAATCTCAACTCACGTCATATCCGAACAAGCCACACACAACTACGCCATATACTGACCGCTGGTCTCACACAACATGGCTATTTCCTCGCGGAAGTGATTGATTGTTCTATTTATAGACGCTGACGGGACGTCTTTGATGACAACTTTAACTCTCGCCCTAACTAATTTCAAAATGACTATTTCCTGTTGACTAAAGTGCTAATCCTTATTCTAAATTTCTAATTGCTAAATATCTACAAATCTACCTTATGTACAACCCTATATTAAATTAAACTACAATAAAAATTCTACCTATTACTTTAATTAAACTACACTAACGAAAACCCAATTTAAAATAATCAGAAAAAGAATTCCGAAAAATGACGCGAGACCTAGCCGCTTAACCTCGTTTCAGGGCTTTCACAAAATACAAAACAATATTTACATACATCATTTTTATACCAAACAGTCCCCCAAGTCTATATCTATATTACAAATAATAAAATATATTTACCTTAAAAGTCAATTACTTACATTCTCACAAATCATAACACGCTCAGAGCACAGAAACACATTCAAAACAGACCACTCATACAGCACAAAGTAATTAATCACACTTTTAATTTAAGTCACCGACCTACATATATAATAATATATTATTAGCCTCATAAATACTTACAAATATTAATATAGTTTAGGCTTAGATGTAGGCATCTCAGTCAATCGGATATAAATATTAAGAGATATAGGTCTATACAGGACTAATAAATAGGCCTTCTATGTACAGAATGAATCCATTTTACATCAATTACTCTTGTTGTTAAAGTGGTACAGTAACCATAAAACAATGTTGTCACATAATTTAATAAAAGTAAATAAAGAACTGAGCAGTATTTTTGCAATTACTGTGTATTTTATACTTGTTTGTTTAACCTGAATTGATTTTTAGATAGGAAGGGGATGCACAAGAGGTTTCAATCAATTAAAATGGTTATACTGATGGGGGAATAATGGAATTAATTGGAATCAACCATAGAAAAATAACTGATTGTATTGAATGTTTAATTAAATTAATATTACCGGGTAATGTGTTTTTTCTTCAACCTTACATGTTAATGTTAAATGAGTACCAGTACAACTAAAACCTGGAGCATTTCATAGTCATTTTCATCACATAACATTGACCCATAAGCATAATTAAATAGACATATTATGAATTTTGGTAATTTTTTTTTTCTTTTAGTGTAAAATTTGGTTGATTATGCTTATTTTGAATGGATCTAAAATTATTTACACTAATGAAATGAAATAGCTAACTAAATTTTATTTACTTCCATTGCATTTCTATAAGAATAATCAACATACATATGTTCAATTTTTTGGTATGATTATATGTTTTATAATTTTATGTAATTTTATTTTATAAGTAATATATTGAAAACTATGTACTGGTACTGTAGTAAATTTTGGAAAGTGAACATTTATGATTTAGCCTAAATATTAATATGTTGTTTTATAAAAGTATTTTTTTTTCTATTTAGACTGCATGTATCAATCAATGGAAACAAAATGTCCATGGGGATCATCTAATACAAAATTATGTTAGCTGCCAGACATGAGAAAAAGTCCTGCATCAGTTGTTGACATAGACACTGCTTAATTAAAGAAAATGTAACCATGTGCTGTTGAAGGAGACTGTGTTTCAATTGCATCCAGTAAAGGATAGTCAATGATGTATTTTGCAAGGAAGATGTGCTGACATTAGCCTTTGATTCTTTAAATGTATTAAATAAAATAAAAATATTGAAAAATATTTTATGAAAATATTATATGAATGTTTTTTAATTGTTTTGTAAGTTAAAATATAAATATATATTAATATAATTAGCAATTAAACATAAATTACAACAAAATATGTGATGAAATTAAATATAGAATTTATTTTTAGCAGTAGACTGATGTCATGTATAGAGGTGGGTAGCCTAAGTGTGCAACATATGAAATTCCTTTTCCTCTAAGATTATACTGCAGCTAAACAGTCCAACATGTACTTGCAACAAGCTGTCTTCATCCACCCTGCCTTGACATTCTGCTTCAATTACCTGTTTGCGATGGGGGGGGGGGGGGGGGAAACAAGTAACATGTCATAAATAAATATATTATATTTATATATTTTTTTTTATTAATTCAGGAGGCCTAAAGTAAACTAATTGTTGCACCAAATTGATCCAAAGGCCAGATGAAGCAGCATTCAACAGTTTACGTGGCCACGGCATACTATTTGATTATGTGGCCAGCACTATCCAGAACCTCCTTTACTTTACCCTATACTTATAGTTATAGCATTTTTATCTGAATTGAAGCATATTTCAAATGTTGAAGTTGAAGGAAGGAATATTCTGTTACATGAAAAAATATTAATTAACTAAAAAATATATAGGTATTACATAGCCTAGGCCTATATCTACAGAATAAAAAAAAGTCATTTAGTTTTATATCATATTAATATATAGGTCTTTATAGCCACCACACCAAAATGTTTATTGGACTTCATCCTACAATAGAATCCTACAATACTACTATAGGCCTATGTCCTATAGTCTATAAGGCTACTGGCATCAAGCTTTACATTTGTATTTTGAATAGTTTTAATTTTATATAGCATTAAAAACTGTTATAAGATTATTCAAAGCAGTGGTGCTGATAGATCTTTAGCCAAACTATAGCCTCTATATATACCAGCTGCAGCATGCCAATGACTATTGACTAATTAATAATAGGCTTAATTATATGTTATCTTATGCCTATATATAGGCTAGACTATAGGATAGGACTATAATATAGTAAATGGGGGATATACTATCCTATCAATGACAATTAAATTAAACCTACAATATATCACGAAATGTTACACACAAAAAAAAACACTAATCCGAAAGTCTAAATCATCATACCAGACTAAATGACTCAAATATGATGATTATTATAATATGGCTAAATAATTTCATCAAATGAAATAAAGTAAGTCCCCATAGGTCGGCCTTAAATCAGTTTATTTTCATGTAGGCTATGCCTACAATTTACTTTACTTTACACTTTAGTAAAGTCTTTACGTTAACTAAACTGTCAACTTTCTCTTCTTATCTTGTACAATTTTAATGGAACTTAATACAAATAAGGAAGACAAAGTCTTAAGTCTTATTAAAAGTAATACCTACTTTTTATGAATTGTCGAGTAGGCCTATGCTGTTCA
Organism: Anisus vortex; assembly: GCA_949126835.1. Lineage (NCBI taxonomy): Eukaryota > Metazoa > Mollusca > Gastropoda > Planorbidae > Anisus > Anisus vortex. The sequence goes on along the minus strand of OX421502.1, from coordinate 16,420,469 downwards.
CATTTTATTCAGACCTTTTCTTCAATGTTGCTTTCACTATTCATACATATGGTAATTATACCATTAAGGTCCATTACAAGTCGTACTTTGTAATTCTGTAGGCCTATACTACTATACTTCGATGTCGATAGTGTCGACTGTCGCTTCGAAAGTCATCACCCAATAGGCCTAAAGCTCTCCATCATTAAACAATGATTGGCTTTTAAAAGCCATGTTCATGTGGATATGTTATAATCTCACCCATGTGAAGTGTTTAAGACATATTTGCTGTTATATAATGTCTCTAAATTCAATGTTTTTAATAAGCATTGATGCAGATAAAATAGAGGCGAAAGACGCCATTATTGTTATGTTTTGGGGGTATCACGTGACCAAGCTGCTATCGCTAAGGACTTGTGAATAAAGCCCATTAAAAGAATTATTTAAATTGCTATTTCGGATTTAATCTCAAAGCTGACACTTCTCAAAGTGCTGATACGGCAACGTTCACAAGTCTCTTTTGGCACTACATACAATGAGATTGTGGTCAGTACAATACCCGGCCACATAATCATTTTTCCAACTTGCCAGGTGCCCATCAGAAAGGGATAGACCCAGTTATATCCTCTTGTCCCAGGAACAAAAATGTCCATGACGTTCTCTCTTCGCTTTAATGGATTCGAACTCAGAACCTTTGGAATGGCAATTACAACTAGTGTAACACGAATGGTTAAACAATTAAATTACTAAACCTAAAAACAGCATAGAGAATTGATGGGCGAAATCCAACGCAGTAACTATACATATAAAGCGATAAACTCTAACTTAGAAAAATAACTTAGGCAAATAACACAACAGCAATGTGATACAATACTCAGATAGACAAAGGAATATAAAAGACATAACGATTATTAATGGATTTGCAACAACAAATAAATATAAATTATCTTTCCGAGGTGCATCTTTGCATTTGTAGTATGAATAAGACAGGAAAACCAAAAAAAAAAAAAACTAACTCCATTAAAAAAAAGTTATGTAAGCCGACACTAACGTTAAGCTTAGAACGCAATAATCCTATGCAAGCTTATAGAAGGAGCGTCTGTAACATGTAAGATAAAGCTAGACCAAAAAGTCCGTGCTCCCAAATTCAGAACGTTTATCAAAAACATTTTTTGTATGTTTCTCAATTTTATTTAATGAAAACAACACGTTCAAATTTTTTGTCCAAATTCATTAGATTTTGCTGCTGTTGTTTTACTTTAAAATATTTTATCCAGCTAATTCATTTTATCGACAGTTTACACTACGTATATGACAAAACCCAAGAATCTATTGTATAATAATAACTATCTCTTTTTTTTTTACAGAACCAATCAGTAAAAAAAAATATTACTTTATCAACAATACAAGCCCTTACCAAAATTAACGATTGAAGACAAATTGCTGAAAAGGGTAGGACGCAATAATTTTCAGATTTGCAGTGGCGTCTGTAACAAATGTCTATTAGATAAACATATTATTTGAATGATTCATAACGAGGCCGTGTGCCATGATTAAAGCCAACGAATATTCACGGAACTGACAGAAGAGAAATTATTTTCTTCAGGCTTTTGGTTGAATAACAGTGGCCTTGCTTTTCTATCCGTATTAGCCTATTTAGTTTTATTTACATATTATGGTGCTGATATAATATGATATCATATCCATTAGAGTAAAATAAAAAAAGCTAAATAAAAACTTCTGACGATAACAAGATGGAATCAAACTTACTAAAACACACATTTTTTGGACAAGGATTTCTACAACTGTGTTTTTCGATGAAAAGATTTTCTCTACAATTCTTTTGCCAGTAAAGACAAGTTTGTAGTATATGTCTGAAACATCAATTGCAGCTAATTTCAGAACCGGCTTTTAAAAGTTTTTCTAGAGTTTAGATATACAGTTTGAAATTTGGCAAGAGAGAGAGAGAGAGAGAGAGAGAGAGAGAGAGAAAGAAATGGTGTGAGGGAGAGAAAGAGAGAGAGAGAGAGAGAGAGCAAGGGATAAAGGAGAAGTCGCTAAAGGATGTAGAGAGATGAGCGTGAAAGGGGGAGAAAGAGGGAGAAAGAAATAGCGAGAGAAGGGATTGAGTTGGAGAGAGAAAGGAAACGAGAGATTGACATAGAAAGGGGGTTCAGGATTGTGAGAGTAAGAAAGTAAAGGAGAGGGAGGGGGGTTGACTATTGAGAAAATTACTGAGAAAGAAATAGAGAAAGATGGAGAGAAAAAGTGTTGGAGAGAGGTGAGCAAAGAGAAAGAGAGAGAGAGAGGAGAATATATTATATATACCGGTATATAGAGAGAGATGGAGAGAGCTACAGAGAGAGTGTTTGAAAGATGAAAGGGAAATTGATAGTGACAGATATAAGTGAGAGGGATGGAGAGAAGTGAGATAGAGAAAGATAAAGTACGATTTTTAATATTTTCGATAACTAAATAAAAATAGATTTTAGTGAAGTATAATAAAATATATGCAAATATATTAAACACTCTATGGCATACTTGCATAAATTAATGCAGGTGCATTTTTTTTTCAAGGAGGAAGAATTTGAATTTTTATTGTTTTACAAAAATGCTCATACTACTATGAATTCTAGAGAATAGATCTTTACCATATTTTTTGTTTTATTTATGGGTATGTTTGTGTGTGTTTACGTGTCTGTGCGTGTGTGTGTGTGTGTAATAATTTTTCATGGTTAGCATAAGTAAGGTATCCCTTTCAAACAAAAATGGGTTTATTCTGGGTAGTGAAGCAGCGTTCACGTGTTTCCGAAGTCACGATATATACGCGGAATGTGTGGCCAGCAAAATGCACAGCCACCTTAACTTTATCCAAATAATGTCATTTTCTTATTAAAGCTACTCATTGACGGCATACAAGTAGCAAACCAAAGCTTAGACCAAGTGGATCACTTTGTGTACCTTGGAAGTGTGGTCAGTGTATCAGGAGGAGAAGACGAGTACATCGAACGTCGAATAAATTTAGCGCGACAGGCCTTTGCCAACCTGAAACAGGTTTGGAGATCTACATACATCTCTGTCAAAACTAAAGTAAGGATCTTTAACACAAACGTTGAAACGGTCCTACTTTATGGGTCCGAAACATGGCGAACGACAGAGATAAAAAAAAAATTAGACTCCAGACCTTTGTTAACAGATACCTAAGAAATATACTGAAAATAAAATGGTTCGACAAGGTAAAAAACTCAAAGTTGTGTAAAAGGTGTGGACAAAGAACAACAAATCATGGAAAGAAAGTGGAGATGGATTGGACACACCCTCAGGAAAGATAACAACAACAGAGCTAGACAGGCCTTAGAGTGGACCCCCCAGGGCAAACGGCATAGAGGAAGACCCAAGCGAACATTGAGACGAAGCATATTGGATGAAACCGGAAGAACTGGAAAGAGCTGGGAAGAATTGAAGCGACTAGCAAGAGACCGTGAAGAGTGGTGTGCTTTGACAGAGGCCCTATGTTCCACAAGGAACCCAAAGGACAGATGATGATGATCATTGACGTTGGGAAAATCTTGGCGTTTTGCTGGATTTAAACACAAAACGTTTAGTTTGCCAAGGCTGCGAAATATATGAGTCAGACAGAATGGAATACTGGTTATCATCCAGCATCAGCAACACTCTACACAAGCTAACACAGCAATGTCGGTAGGCAGCTGTAGCGTGGTTACGAGGGCCCCCCACCAATTTAGAAACAGGGCCCCCACAAACCTAAATACGGCCCTACTGACAAGGAATGGGTTTCTTTAAGCAGTTAAGAAACTTAACAGCGTATCACTGTTATCAAAATACAAGCTCAATGTTCATAAAAGCGCGTGACGCAATAATCTTAAATAAAGAAGTAGAAGCGTCTGTAACATTATAATATAAAATAAGATTTACTGTACTGCCTCATTTAAAACCTACTTTGTTCTTTCTGAAAATATCTTTTCCGCGTCAACACTGAAATCTATATGACTTCAATATTACCAAAAACGACAATTTTGTGTCTACATTTGACTTTGAATGACATATTCATACCTATATAAAATTAGTTATTTTCTTGATTACAGCAGAACTGCTGCCTTTTACAAGAAATAAAATATTCATCTATCAATCAGCCTAACCCACACGGGCTGACATTGAAGATAAAGAAACAACAAAACAACAAAAAGTTTTCCTTAACTGTCATATTACGTTTTATCAAGATATATTTCAGAAACATAATAACTGCACGTCCTTACATAAGCCGAAATAATCGTCAGATATGTTTTTAGGTTAAAAAAAACCTCTCTGGAAGCAATAGAAAACATTTTTTGGAACTTGTGAGATTCCAATGAAATTCCCATAAAAAGTTACTTGACATAAAAGTATATGAAAGCATAAATAAATTTTAGAAAACTTTTCTTGCGTCAATTCGTTTAAAAAGGCACTGGGCATTTTTATCAAATATAAATCTGAGAACAATGGCTCAAAATTATACTATTGTATTAATATACTATTATACTATTATACTATTTAACATTAGTTTATGCTAAGGGTGTTACCGAAATTCTACAGGCCTGATGAGGATCCGATATTCCTGTGGGGAGTTATATTTATACCAAATCAGTGTAGTGGCCACATAATCGCACTTTTAGCTTTACCATTTGTAAAATGTCTGTAAAAAAGGAACTTTTAATAGTTTAATACAATTACATAAGCATTACGTTTAATGAATAATTTGAGTCAAGACTATACTTTTTTGTTAAGCGCATTGGCCTTAAGCAATAACTGAAGAACTTTAGAAATTTCCAGGATGGACAATATCGACCAATTATCGATAGTGGTGGCTAGTTAATTAACCTGACCAACTTAAGACAAGTCTGCTGTGTGCTTTCTCGTCGTTTAAAAAAACACCAACACCACCAAATAGTCTAGTCCGTATCAGTCTCTTTCCTCTCTGTCATTTCGGACAGACAGACGAACAGACACAAATATTTTTAGTATAGTGAGTGACGTGGGAAATGAAAAATGTGTTCACTATAATTCAATCAATTTTTCCCTATTTGTTTGACTACTCGGGTGTTTTCCAATAACATAGCGCTGGCCCTGGTCTCGAGGAGGCTCGCATGCAAAGACTTAGTCCAGCGTTAGATCCTGGAGTCTTAGGAGTCTTAGTCTTCAAATCCCTCATTGGTTTGTTTTATTCTTCTATCCGAAAGCTAACTAGGCCGGTAACAGGAGTCTTTTTATTTTAGCAACTCCTTAAAAAGTATTTAAATAAGATAAAAGAACCCGTCAGACCAAATAGATCCATATAAATCCATGTGAAGCCGGTTAGATCACCGGACTGTCAACCAAAAACCAACTGACAGGTCGCGGGTTCTATCCCTGCCACCGACGGATCCCTGTTGCCCTGCAGGAGTTTTGGGCCTAGTGGACGTAATAATCTTCTATCTAGAAGGAACGTCTGTAAACTTATGAGAAATCGCGGGTGTAGCAGCGTTCACCAGTTTCTGTGGCCACGGCATACTAGGTGAATGTGTGACCAGCACAATGCACAGCCGCCTTTTTTTTTTACCCCAACTAAGGTCATGTACCCATTATAGCTGGGTTGACTCAGGGACAACCTTTAGACCCGGGACCAATTCTAGTCTTCTCCAGGATTTGAACCCAAGACCCACGGTACGCTCGGCATCCTTCTTCTTTATTTATCAACCCAGTAACAACCCCGAAATGCCACGTTGTCATTTCAACTGGACATCCATTAAATTATGATATAGTTTAAATTAAATTCGTTGCGTGCCAAACAGAGTCAGTTTCAGATAGTCTGTCTGACGGTCTAAGTATAAACTATAGTAATAAATTAATAGTTTCTTTGACTGATGGTGTTATAACCATGCACGTTACTCTGATCGTCGAATTATTTACTTATAAACTTTACAAAGTAATGTAGATCTAGATTCTAGATCTATAATCTGTAGAAATTGATCAACCCCAAATGCATTTCACTTAGGACTTCCAATTCGGAAACTCAACATCTTTATAACCAAAATAAATAGAAGCTCTTGCTTCAAATTTCTCAATTTTTTTACAAAATCTTTTTTTCCCTTAATGCAGACGAATATTTATTAATCAAAGAATATAAAAAAATATGTATCGAGAAAAAAAGCGATGGATGAAATAAAACCACAAGCGAAGATAAATGATCAAAGAAAAATGTGTTTTCATATTTATTAATTTTTTTACAGCTATTTTCAGTGCTCAGCCCATATGTGGAGAACAGGTTTTTCAGACAGTTTTGATACATATGGTTCAATTGTAAATGAAAATGAGGGCATTCACAGAAAGGAAAGGTAAATAGAGTAATCTAGTCTAAATAATTAAACCACTGAATAACTAACATAGTAAAATTATAATATAAATTAAATGCTATATCAGATTTAAAATGTATAATTTAATATGTATATTTTTTAAAACAAGTTTGTGTGTTCTTAAATTACTTTTTAAATAAATAAAAGTTTCGCAAATAGGAATGAAATCTTATATAATCTTATCTTAAAAATATTTTTTTTCAAAATCGGCAAACTAATATATTAAATATCACAACACTTCAGTATTTTTTTTTCTTATCATACAGGCTTTTAACATTTTCACTTAAGTTGTTCAAAGTTTGGCTGTTTAAAAACACTCTCTCGCTCTCGTCTCTACTCATTGTTTCTCTTCTTTATACTCTCTCTCATTCGTCTTACTCTATAATTTCTGCTTTCTCTCTTACGTCTCTCATCTATATTTTCTCTCTCATTTCTATTCTCAATCTATTTATATATATCTCTCTCTCTCTCATTTGGACTGTTTCTTTTTTGTTCTACACTCTGCCTCACTTCTATTGTCCCCGCCCCCTCCATACACACATTTTTCAGTCTCTCCCTCTCTCTCTCTGATTGTCTATTTCTTCCAATCTTCAGTGTGTTTTTTTCTGTATCATTTTTGGTCAACGTTCTCCATAACTGTAATTCAAAAAAGTTCATTAGACAGACGGAACCGTTAAGCAATGACCTCCACATGCCCCAATGAAGATAAAAAGCATATTAGTAAACTTTGATACAACACTTGTTATAGTATTTTGTTCATATTGTCAATAAAATAAAGTATAATTATTATACAATACAATAAAACCATTGAATCTACTTATCTTTCAGTTTTAGAACAAGGCACGCTTATAAGGGCAGCGCGTTCGACTGGCAATCCGAAGGTTCTGGGTTCGAATCCGGGGCTGGCTAGGATTTTTTCCCGGAACTTGAGGGTGACCTGATAGATACCTGACAATAGTTGGGGTAAAAGTAAAGCGGCTGGGCATTGTGCTGGCCACACATACTCTCATATGCCGTGACCACAGAAACTGGTGAATGCTGATTCACCAGCCCTATGATCAGTTGAGTACGAAGGGTACTTTACTACTCTTTTAAATGGCACAGTCTTCATGAAAACAATTTATATATTTTTTTTTTTTTCATATATTTCTAGTTCTGCAATCTTTCTGTGTCAGGGTTGAATACGTCACAAGGCTGCTTACTGGAAGATCAATTTTCCAACACAACGTTTTTAAACTGCACCATTCACTTGATGCATAATTAAAAATACTTTATGATATGCATCAGCTCTGACTTGCGTCTGGGGAAATGTAACTGAATTTGATGTGGGCCGAGGTCTTTCCACATAAGTCACCTTTTTTTGTTTCATTTATTGTTTCTTGCTATGGAGTGCGGAATGCAAACACACACACATACACACACACAGACACACAAACAGACAAACACACATACACACACATACACACACTAACACACATACACACACATACACATACATTTTGTAATCATCAACTTATAGCCTACGTTTAAAAAACATGATTATGATAAACTAGTTATTGATTTAGAAAAAAATCGATTCAGGAAAATGTGTATTAATGTGTTTATACTGTAATTTGTAGAACATTAAAAAAATGTAATTATTATATTAAATTTACATACTCAAGCTTTACCATACGAATGCATAAATCAGTAATGAATTATAAAAACTTTATCATTTTTACTTATGGAGATAAAAAAGGAAAAACTTAATTCTTGAAAATATTCGCAATCTACAGAAAAGTCGCAGTCAGGAAATATAGACATTAGTATAACGAAACGAACAATTGAACAATGTCTCTGATTAGTATATTATTAGTGGTTTTTTATTATTATTTTGCCTCATGGTAAAATAAAATATATTACATGTTTAGGCCTATACATTAAATGATAGATGTTGTGGTTTTTTTAAATAAATTTTATATATTTAATATTAGTGTTAGTCTTTTATATGTACATTAAATTGTCTTATCTTATATATTACAGATGCCTCTTCTATAAAGAAGATTATTGCGTCCTACGAGAATGGCAGCAAAAAATATTTCCCTAGGAGCCTGTTTCCTCAGTTTACATAGCTGATGCAAAACACCCACAAAACCCAATAGACTATTTAAGGGAAAATATAATTTAATTAGTGAGATAATGTAATTCCTAAGTCAGCGTATTTAGCTGGCCAAGGCTGAATATCATAGTAAATTATAGTGACACGGAAACTTTTAACCCTATCTATATCACGTTTCACCCTAATTTTATCTTTCAGCTTTTAGGTCCGTGTTTTATTTATTGTTTCTAGCAGAGTTGGATTCTAAGAGTTAATTTTTTTTTTAAGCAGTACAAAGGGAATCTTTGTTATAAATAAAAGCCGTGAGATAGATATCACTAGCCCGAGGGAACAGCAACAATACCAGAAAGATAAGGTCAATAGCTCCCGTAAGGGTGAAATATTCGTTAGATTGCGTACCCTGGTGGTGTGCAGGGGTTAGCTACCCCTTGATCGTATCTCGAATCGTTCAGAATGTGTGACCTTGTTTTACAATGTTTTTAGTAAGCACAAGGCTTTTTATATTGTAGTTTATAAAATGTTTATCTGTAGCTATATATGCCTATTATATATATGTATATTGTAGTTTATAAAATGTTTATCTGTAGCTATATATGCCTATTATATATATATATATTGTAGTTTATAAAATGTTTATCTGTAGCTATATATGCCTATTATATATATATATATTGTAGTTTATAAAATGTTTATCTGTAGCTATATATGCCTATTGAAGCGTTAAGGGTCAATATGATGAAATAAATAAAGAATTGTATTTTATTAATGCATATATGTTTGGGGTAGGCCTAAGGGTAAGATGGCCTAGCGCGTTCAGCGAGGATTCGTTCCCGGGTCTATAGGGTGTCCTGAGTCTAACCAGCTCTGATGGCTACCTGACTTTAGTTGGGGTAAAGTAAGGGCGGCTTGGCATTGTCCTTGCCACACAATCCCCTAGTAGGCCACGGCCACAGAAACTGGTTAATACTGCTTCGCCAGCCCTATGCATCAGTTTGGTCCGACGGGATACTTTACTTTTACAGCGTATACATAATAAACGTATACTTTATAAGGCAACACAATTTTAGGCCTATTTATAATATCTAGAAAACATTATAGAAACTGGTATTTGTGCATTTGTTATGAAAGCGATTTAAAGCGGGTTAGCCAATGCTACGTAATTTTGTATTTAATCCGTTACAGCAAGAAGTTATCGTTATGATTCCGCCGTAGCGCCAACTAATTTATTGCACCTTGGACAGAGCGGTAATGAAGATCTATATGAGATTAAGTAAAAAAAAAAAAATCAATGGTATTTTTAAGCTCTGCTTAAGAACAATTGTCATCTTTACTTCCCCACCGGATGTCAGGTCTTAACCAGACCCAAACTGACTCGTAGATGCAATTAGGTAACGAGAATAATGAGTTAGGGTTAAGGTATAAGTAGTCAAGTGAAATACGACACTTTACGTCTAGTTAAACATGAAATGCCTTGTCACGTCATCATATCGATACTCGAGCGGACTCGAGTATACGAAAACTATATTAAGAAATAATATGATCAAATCGATACTAAGTTGACATCGTTAAATCCGATACTCAAGAGCTATTCTTTAAAAAAAAGTATTTAAAGAAATAGAAGATTGATCACAGATAAGGGTAGACCATTGAGGAGAAGTGACAACCAGACAAGCCATGATGTAGAAACAAGAAATAGATCACGTAGAGTTGACAGACAGACGGATAGACAGACAGACAAATTTAGTTACATTGAAAAATATTCTTGTGAATTATTGTTTTTAAATGTCCATTTGTCTATTTTTAGCTCTCCTTTTAAAACGTTGACAAGTATTAATTAATTTTAATGATTCAAGTTATTCAAAATTTAAAACATTTCGCAGAACTTTATTTTTTAGTGAATCTATTTTTTTTTAAATGTAAATTTTAATGCTTGTAAGGTGTAACGAACTAAAATTTTATCCCAGATACCAGCTTACGGGTTTAAGTTTGCATATAAGTACCCCACACATTTGTCGAGACTAAGGACGTCTCTACCGGACGCCTACAGTTAGAATCTGGTTCAAATTTGTCGGCTTGTACCGCTAAAATAGAGGACAGCTAGTATAGGCTTAATGCTAGTATAAAACGATTATTTACCATGTTTCTGAATATTTATCGTCTTTTTGTGATCCAGTAATTTTAGTTTTTGTATCCCAGTACCAAAACGTGACGCGGCATTTCGCAAACAATGAGACAAAGAATTTAAATAATTGATTATTTGATTAACAATTTTCTCGAGCATTTAGGCTCCTTGAAACTTGTGTGTAAAGGTCTAATCAGTTTCGATGGCAAACGAGTGAATGGAATAGATCAGAGATTGGCAACCTTTTGTCAATAGTGTGGCCAAAGTAGGATTACAAATTAAATCAGCGGGCCAACATCCTAAAAGTCATCCTGCTACGGCACTCAATTTCTTGTAGAAGAGACTTTTAAAATCTTTAATTTTTTTTTGTGTCTTCCACAATATGATAAAAATTATATAAATGGGTAGTAAAAGGTATCAGCCTAAATGTATCATTGGATATTTTTACTCTCTTTATTTACCGTCTGTCTGTCTGCTTGGTTGTTTGGTTGATAGCACTTCCCGTCGTCCAATCGAGCTGAAACATGGACAGCAGACTTGTCCAGATTAACAATACATTCTATCAAATTTTCAGCATCATAGCCTTTGGAATAGTCACTAATACCTTCGACCAAATTGCGAATCGAAGAAAAAAAACATGGCTGCCTCTACCGCAAGAGACGGTAGTAAATAAACTTTTCGGATATGTTGGTTTACACGAAATAAATATAATGAAAACGACGCAATATTGCCGAAACAAATGAGTTATCTTTGTATGGTTTTTGCGGGCCAAAGCTAGAAAATAAAAGGATGCGCAAAATTTTAGTGTGGAAATTCATAAGGTATGATATCACTTATATTTATTTTAATCTATCAAAATATAAATTAAATATAAACTTAGTTTACAAAGAAAGGGAGTATAATAAAAACTGTGTTTTTATGGGTTAGTTTATTAGGTATTAATTAGCGCTTTTTGTATTAAAACTAAAAAAAAAATCATTGGATATTTAGAAGTATAAAATATAAGATTTTACACAAAAACGTATAAACTATATTAGAGGACATTGAAACGTACGAAATAGCTTAAATCATTTTGCCGTATATAATATCTACAATGACCCAATTCAACAGGGGTGGAGGAACAGGGGAAGGGGCGGGGTCGGATGAATAGTTACCCTTAACTTCTCTGGGATGTTATTTGCACTGAGAGTAACTTTGGAACATTGTTTTGATAACACATATAATACCCTTTAATTAGATGGCGCGACTTACATAAGATATATGCTCCTTAGGACCAAAATAATGTTTAAGCATAAGAGCAATGTAGGCTGATAAAGTAAGTTACGCCAAATGTGTTTTATATCGTCAAAGTTTAATATCTTCTTTTACGACGAATACTTAGCGGTAACGAAAATAGGCATTATATCTTTGAACAATTCATTTATCGTAAAGAGGGAACTCAATCAGCGTGCTTGTTATACTAAGTTATAGTGTTTGCTTTTAACATAGATAATCCCTTCGGACCAAAATGTGGCCGAAAGGGGATTGTTGGGCCAGTACTATGCCCAGCCGCCTTTACTTTACCTAAACTAAAGTCAAGTACCCATCAGAGCGTGGTAGACCCAGGGACAACCCCCAGATACCCCCCCCCCTCCACCAGGATTCGAACCCAGGACCTTCAATACGCCAGCTGCAGGCCACCGTGGCCCCTTTAACATTGCAGTAAAGAGTAAAAGGAATGGAACTTTTCTCATTTACATTTTATTCAGTTATTTACGGTGTACATGAAGATTGTGTGTCCAGTACGATGACCAGCTACAATGAACTTTCTAAGGCAGAGTTTTCCCGCTTGCCAGATCGCGACTTGGTACCGGGCCACTAATGCACCTTAAGCGAACATGTTTGTGATATTTTAAAACAGCTCTAAACTATATTGAGATGCATGCATGAACGTTTTGTAGTAATGTATATTATGTTGATATCACTTGGTATATCACGGCCAGTATGGGCAATAGCAATGTTAATGGGTCACATAGTCACATAATATTGACATAGCCCGGTCGCAGAAAAAAACAACAAAGGTTTGGGTAACGCTGCCTGATTTAAGATTATTTATCAGGAGTGTAGGGGGTGGTATCTGGGGGGGGGGGGTGATTCAACAACAGGGAAAGGGAAGAAAATAATGATCTGGCCAGGATTGGAACACCTTATCTTCTGGCTGGTGGTCAAACACTCTAGCCCTGGACCACCAGACACACTATATATTGTAATTGAGAATTGAATAGATGGGGTTTTGATAACATAATTATTTGTTCTTCGTTACATTAAAAGACAAAAAAAGATATATGGCAATTTTTTTTGCACATAATATAGAATCCCCGCAATAAGGTAGAAATAAAAAATGAATAAAGTATCAACTTACCTTAAAAGTCTATATTGCGAACTTTAACTCTATCACTTTACGAAGAGATGTACATTTTTCTTTATATTCTGTCCCATATCGTTGATTAGTGAAGTGTTGTTTTTTTCATTGTCCTATATTTGAATGACAGCGATTGATATTATCCTAGAACTAGTCCCGAAGCTATGATAACTTATTTGTATAATGATTTTATATATATATATATATAATAGTCTATTGTTTTAATTAACTTACGTATAAAAAAAAATTTGTTCAATACTAAGACAATGATTTTACGAACCACCAAGAAAAAAACTGTATTAAAAGACAGGATTCGCGATACCCGTAACTCGGAACTGTTTCCTTCTCTTGCTCCGAGTGGATTATCCCCCCTTTTTTAGTGCTTTCTCTCCTGCTCGTCAAGACGCTAGTGGTAGTCGCGGAAGGACTTTCCCTCTCCTCCTCCCCCACCTCCTTATATTTCAATTGTTCCGCGCCGTCGTTTATGTGATGTCATTTTGAGCTACCCAAGACTTCCTCGACAATGAATGCATCATGTATCATAGGTGTAGCATTGTGTAAGCTCCCCTACCTCTTCCAGGAACCATACTCTTTATCAAAACCGAGTATTTAAAAAAAAAGTGTTTGCTTTAATTTGTTTGTGCTGTTTTATGAATATAATTCTAAAGAAAGTTCTAAATATAGAGATAACAAATTGGAAAATTTAGTTAGCATTCACATTTTGTGTACCTTTAACATAATGGGCCGTATTGCTGCTGAGAGTTAACACCCTTTCCCCTTATACAAGTCAATCTTTTATGACTGACTTGTAAATTACAAGTCAGTCATAAAAGATTGACTTGTAAAAGGGGCAAGGGTGTTAACTCTCAGCAGCAATACGGCCCATTATACATTCAATGTTGTTGTTGTTGTTTTTTCAATTTTAATCTATGGCCCTTTTCGGCTGTCTTAAATTGTTGTAATTATGACTTTCTATTTAATATAGTCCTTGAACTATTGCGTTTTTTTTCACTAGCTATCAGTGAAGAGTTAATCTAGATTCTAGATCTATCTTGAAAATTTAAATTCTTTAGAATATCTTTGCAATCATACACAATCTGAATATCAGTATTTAAAACATAAAAATAATTAATCAATTCAACTTATGTTCTTCAAATTCCTTTTGTGGCTTATTCACTAATATAATATATACACATAGTTATGCCTTAATTAAAACCGTAAAATAAGATAGATTCATTGTACAATATATTTATGTTTAATATGCGTAAACCTTTTTTGTTTCTTTCAGTTTCTCTAAACTCACACAGAACACGTTCGGTAGGCTATATGTTGTGGTGAACAACGGGAAGCAGAAATCCTAAGTATACGGATAAAGTAACGTCATCATCTCTCATTCACAATGAAGAATGAATGTAAATTTAATATAATGTGATCTAATGGGAGAACGTAAGAGAAAGTGAGAAAGGGAGAAGAGAGATAAAGAGAGTAGTATTTATGCAAGCACTAACCTAATCATTGGAATCCTCGTTAATAATAATTAGCCCCTGTCTCTAGCTACGGTGGAGTGTTGGTGTTGAGCCATATGATGTCTGACGCTTGAAATGTTTCTGGATTTGTACCGACGTCAAGAATTATTTGAGGTTAATGAATCAATTTTGTACCTGAGCCTTACCACAAACGACTTAAAGCACAGTACTGCAATGAGTTTACTTTTCACACAGAGTTTTAATTTACGTTTTCTTTCCCCAGCTGGGCCTTTTGCCTGTCTTATTTTCGCAGTTAACATAATGGCGAAAGAAAAGAGAAGAGAGAAAAAGAAGAAGAAATTTTTAAAGCAGAGAAAAAAATGAGGATTTTTTATTAAAAAGGGGTTTTCGTGCTTTTGGACACTGAATAAAACTAATAATTTCACACTGACGGTTGTGTTTAATTTTGATGCCTATATTGCTATAGGGCTCTATACATCTGTTTAATGTCTTCTGTCTAGGGTCTGGTTCACTAGGAATTAATTTCACATATATCAATTGATGAAAGTTAAAATAATGTAATAACTGAACTT
Source organism: Anisus vortex (assembly GCA_949126835.1). Classification (NCBI taxonomy): domain Eukaryota; kingdom Metazoa; phylum Mollusca; class Gastropoda; family Planorbidae; genus Anisus; species Anisus vortex. The sequence goes on along the minus strand of OX421502.1, from coordinate 16,405,421 downwards.
TACTGTACAAGTTTCAAAAAGAATTTTAATTCAAGCTTATTTACAATGAATATATCATGTTCACAATTCACTGGATAGCACTATGAAATCAAACCTCAGCATTTTTTTTTTTTAAGTAGCTTGAATAGCCAGTCGACAGTAAGCATTATAGGCCAAATTTTCTTTTCGATACAAAACTAGTTCTAAACGTTAATTTTTTTTTTACATTGAAGAAAGTCGAACAAAAAGTAATGACACAGAAGAATCGACCAAATATTTTTTAGTTTTGAAGGAAACCCCCATTTTTTCCGGGGTCAGAGTAAAAAGGTGTATAAAGTTAGATTATTTATACATTTTGTCATCAGCATTGGTCTCCGTAAGTGAAGATTTGTTTTTGTTTTTATTGATGGCTGATGAAATTTATTTCAGGTTGCCCTACTGCAATTTATCATCAACTGTATATTCTATATTTGTATTGCATTAAAACATTTTCAGTCTATCAGCGTCCAGATATTATGCCAAACAATAAAATTATTTCAATAGGCTTTTTGTTTACAAATTATTTATTAGATCTATCAGATCATTAGATTTGAATGGATAAGTTAGTGTTATTTATCCTAACATAGTATAAACTATCTATAGACCAGGGTTCGGCAACTTACGACACGAGTGCCAGACATGGTGCGCATAGCGATTTTCATTGTCACGCAAGAGACCACCAAAAAGGCAATTCAAGTCTCTTTTTCAAGAAATTATGTGCTTGACCGAATCGAATTTTAAGCCAAGCTTTTTGCGCGCTCAATGAATTATGAATCTTACCTCAGCACACTCTTATCAAAATGTTGACGACCTTTGGTATAGACAATTTTAATACACATCCAATTAAGCTTTTTGCTTGGACTGACTATAAAAGTACTAGTTCTTATGGATGACGTCGATTGTGGATAAACTATAGATATCCATTTACTCCGAAAAGCACTTTAAATAGAACATTCTTGTCCACTGGCGTTTAGCCTTTGCGGCAAAGTAAAGACTATAAGTCAATTGCAATATAGAGCCAGGGGACGATTTCAATTTAGGCTTTGATAAGGGACGGTTTATAATCATAGACATACGACAAATCCCATCTAAATTAAGAAGAAGAACACGACCCCAATCAATGGACAGAGTACAAAACTAATAGAGAAGGCGATTCTATTTCAAAAAGTATCCACAGACAAAATGGAAACACCGAATCTAGAAACGCGACCACAATAAAAAAAATATTTTTAGTGACAGACACAGAGAGCAGACAAATCAGCACCACAGACTAAGACTTTAGTGTTGCAGACGTCGTCAAATGGGTTAAAGAGCGGCCGTCAGAGGTGGCTGAAAAATGGGCAAGGTCATAGAAGTGTCAAAATGGTACTAAAAGGTTAAAATCAATAAGCCTAGATGACTAGTCTCGTTCACAGTTCTATTTGGATTGTAGAAACATTCGTCATTTACACCCAACCGCAATTTAAGATAATTATAGGAAAAATGTAAACCCAATGTGGAATGATAATAATAATTATAGTATCTGGAAAGGTATAGTGAAGATTGGTTTCAGTGTTGTAAGAGGTCAGTAGTTATATTGTTTAGAAGAGAATATATAGATATATTATATTAAAGTAGTTGACCCCCATGGATATATTGTATTAAAACAGCTAACGGGGATGATTGTAGAGCACCCCAGTGCAGTAGTTTGAGAATTGGTACACCGTACACAAAGTGCAGTAGTGTGAGAATTGGTACACCGTACACAAAGTGCAGTAGTGTGAGAATTGGTACACCGTACACAAAGTGCAGTAGTGTGAGAATTGGTACACCGTACACAGAGTGCAGTAGTGTGAGAATTGGTACACCGTACACAAAGTGCAGTAGTTTGAGAATTGGTACACCGTACACAAAGTGCAGTAGTGTGAGAATTGGTACACCGTACACAAAGTGCAGTAGTGTGAGAATTGGTACACCGTACACAGAGTGCAGTAGTGTGAGAATTGGTACACCGTACACAAAGTGCAGTAGTGTGAGAATTGGTACACCGTACACAAAGTGCAGTAGTGTGAGAATTGGTACACCGTACACAGAGTGCAGTAGTGTGAGAATTGGTACACCGTACACAGAGTGCAGTAGTGTGAGAATTGGTACACCGTTCACAGAGTGCAGTAGTGTGAGAATTGGTACACCGTACACAAAGTGCAGTAGTGTGAGAATTGGTACACCGTACACAGAGTGCAGTAGTGTGAGAATTGGTACACCGTACACAGAGTGCAGTAGTGTGAGAATTGGTACACCGTACACAAAGTGCAGTAGTGTGAGAATTGGTACACCGTACACAAAGTGCAGTAGTGTGAGAATTGGTACACCGTACACAAAGTGCAGTAGTGTGAGAATTGGTACACCGTACACAAAGTGCAGTAGTGTGAGAATTGGTACACCGTACACAGAGTGCAGTAGTGTGAGAATTGGTACACCGTACACAGAGTGCAGTAGTGTGAGAATTGGTACACCGTACACAAAGTGCAGTAGTGTGAGAATTGGTACACCGTACACAGAGTGCAGTAGTGTGAGAATTGGTACACCGTACACAGAGTGCAGTAGTGTGAGAATTGGTACACCGTACACAGAGTGCAGTAGTGTGAGAATTGGTACACCGTACACAGAGTGCAGTAGTGTGAGAATTGGTACACCGTACACAGAGTGCAGTAGTGTGAGAATTGGTACACCGTACACAGAGTGCAGTAGTGTGAGAATTGGTACACCGTACACAAAGTGCAGTAGTGTGAGAATTGGTACACCGTACACAGAGTGCAGTAGTGTGAGAATTGGTACACCGTACACAGAGTGCAGTAGTGTGAGAATTGGTACACCGTACACAGAGTGCAGTAGTGTGAGAATTGGTACACCGTACACAAAGTGCAGTAGTGTGAGAATTGGTACACCGTACACAGAGTGCAGTAGTGTGAGAATTGGTACACCGTACACAAAGTGCAGTAGTGTGAGAATTGGTACACCGTACACAAAGTGCAGTAGTGTGAGAATTGGTACACCGTACACAGAGTGCAGTAGTGTGAGAATTGGTACACCGTACACAGAGTGCAGTAGTGTGAGAATTGGTACACCGTACACAAAGTGCAGTAGTTTGAGAATTGGTACACCGTACACAAAGTGCAGTAGTGTGAGAATTGGTACACCGTACACAAAGTGCAGTAGTGTGAGAATTGGTACACCGTACACAGAGTGCAGTAGTGTGAGAATTGGTACACCGTACACAGAGTGCAGTAGTGTGAGAATTGGTACACCGTACACAGAGTGCAGTAGTGTGAGAATTGGTACACCGTACACAAAGTGCAGTAGTGTGAGAATTGGTACACCGTACACAAAGTGCAGTAGTGTGAGAATTGGTACACCGTACACAAAGTGCAGTAGTGTGAGAATTGGTACACCGTACACAAAGTGCAGTAGTGTGAGAATTGGTACACCGTACACAGAGTGCAGTAGTGTGAGAATTGGTACACCGTACACAGAGTGCAGTAGTGTGAGAATTGGTACACCGTACACAAAGTGCAGTAGTGTGAGAATTGGTACACCGTACACAAAGTGCAGTAGTGTGAGAATTGGTACACCGTACACAAAGTGCAGTAGTGTGAGAATTGGTACACCGTACACAAAGTGCAGTAGTGTGAGAATTGGTACACCGTACACAGAGTGCAGTAGTGTGAGAATTGGTACACCGTACACAGAGTGCAGTAGTGTGAGAATTGGTACACCGTTCACAGAGTGCAGTAGTGTGAGAATTGGTACACCGTACACAAAGTGCAGTAGTGTGAGAATTGGTACACCGTACACAGAGTGCAGTAGTGTGAGAATTGGTACACCGTACACAGAGTGCAGTAGTGTGAGAATTGGTACACCGTACACAAAGTGCAGTAGTGTGAGAATTGGTACACCGTACACAAAGTGCAGTAGTGTGAGAATTGGTACACCGTACACAAAGTGCAGTAGTGTGAGAATTGGTACACCGTACACAAAGTGCAGTAGTGTGAGAATTGGTACACCGTACACAGAGTGCAGTAGTGTGAGAATTGGTACACCGTACACAGAGTGCAGTAGTGTGAGAATTGGTACACCGTACACAAAGTGCAGTAGTGTGAGAATTGGTACACCGTACACAGAGTGCAGTAGTGTGAGAATTGGTACACCGTACACAGAGTGCAGTAGTGTGAGAATTGGTACACCGTACACAGAGTGCAGTAGTGTGAGAATTGGTACACCGTACACAGAGTGCAGTAGTGTGAGAATTGGTACACCGTACACAGAGTGCAGTAGTGTGAGAATTGGTACACCGTACACAGAGTGCAGTAGTGTGAGAATTGGTACACCGTACACAGAGTGCAGTAGTGTGAGAATTGGTACACCGTACACAGAGTGCAGTAGTGTGAGAATTGGTACACCGTACACAGAGTGCAGTAGTGTGAGAATTGGTACACCGTACACAGAGTGCAGTAGTGTGAGAATTGGTACACCGTACACAAAGTGCAGTAGTGTGAGAATTGGTACACCGTACACAGAGTGCAGTAGTGTGAGAATTGGTACACCGTACACAAAGTGCAGTAGTGTGAGAATTGGTACACCGTACACAAAGTGCAGTAGTGTGAGAATTGGTACACCGTACACAAAGTGCAGTAGTGTGAGAATTGGTACACCGTACACAAAGTGCAGTAGTGTGAGAATTGGTACACCGTACACAGAGTGCAGTAGTGTGAGAATTGGTACACCGTACACAGAGTGCAGTAGTGTGAGAATTGGTACACCGTACACAAAGTGCAGTAGTGTGAGAATTGGTACACCGTACACAAAGTGCAGTAGTGTGAGAATTGGTACACCGTACACAAAGTGCAGTAGTGTGAGAATTGGTACACCGTACACAAAGTGCAGTAGTGTGAGAATTGGTACACCGTACACAGAGTGCAGTAGTGTGAGAATTGGTACACCGTACACAGAGTGTAGTAGTGTGAGAATTGGTACACCGTACACAGAGTGCAGTAGTGTGAGAATTGGTACACCGTACACAAAGTGCAGTAGTGTGAGAATTGGTACACCGTACACAAAGTGCAGTAGTGTGAGAATTGGTACACCGTACACAGAGTGCAGTAGTGTGAGAATTGGTACACCGTACACAGAGTGCAGTAGTGTGAGAATTGGTACACCGTACACAGAGTGCAGTAGTGTGAGAATTGGTACACCGTACACAAAGTGCAGTAGTGTGAGAATTGGTACACCGTACACAAAGTGCAGTAGTGTGAGAATTGGTACACCGTACACAAAGTGCAGTAGTGTGAGAATTGGTACACCGTACACAAAGTGCAGTAGTGTGAGAATTGGTATACCGTACACAAAGGTATAATTTAAAGCTGTTTTATTATATAAAACACGCGTAGATTTTAGGTATATAGGGTATGTAGAAGACACAAGGACATCAACAAGGAAGATTTATGACATTAATGTCGAAGAAACTAGAATACAGAGAAAAACTACCGAAAAGGAAAATTAGACAAATTGGCAGACGCTGGTAGAACCTAAATAGAATTTTGAGATTTATTGGAAAAAAATGGTTTCAATCTAGGTGAAGGGTGTACTTTAATAGTAAATTAGTGGAGAAAAATAGTTATAACTCAGGTTCGGCGCATCCATTTTAGACAATCGCCTAGGGCGCTGGGAGTTAAATGGAGTTAAAAACAACAGCTAGGAAGCTAAAATGTAAGCTGAACATCAATCAACTTCCCATTCAAAGGCTTTTTTTGGCACACAATTAACTGAATATCACAGAAACAGAATCAATTAACAGAGTGGAGGTCTACAATCTGAACTTCAACGTGTCGGTCGCAAATGCCAAAAGCTATCAGCAAATCGACAATCTGTCAGTTTTTCTTAAGCTCTTCAGTATCTATGTGCATCAAAAACTGGCGAAGTGTGTAAACCACCGGACGATACGTTCACATTAAGACTACACTGGCGGGCTTACGGATGGAGAATAGTCCCTGTTGCGCGTCAGCGATCTCATTGCACCGCCAAGAGGCACCGAGCCTCGGTGGAAGAAAGCAATGTGCGCAACAGTACGTTCAAACCAGCCCTGATGCCAGAATGTTCAGTCATAGAATCTGGGACAATGCAGGTACACGAGAAAGCCACCACGATAATGATCCTAGTGGAACTGTGCAGGTGGGGAGAAGAAGAGTGACTGTGGAGAACTATCCTGTGTTACGCGACACGCTTTATTGGCGTGTCGCGAGATGGATAGTCTCGGACAGGACCTTGGTGTGCTCCCATCTTGGTCCACCCTTTTACATCTTTACGCGCTGGACTAAAGAGTCAGATGGCTCGCCCAGATTGTTTAGAGACATTTTTTTAACAAAGCGGTTTTATGCACAGATCGTGGCACTAGCGGTGTGATGTAATTGTATGCTTCTTATTGCCCTTTTCATTAGTGACATACTTATAATCTAAATCTAGCATTTCCTAAACTTTAGTAGACCAGCTTATTGTTCATCTCTGACTGTGAGACTAAAAACATTAATTTTTATTGGCAGGAAGTAATTTATTTTAATGCCTTTTTAAATTTTTCTTGACTAGTCTATACATTTACCATAGTTATAATAATTGCGTAAAACATTTTGGTTTTTAGAGTTTTCTGGGTATATTACAAAAAACATTTTGTATTCTATAGGGCGTTTGCAATCCCGTGACAAAAAGCACGTGATTTGTGTTTACTTTGAGTAATGGTGTACAATTAAATATGGCCGCTGTATTAATAAAGTTTCATAAAGGCTCGAGCTTTTTTTAAATGATGTGTTGTGTTTTAAGTCTTATTAAGATTTAAGCTGTATTATGTATGTTAAATAAAATAGGCTATTTTATTATTATCATAGACATAGATCATAGACGATGTGAGCCTATTAGTGACTTGACTAGATAGCCTATTCACCAACAATTTTGAACAATATCACTTGACATCGTAGCCTAGTCTACGAAACATTAAAAGTGTAGGCCTATAAAGTGAAATTGAAAGTGTAAATATGTCTAGCCGGCCCTAGCCTAATCACATTAATCAATTAATCTACAGTACTACTATTTACCTCCTTATTTTTGAGTAGGATAGCCAATATTCAGATGTGAATTTTGCATGATAAAGAAGTAATTTACTTTCACCACGTTATGTTTGTACCTCAAGTGGGTTCTATATTTACACAAATACGTCACTAAATGTACACAAAAAAACTTAAGCTCCGCCTACTGAGAAGGCTCTATACAAAATGGTTGTTTATCCTTCTACAAGTAAAAGTACAGTAAAAAAAAACATGAAAACTATATTTTTTTACTTTTTGAGTAATGAAAAAAAAAATATCGCGTATTCAGTGCTCATCACTGTACGTATAAGGACAGAAAAGGTCAAAGAGTAAGATAAAGATAAGAGATTATTAAGTTCAATGAGATACATCAGAATATCCACAATCATGATAAGAGTTTGTGTACATTTATTATAGCCCTATTTTTGGTACTTATATTTCAGCAATGAATACTTTCTAATACAAACTTACCACGGGTTTTAAAATATCTGAACTCTTGAAAAACATTCTTGCCACGCAATCTGTTCTAGTTAATGATTTCAAGTTTTTTTTTAACCGATTCTTGACACAGTAGTTCTTATTAATTTAGGATCGCTTTTTCTCCCCATGAACGTTGATGTTTTACCAGAGTCAACCCAGACCAGATTGGCACCTGCCAGTAGTTATGGTAATGTAAAAGGCGGCTGGGCATTTTCTAGTCCATTTTTGACTATTAGATCCGGGCATTAAAAACATATTAAAAAAAAAAACAGGATTACAGAACGAGCCATGTCAAGGGCTGATTTCTTAATCTAAAAGTTATCATCTTAGTTTCTTGATTTATGTGCTTCATTATTTTATTTTTTTGTTTGTTTAAAATTAGGTATAAACTAAATATATTTTAACCAGCAAAACAATGAGAATGATATTAAATTGGGTATATGGTAATGTCTTCATTTCTTGGGTATCTATTTGTGGAACAAAAATGAAAGAGTTGTATATTGGTTTGTTGCAAGTACCGAATTAACCATTATGAAATATAAGAACTTGCTTACGACATCAATGTAAATTGGCAAAAAGGTAATGCATACATTTTTTAAAGGACAATTTTAACCCTTACCTTTTTTTCCAACGCTTTGATTTTCTGCTATTGTTGTCTTTTGGGAGTGGGGTAATAAGTTGATAACTAAATAGTTATATTTATAAACAGTGAACATTTAATAAGTTTCATTTGCATTTATTTTGCACTTTTATAAAAGCGTTTATATAATTGTCTAATTTTGTTATTACTAGGGCCTTACTGAAAAGCACCAGGTCCTAGTTTTGCTGATTCCTGAAGTACGAATCGAACAGTAGCGACAACTGCGGAGTTTCTCTATCATAATAAAATGCAATGGGCTTTCTTACAACAATAGCACAAGTGCCTGGCAGTAGGTTTGAAATATTTGTAGATCTGAATAAGTCCGGTTAATGTAATAAAATGTTCCACATTTTATAGAAATACAAGCTATATTGCCCGGCTTTGCCCGGGTGAAACAAAAATGACTGTTTAAGGTGCAGACACAAATTTTATAAACTACAATTAAAAGAAATAATTAAATTACTATTTTTTTGTACTGAAGACTTTTAGGAAAGTAATTTAAAATAAATATTATTGTAATCAGGTAAACAAATAGGCAAGTATTTTTATTTAACAAAATCTAAATTGCCCGTAGATTTACAATGTCTTTTGTTTTTAAAAGTAATATTAATTGAAGAAAATTGTAGAAAAAAGGTAGCCTATAGACTAACTGGAGAATCGAACACGGGTCGCCCGCATGGCAGTCCGATTCGTTAACCACTTAGCTAGGGAAGACACATGTCCGATGTGAAAAATTATATCCGACACTATATAATAGGCCTAGGTCTAGATTGGTCAGTGATAAAAACTCCCTTGTTTTCAAATTGACCAATGGGGATCGTTTTACCCACAAACACGGACTTTTTATATATAGAGATAAAGATAACTGTGTTTGTTTACTTGTAACTATTTGTATGTGTATTGTTTGCCGAGGAAAATATTTATAATAATCGATTTTTTGGTTAAGCCGTATTTAACGTAATATTTATTTATGTATGCTGTTCTAATAAGCTTGCCATCGCCCTCCCCATGTTGCACTATTAGCACTCCCGACCCCTACATTGCAATATTTTCCTTCCCCCCCCCCCCCCACCTTGCAATCCTGACCACCGATCTATACTTAGTCATTACTTAATCTGTCAATGAGAGCCAAGAAGATGTTATGCAGTTATTATGGTCTGCGTTTAACCTTGGGGAGGTAAAGGGGAGGTAATGGGGTGTTTTGTGCAGACAGCGATTAAATAGAATCCCCCTTATTTCTATTCATGCTATAAGGGGGGGGGGGGGGCAGTAAGGCAATGAGGTTCAGTGTATTATGACACCGATGATAAACGTGCGTGTGTGTGTGCTCTTGTGTTGGTGTGTGGCAAGATTATAGTAAAACAGATCTATACTAGGAAGGTCTAAACAAAATAAAAACATTGTGAGAACAGGAGATATGCATGGAGACTCGAAAGGCTTAATAACAAGTATATAGAAAACGGGCTTGTATTATTTAAGAGAAGATACATACAGATAATGGGTATGGAGACAATAGAGAATAGAGAGGGAAAGAGGAGGAAAGGTGGAGAGAGAGAGAGAGAGAGAGACAGAGAGAGATAGGGGTGAAGAGTGAATTTAAGAAAGCTGGACCATTGATAATGTATTGCAGGCGTCATATACTATGTGTTATTGAATATACATAATAATATCATGATAGCTATTTGTGTCATGATACATTTATTTATAAACCACTATACACTTTCTACGAATAAGGTTTATAATGAATGCTATATATAATAGAGTGTTCGTAAATTCAGCACTCTCATGGACTTGACTTATACTCTTTTAATTTCTTCTTAGAATGCACACACACTATGTGAAAGCTAGTTGATCTCTCATACCACTCCACAGTTACAATGAACAATAATCTGTGACTGTCAAGTTATAATGAAATGCTACACAATCCCATTGTGCAGAATATGTAGATCGCTTATTGTCCGCAAATTGTGGCGGCTTCGACTTCCGAGAGTGGGCGAACCAAACGTCATTGGTCAGAACAAGCAGGAAGTGTGGTGGAATAAATTGGTGGTTTTACGTCAGTGTAATACAGTTAGAACTTCATGGCTTCTCCAATCCCAATCAACAAAAGGCTTTTTCGTTTTAAGAAAGAAGAAAGATATTTCCGATTGTATGGATCTTTTTTGGCGTGTATCATCGGTCATTTAGGCCTACGCGTAAATCTGAAATGCCTTATTGATTTCATAATCAGCCGGTCAAATGATCGATTAATATTTTGCTCGAGAGGTCAACAAGTGCAATGTTCCACCGTAATGTTGCTATATCGTTATGTTGAAAACTAATTTTATAATCTAATACAGTCTGAAAATATGATACAATGTTGCATTGAATTAGCCAAAAAATGTCAGAAAAAATGAACATTTTCAAAACGGCTACGGTTTAACAGTCAAAATTCCTACTTTTTTTTGCCAATCTATTACCCTTTCCTTTATAAAACTAAAAGTTAAGTCGCGCTACGAAAAGTGTTTTAAACGCAAATGCTAAATTTACAGTAAAGTTACTGACAATATGCGATCGGATGAATTCTTTAACTCTCTCTCTTAGTCTTTATCGCTCCCCGTGGAGCATAAGGCAGCCGCAAAGTTCCGCCAGGCCTCCCTATCCTGGGCGAGCCATCTGATTTCATGCCATGTTTTATTGGTGGCCTTTGCTTCCTCGTCCATTGTCCTCCTCCACGTTCCCATTGACCTTCCCCTTCGCCTTTTTCCTGGTGGTGTCCATTTCAATGCGCTGCTTGGGAGCCTCTTTTTGTCCATGCGGAGGATGTGACCCAGCCATCTCCATTTTCTTTTCGTGATTTCTTCGATGATGAAGTTTATTCAAGTTCTATTGCGGACTTCATTGTTGGAGATGTGGTCTTCCCAATTAATCTTTAGTATACGTCGGAGACATCTTCCTTCAAACCCTCTAAGGCGGCTTTCAATTTTGGTATTTGTCTTCCAGGTCTCTGCAGCATAGAGAAGGACTGAGCGTACATTTGACTTGTATAGTTTCAGTTTTGTTCTTAGCTGCAGAGAGGATGACTTCCATATTAATTCTTTAATTCTTAAACACTTTGGCCTATTATATTCCAAAATGATCAATTCTTTTTCAATAACGATCACTGCGAATGTCATTATCACGATCTATATTTAGAACCATATTTTTGTTACCTCAATTATAATAATGAACTGATTGGTAATAACATTAAATCAGTTATGCGTCAACTGATCTTTAAATATAGATAAGTGATATTCACACTCGTAAGTAAGGAGTATTTTCCAAAGTAACCAATTCTAATCTGGCTTTCATGTGCGATTTATATGCTACATTCAACATCATTGATGCGCTCTATTCACCAACTTGTGCTCCAACGCTTTAAAAGCTACAGATTAAAATGTTTGCTCTAAACTCTAAATGCACGCAACGAAACATCGACATTAAAAGCCAATTCCCTGACATTTGAATAATTTCATTCATGGAAACAATTGATTCGCATGAAGTTTTCTATCTATAAAAAAATACATTATACTAATTAAATTGTTATGACCTTTTTCCCCAATAATTTACTTGATTAATAATAGCTTCTCTAAGATGTTCAAAATTCAGGTAATAAATCTAAATTTCTGTTCAACAAGAATCAAATTAATAAATGTTTTAGACAATATTTTTTTAAAGTGGCATTTTAGTTCAAAAAGCACTTTAGTCTTGCTAAAAAAGGTGTTGGAGTTGGCATGGACGATTTGTTAAAAGAGATATAATTGGTTGACGCATTATGCATTTATTGAACTGTAACCTTTACTTGACAAGTGATTGCAATCTTTTTTTGCTAAAGTTGGCTGAATCAAGACGTAAAAGCTTTTACCTTACTTTTAGAGCAGAGAGTTTTTTCTTTAAAATTCCTTTTAGCTTTGCAATACTTTGTTTATGGCAAAAGACCGACACAACTTTTGGAAAGCTAGTTCAACCACTTCACGTTGTCCTATCGATCTGAAATTCGGCACATATACGTTAAGTCCTGGGCACCACAATGTTTTATATTTTCAGCTTTATCCCAACAATCCAAAAGAGTGTGTTTTCCTTTTACCTTTATTTGAGCATTTTCAAATTTATTTTTAAATGCGTTTCTTATACAATTTATGATGCGCACCAGTAAATCCTGGGATCCATTGTAGAATTTTGTTGATGTTGTATGTGCTTACTAGGTAGTCCAGAGTGTGTTCTATTAGGGCGATTTCCTTCAAGCTTGGTGAGGCTTCGCTTGCTATTGTTTGAAGTGCTGATTTGGGGAGTCGGTGAAGACGACTATATCTGATTGGGCAAGATGTTTGTTGTTATACTTATGTTCTACTGTATCAAACACATGGCATCTACTTCTGCTTGAAAGTTTATGCAATAGTTCCCACGTGGTGCACTTATCTCGAGGTATTTTTTTTTGTCAGGGAAGATCGGGTAAGCGCCTAGCCCAGCATTTATTGTGGCTTTAAATGCTGAGCCATCTGTATAGATGTGGATGGCTCTAACTGTGCAGCTTTCAATGGTTTCTAGTGCTCCTACTTTAAGTTCTAGCGGGTTAGACGTTTTGGTTATGCTTTCGTTGTTCAAAGAGGTTTTAATTCTTGTTTGCATTTGTCTTTCTCCGGGAGTACTCTTTGTGTTTGTTATCATTTGAGTAGGTCCTTGTGGGGCTATCGTTTCTTGATATTTATGCAATAAGTTCATTAGTTCGTCATTTATCTTACTGGATATGGATACAACGTTTTGATTCTGTCTGTGTGTTCTATTTGGCTGGCATATAATTCTTGGATAGTTTTACTTTTGTTGGTAAAAAAAATATTTGATCGTTGAAATTGTGAAGAAAAAAAAAACATTTGAATATTGCTTTGAGACGGAATACAAGTTGGGCTTTCCGATACAAAATCAAAATTTTGCAATATGTGTAAGCTCTCTCTCTCTCTCTCGCTCTCTCTCTCTCTCTCTCTCTCTCTCTCGGTCGTTCTATCTCTTTCTCTGTCCTCGTCTGCGTTTTTTTTTTATCTCTCTTCATTTCTACCTTTTTTATTATCTTTTTTTTTCTCATTTATTTTCCATTTCTCCTTGCTTCTATTTCATCTATTTCCTTCGTCTTACTTTTTTGGTCCGTATTTATGTTCATCTACCTGCCTATCACAATATATTATATTTATCTCTTCACCTTCCACACTTTGAGTCTTACTGTTTATAGAGACTGTAAAGATCTCTCTCTCTCTCTTTCTCTCTCTCTCTCTCTCTCGCAAACACATTTTTTCTTTAGTTTACCCAAAGTTTAGCTCAATATCTTTCTAGCTTCCAACGTCTGCACACATCTACTGTAGGTTGTTTGTCTGCTCTCGGGATCCCAGACAACTTTAGTTTGTTCACATATATCACATCACAGACATAAACATCTGATCGCCACATTTGTCAAGCCAGGCCAGCAGTGAGAACTTACCACTGTAAGACTGTTAAAAGAAAAACACATTTGTTAAGCCAAACAAAGCAAACATACCTAATACAAAAGAAAGATATACCACAATAACGGTGTGTGTTAAATCTAATTCAGTATTTCCGCACACTATATATTTATGTAGGCAGCTTAAGTGTTTGGAAATGAACAACTCTATTTACAGTCCTTAGCGAACTGTTGTGTTCTAATGTAAACGCACATATTATCGATATAATTTTAAAGAGAGGCTACGAACTTGGTATGTTTTTTTTTATTCAGTCAAACATTATCATTGTTGCTTCCCTTGAGGAACAATTGCTACAATAGTGGCCATTTACTGTTTCCTGTGATCCACTTATGCTGTCAGCTCCACACAGACACAGTTATCAAAGTGTAAATAATATAATGTAATTCATAAATAAATAATAAACAAATGATGTCAAAGGGATTTTAACAATCAAAGGATTTTTTGGTTGTCATTTTCATTATATTCAAGACATTGAAATAAACCCGTCTTTTTTTTTTTTGTTATGGATTATATTGTGTGCATTTTTTGGTTGCGTGAAATTCTGTCGCGTGATTTGAATGGCTGTTCTAACAAATATTTTATTAACAGACTGACTGAAAAAAAAAGACACATTTCAATGTCAATTAGTTTGTGAATCATAGTAACGTTGTTTAATAAATGTAAGTGTGTTTTAGACTTTTAAATATTTTTAAGACACCTTAAAATGTGATAATATAGGGTATAATTATGTTTTCGCAAAGAGTGGGCCTAGATGTCCAGATGTTAATGTCCAGGAGTTAGATATCCCTGATTGAAAACCTTCCCAGCAATCCTCTGCACCGGAACTGTATCAATCATTTGTCAGCCCTGACTGAAAGGTTTCGTCACAAATTTAAGGAGGCACAGGAACCGTCTTTTAGAACGAGTCAGAGAAACCATTGACCTTGATGTCAAATAACTGCCAAGTCCCTAGTTGATTGAATTAGATGAACTAATGGCATTGCCATGTGTACCCAATCCCCTTGCACATAAAGCGTATTTTACCAGAGTTGATTCACTATCGTGTCACAAGATACGCATACAAAATGTATACTTTACAACCTTAAGAGTTATATTTCGATGTTAGGTTATATATGCTGGATGGATGCGATAAACTGAACGTTTAATATAGTTGGTGCTTTTACAGCGAGTAAGTATGTGAGTTGGTAAGTGAGTGAGCGATTTAGTACGCGAGTAAGTGAGGTAGTGAGCGAGTAAAAAGAGAGAATAATTGAGGAGTGAGTAATTGAGTAAGAAATTGAGTATGTGAGGGAGTAAGTGGTAACAAATCAGTTAAAAGATGAAGGAAAGACTGCATGAATGACGGAGTGATTACACGATGGAATGAGCAAATACGTACTTACTCACTAAAGCTTGGATGACTCAGGCACACCCCCAGACCTGTGAAAAAAGTGTAATATGATTTCCTAATTAATTTAGTTTTTTTCTCGGGTCTGGAGGGTGTCCCTGAGTCTACCAAGCTTTAATGGTTACCTGAACTTAGTCGTGGTATAGTACTGGCGGCTGTGCATAGTGCTGGATACACAATCAGCTAGTATGCCGTGGAAACTGTTGAACGCTGCTTCATCGGCCCTATGGATCAATTTGGACCGACAGGTACTTTACTTTTTTTATTTTACTTGAAGATTGGTACATCAGTGCACACACAAACTCAAAACTAATCCAATCCAGTTACTTCCATGTGTGAATTAAATAGTTCCAGTTTGCGATAGTCGAATTGTAAATGGTACCACCCTGATAAACATGTATGTTCGATATCTCTAACACACAAAAAAAAAAAAAAAAAAAAAAAAAAAAAAAAAAAAAAAACAAACAAACGATGCTAGCAATCAATGGAAGCTTGACAAATGACTTTGTTTGTGTTCAGCCAGTGTCAAAAACAACCACATAGATATATTCCTATTTACATACAAATGGCTGTTTTCCCCTCTAGCTCGTAGAATAAGCGATAAAACAAAGAAAAACAAGCGAAAAACCCCCACTAAAAACAAAGAAACACAGAAGGCCGACCAAACTAACAAGTAGAGATAGTTGCATGAAGAAAGACAATGAGGGACAAGTGTGGAATGGGGGAGAAGGGTTAAGCGATAACTTATTGAAGCTTGCGACCATCCGCTTGTCAGTTTGTATCCTACATTAGATCTATTGGGCCCATTCGGGGGCGTCCGTGCCTCAAGTCTACTGTTATCGCAGATTGAATGTTCCGCTGAAAATATAATCTTCAGAATCAATCTGCCGAGCCAAGAAAATGGCGCATCTTGTCTATGGTTAAATTACGTGAACTGAATTTGCGAGGAAGTTTGTATGCCACTGTAGCTCCTAGCTAGTGTTATTGTTTGTTGTTTTTCAATGACGTTCCACCTTTATACATCCATTTCTAGAATTATTGGCCTGAATTTTTTTTTTACAAAAATTAAAAAAACAACAACTTTACCAACAATGGTCTCGCTCATTGCATCATGTTTAGTAAGTGGATCTTGGTGAAATGGTTGATTTTTAAGTTGAACGATTTATCCGGAGAAATCATTAAAAGGACAAGTATGTATATAAAAAAACAACAACTTTAAATTAAAGGGACAATAGGGCAGGTGTCGGCAACCGTTTGCAAACTATGCTTTCTTAATTATTCAGTGTGCTAACAGCCTAAACGCCAACCTGCTCTAGATCTACTCTATTTTGTATTCATTTTTTTAAAGACAATTTATAAAGCTCCGTAGCATGACCAAATTCAAAAGCTAAGGATTGTATTGAGTATTAAGTATTGAGGATATCGTTAATAGTGTTACCTTTAATGGAAACAAAATTAATACGGTTGTGAATATCTTTTTTTTTTTTTTTTTTTTTTTTTTTTCTTTTGCATTGATAGCAAATATAATGTTTATTATAGAAATTTTTTTTATATTAATTCCGTATGAGATTCTTGTAGAAGAGGCTCAAATTGTTTTTAACTCAATAAAAGATGAGAAACTAAAAAAACTGACTATTTTAACAATACATTTAATCACAGATTGCGATTTCAATGATGAGTTATTTTCACACAAATTTCCTGAACTTTAATACTCGACTCGTCTAGCGTGATTTTCATGTAATTTGCTTTAAAAAAATCTCCATCTTGGAGGTCTTCCTTGCGTGCCACTGAAAATAGACCTGCGTGACAAGTCTAGCACGCGTGCCTTAGATTGCGGACCCTGACCTAGACAACTCTTAAAAAATGCTTCTGCGCAACTTGTGGCGAACATAATTCATTGCTTAAAAAAACAATTGTAAGAACATTTTTATTTTAGCGTCTTTTCTTGCTCTTATAAAAACCAGCATAATACTATTTATTCAGTCGCTGGACCGATTTTTTTGGTATTCATTTTTGGCAAAGCTATCCGTAGAAGAAGCCAACAACCTTGGTGCCAACATGCAGTTTAGTACAGTCTGAAAGTCACCCGTCGCACCCCATATCCAATTGCACAGACCGAAAAGTAAAAGTAAAAAAAAAATTCACACACAAGATTGACTTCATTGAAAGGGGATATGACAATCACTATCTCCAAACTTTGTGTAGGAATTCGCAAGGATGGATGAAAATCACACAGGTAATTCTTCATTAAAGATTGTGAATGCAAACAGCGCAACAATGCCCTCTGATTTTATTATAATATTTTTTAAGTTAACTGAAAAGTAAGTAATGTACCCTTCGGGACCAAATTGATCATAGGGCCGGCGAAGCAGCTTTCACCAGTTTCTCTGGCCACAGCATAGTAGATGATTGTGTGGCCAGCACTATGCACAGCCGCATTTACTTTACCACAACTAAGGTCAGGTACCCATCAGAGCTGGGTAGACTCAGTGACACCCTCCAAACCCGTGGAAAGAATCCTTGTCTTCACCAGGATTCGAACCCGGGACCTTCGGTACGCCAGTCGAATGCTTCTGCTAACCTAAGTACCCTTCCCCATAAGTGACCTGTGCCTCAAACAAAAGACCCATCTCATTACCTGGCCGTGATGAGGTCAAGTAGTAACACAAAAACGATTGAACGGACTCTAGTCTAGATTCTCTTTACATCTCGAGAATAGTTCCCGCCGCCATAACCACCACATTTCCCATCCTATCTAATTGACAAAGCGGTAAAAAGTAAATAAGAAGATTAAAACCCAATGATCTTCTAGTAAAAGTCTCGTGCACTACCTCCTAGACCAGAACCTAATGTGTAAACGCAAAGATAGAAGCAGAAATGTAAATTCAATTTTTTTTTTCCGTGTGGGTGTGCGTAGCAAGCTGATGTCACCAAAATAAATAAAAAATTTAATCCAGATTTCGCCAGGGTCAAAGTACGGTATATTATCGCCTTTGTCACACAGGTGTGATCTGTCATTGATTTGGCAGTTGCCTGGGTACACGGACGATTAGTTTACAGTATCTTATCTGATTGGTGACGAAACACTTCAATACACACCTTGTAACATTTCTTTCCAATTAAAAAAAGCTAACCAAAACTAAACTAGTGTGTAACTTATTGTTAAACCGATGTCCGGTTGACACACAGCCAAGTACTGTACCTTCCTATTGACGGTGGCTGTTCTGAATTACCTTTCTAGTCAGATAGTCTAAGCATAAGTTCAACAATGGCAGTGGACAGAATCTGGGAAATAAAAAAGACTATTAAACAGATTGCAATATTAACTTTGCTTGTACTAATGGTGGCAGGCCTGGCAGGTGATACATTCATAAGGTGAGGTACCGTAAGACAATAATCTAATTAATTAACCAACATTTGTACATTTATCAATCAAAACACATTAAAGCAAGTTATGATATATATATATATATATATATATATATATATATATATATATATATATATACTACATACAGTGCCCTCACATAGGGGAGGGCAGAGTGGGGCAGATGCCCGATGGCGACACTTCCAAGGGGGCGGCACATGGGCTTGTAAAGGCTCTGACTACATATACTACATGTACATAAAATAATCATAACTTTAGTAACACGAACTTACAAGTCTCCAGTGTCCTGAATAGCTGATTAAATACGATTGTAAATGGATCAATAAAAAACAATTTGTTCTAAGATCTACAATCTCCATTAAAAAAACTATTTGTATAGCTGTAACAAAAAAAATCGTTTTTTTCTGTTGTTGAAAGGTTACAACCTCAACAATAATTGATTTACACAATGCCGTTGAAAGATACAAGCATACTTGCCTAAGACTTTAAGGTCCTTTTGTAAGTAATCCATCATAATATAGCCAAGTTTTGACATAGTATTTAATAAACGGGTGTACATGGGCACCGAGTAATGAAATAAAAGAATGGAAGGCACTGTATGAATGTCATTTGCTTAATTTGATGTTTTTCATACAATTTGTTGGCAACGGGAAAGAAAAAATGACTGATAACATGTATGTGTAATAGTAAACATTTAATTTTGTTTTCTTGTATGCTTTAGTTATCGAGACAAAGTATGGACATCCTCATCCAACACAGTGAAATGTCTGTGGACTTCAGTGATTTCATTCTTTAATCAAGATGAACTACGTCTATTTATAGTAGGTGGGCCATGTTTATATATTATTACATTTTTTTAAATCGTAATATAAGCTTCCATCCTTTGATTGTTTATTTTGCATCTGTACATTCGTCAAATCCCCCACAGCGGCGCTAAAGTTCATTGAGGGCTTAGGAATGCTTCACCACCTGTTTCCATCCCGACCTATCCATTGTGGAACTTTCTATTTTGTGCTTTGATGCTCGGACATCAACATATTATATAAACACTTCGATATTCTTTTTCCATGTCGTCCCTATAGTCTTTTCCCCTCTAGACTATTGGAGATATGTTATCACCTTTACACTTTTTAGCCTTCTCTCGTTGCATTTTTTTTATATTCTACTCCACTGACGAATATATCTTTACATCGGAACTTTTATTTTTTGTTCCATATACCTTAGTATGCTTTTTATTTTACTACATTCATACTAAGGCAATTAAATTTGTCCCTGAATATACATGATTTCATGTAACCTTTTCTTGTCAATGGCATGTCAGAAACGTGAGCTATTTATTGCGATAACACTGGATTCGGATTCAAAGTTTATACACAGTAAAACCAAGATTTTTTGCGATAAAACTTATTATAACATCCGTCCCTGAGTCTGACAAGCTCCGATGAGTGTTCGACACACTCGGTCCGCCCTAGAAAATTTCATCTCATGAATCTTTTAAACCTGTTGAAGGGTAACTTAGCACAAATTCCTTATTTAGTACTAAAATCTGCCTTGTTAGCTCTTAAGTACCAAGGTCAACACAGCAAACTTAATTTTACAAAAAGTCAGTGAGAGTAATTAAGTAAGTACCAACAGTCTTTGAACTGGCGTCTCATTGTCATGAAATACGTAAACTCAGAGGTCCTCAACCAATCTTGTGTATAAAGGGTCCAATTTCACTGTTCTTGGAGCAAATATTGGATGACCGGTCTGGTCCGAGGGCCTCAACAAATGTACTACGAATACACAGAGGAAATGTGTTATTTTGATATGTCGCGGGACGGATTTTGGGCTTTGGGCCAAGGGCTATAGTTTTGAGGATCCCTGTGTTGAACCTGAAACTAGTACTGCTAGTGACAGTTTACAAAACATTTTGATGCGGATGAACTCTGGCGTTACCAGGCTTGGGGTGTGTGTGGGGGGGGGGAATGGGTTATGTCTCAACCAACTAGTTGAACTAATAAATTTCTCTGGTCTGTGTGTTAAGGTTCGTTCATCCTTACCTCCGGTGTGTTCTGGCTGTCCAACATTGTCTTCATAGTTGTGGACCTGACGGGCAGGCCCTCCTGTATGCTCGGGTACAAGATTCAACCCGAGAAAAACAAACCGGTAAGTACAGACAGGCGCAAGCAATTTCACTAATTGCATGACGGGTGAAGAGGCTAACTAGTTTTGAAAGAGAGAGAGAGATAGTGGGAGAGAGATACAGTTTTCGAAAGGCAGAGCGTGAGACAGTAAACGACGAAAAGAAACGTTAGGACCAAACTGTTGAAGAATAAGCCGCACTAATATTGTTTGATTGGTCAGTAATTTTCGAGTATAGTATGTAATGTCTACTGAATCTGCTATAAATAGATCTACATTTTGTGGATAAGAGACATCACTGACCACTATATTACTATTTGAGTTATATCCAGTTGGAGAATTAAACGAATGAATCTCTCCCAGTAACATAATAAACAAGATATTTTATTTTTAAATTTAGCAGTATACATTTTAAATCCAAGATTTGCGCTTGTAAACCCTTCAAGAGTATAAAACTATCAGCCCTTAGTTTAAGGTTCGATGTTAAAATGGGCCGTATTGCTGATGAGAGTTAACACCCTTGCCCCTTTTACAAGTCAATCTTTTATGACTGACTTGTAAATTACAAGTCAGTCATAAAAGATTGACTTGTAAAAGGGGCAAGGGTGTTAACTCTCATCAGCAATACGGCCCATTTAATCAGGCACACTTAGGAAACATTTGGTTAATTTGACAAGAAAAAACAGTATTATTAACACATTAACATGTAATTATACTTCGTATACGTTTCATTCAAACATACTGAAGTAAATGCCGCCAGAAAACAAATAGTAATATATATCTATATATATAAAAAGACAGTGTTAAGCCCCGCGAGGATCCCCATTGGTCAATTTGAATACACGTGTGTCACTGACCTATCTAGGCCTAGCCCAATATACCGTCTAATAATTTTTCACATCGGACATGTGTTTTCGATAGCTCAGTGGTAAACGTAGAGGACTGCTATAGGGGCGATCAGGGTTCGATTCTCCAGTTAGACTATACTTTTTTTTTTCGACAATTAATTTTTCAAACTTTTAAAATCAATATGCAAATCTATAGGCAATATAGATTTTGTTAAATAAAAATATTTGACTATTTTTTTACCCTATTACAATATTTATTTACTTTCCTAAAAGTATTCAGTAAGTGTAGTTTATAAATTTGTTATCTGCACCCCAGACAGTCCTTTTTTTTTTCACCCGGGCAACGCCGGGAAATGTAGCTTGTATAATATATATTAATACGCTTGATCAAAATCGCCTTTGGAAGAATTGATCAGTGTAACGTGAAATTAGCTGCTCATCTTAGAGAGCATAGAAAGCAGAAAGATTGGCACATATATACAGCTTTATTCGAAATTCGTTGGCATGTGCACAACTAAGATAAAAGCACTAGGTGACTAGAGTCTATATTCTATATATATTCTACAACACAACATGTAAAACACCGTGCTCATTGAGTTAAAATATTTCCAAAGATAACTTACTAGCATACTAGTTATTGAACTTTAAATAATTATTTAAAAACTCGGGTTATGTTTTTCCATCATTGTTGACGACTAAACGCTTGGACAAAAAATCTATTGCATGTGTTGTTGTTTTTTATTCCCAGTTGCAAATGGCGGATTTCATGAAAGCCTTCAAGGTGGCTCTGTTTAACCAAATTTTTGTGGGAATCCCCTTTCTGACGTGTGTGGTCGTAGCCATGAGGTGGCGGAAGTCACCGTGGACAGTGGACGAGCTGCCTTCTGTCGGGCGTGTTCTCCTGGAACTGGCTGTGTTCTCCCTGGTCGAAGAGATAGGCTTCTATTACTCACACAGGTCTGTTTGAGTTTACTTTTACACCCACTGACCGACTTTGTCACCATTCCTCAATATTTTAATATGAAAGGTTAAGGGAAAGATTTGTCAAAAGATTCTTGCCAACAAAAAAATATTCCTCAAACTTGGATGAAGGCAAGTGCCATTTTATCACTTAAAAGATGTGTCAAGGGCCGTACCCCCCCCCCCCCCCACCACACACACAAAAACGAAACTAGTAAACAAAATACACTTCATACATCTTAACTCTTAGCAATGCCAATTTACAATTTAGACACAAAGAATTATACCAAAGTGAACGTTTATAAAATTAACATTAAAATTTGATGTATATGAATACTAGCTGTCTGAATTTCACGAATAATAAATAATACATTTGTGTAAGCTTACTGGCGGGCCGCAAAAATCCACTTGGTGGGCCGCATGTGGCCCGCGCGCCGCTTGTTTGAGATATCTGTTTTAAAGTCACTTTTAAAATACAATACACTCATAAACACATACACACGCCCTTATTTTGAGAGTTAAGCAACATAGAGAATAGAGGTGTCAAACCGTATCATTGGCGAACTCGTCTATATATAACAATATAACCGCCAGGCATTGCAGTAAAAAGACATGTTTGTAATTGCCCTTCTTTATAGCCAAATTATCTCCCATTGTAGTCAATAGTTCAAACGGTTATCTTCCCCCTCTATTATTTTCCACCAGCATGTGTCTTTTTTATGTTAAACTATGTTCTATTAATTTTTGTAACGATGGATCTGTTCACCATTGAATAGACCTGGGGTCGGCAACCTTTTGATAATATTTTGCCGAAGTGGGATTTATATTTCATTCAGCGTGCCTAAAGCATAAATAATTTGAATTGTCTTTCGGGGAGTCTTCCGCGTGCCCTTGAAAATTGCTCTGCCTGCCAAGTCTGGCACGCGTACCGTCTGAAAAAGACTAACTATAAGCTGAACAAATATCTAACGGAACTGTCTGAGAGACATAAATATGCTACTATCTGCTTTATATTTCACCGACAATTTAAAAAGAATGTTTAAAATATTACACTTAGTCTCTAAGTACTAAGGTTTTTAATGTAGAATAAAAAAAAAGTAGAAACCGCTTTAAATGTTTAAACAGCAAAGCACGTGCATAAATCTACAAAAAGGTTTGTGTGTTGGTATGTATGTCAGCGAACGCTGACACCAACACTGTACAAAGCTTCGAGACTAAGTGCCCCAGACAGTTAATGGTTTCACCATGGCACTAAGTTATGATGGATACTTTTGTTCAGATATGTTAAAATGACCCTATGACTAGTTTCCTCGGTTGGGCTCGATAATCACAAAAATTATGTCTTACATTAAATTTCCAATTCTTTTCTAACACGATGCAGGCTACTCTCGGATACATAGATAAAAAGATAGATAGATAGAGAATGAATGGATCGATAAATAGATGGATGGATGGGTGGATGGAAGGATACACAGATAGATAAATATATAGATAGATATAAGATGGATGAATGGATGGATTGATTAATTGATAGATGATTGAAAGGACAAATAGATAGACAGATGGTTGCATGGAAGGATATAAAGCTGGATAGATAGGTTGATGAATGGATGGATAGAAAAATAGATAGAAATGTAGAAAAATAAAAAAAATAACAAAAATAGAAAAATAGAAAGTTAGAAGATAGAAAAAAAGAAAGATAGAAAGATAAAAGGACGATGTGGGATCACGAACTTTAAAATTTGTTTACGTCATGGGACGAGGGATAAAATGCTCTGATACTAAATGTATAGCATATTGCATATAGTTAAATATATCTATTATATTTTAATATGTGAACTATATGTGACCAGATTAGTTCATCATCCACGTCTGTACAAGCACATTCACAAGAAACATCACGAGTGGACAGCGCCCATCGGGATCGTGTCTATCTACGCCCACCCTATTGAGCACGTCTTCGCCAACCTACTTCCCGTCAGCCTGGGGCCCATCCTCATGGGCTCTCATCTGTTCACCACGTGGCTATTCTGGGCCGTAGCCCTGGTCTCCACAACAATTGACCACAGCGGCTATCGACTGCCAGTGTTCCTGTCCCCAGATTTCCACGATTTCCATCACTTGAAGTAAGCTGGTGTTTTGTTTTTGGTGTTCTCTTTTCTTTTGTTTAGTTTCGGTTTTTAGCTTAGCCATTCAGCTTGTAGAAATTGATGGAGTGGAAAGTAAATAGGCCTAGCTAGAAACATTTGTTGGGCTAGTAACGCTTTATCGACCAAAAAAATGAAGGGGAGTGGGCTAATAGTAATAGTTACATTAAATAACGTTAATCAAAGTTTAATGTAAAAAATGAGAAGAAAAACAACATTGGTACATCTGTAATAGAAATATAGATGAGAATATTTAGCGGATATTCAGCGGGTCTAGGAAATGCGCCTTTTTTTTTTTTACGTAAATATTTAGCGGATAAATGCGTTCTTTGGCTAGTTACACCGTTTAATGTGTATTAATTTGGGCTGATTTCATCCCTTTTGGCGTACACAGTATACAGTGGTTAGAAAATGTATTTGGTGTACAGTTTGGCTTGTTGTAGCACTTTGTTTCCTTTGATCACTAGACGTGATACATTATTGGGTTAGCAGTAACAGAAATGTTACAGTAATAGTTTTGTACTAGCTAAATTACCCCGGCGTTGCCCGAGGCAAAACATAACATTAAAAGGCAAAGTTAATGAACTTTATTATTACAAGTGTTAAGCGGTGGGAATCGAATCAAGACCACCCATGCGACAAGCGGGCCTTCTACGAACAAGGATACAGAGACCACATGTAAGAAACACAACAATTCCATAAATAGATTATAGGACAATAAGGTCACCAAGTCACGAGTCTATAAATTATCCAACGGGAATCGCTCATACATTATATATAGCATCGTCATCATCATCATCATTGGCTCCATAGTCTCGGAAGACGATTAGATTTGCGCCTTGTGATTTGGTTAGCCTTGCAGAATTGGCTGTGTCTGTGGAGACCTATCCTTGAGAGGCTCTGTCGCATCTCTGGCACTTGAAAGCGGGACCGTTGGAGTTTGTCAGGGGCAGCCTATGTTGATACATATCATATGTAGATGAATACAATAATGTATTTCCCGAACTGTTTATTTTGGCATTAATTAAGTATTAAAGACCTGGTTCAGATAAACAAATTATGGACTCTGTGTGTGACATTGTATTTATTTACCTTGTCGTTGTTTCTTCCCTTCCAATCTACTAATTTTTTTTATTCTTTAGGTTTAACACAAATTATGGCGTTCTTGGAATCTTGGACCGACTCCATGGAACCGATGCCATGTTTAGGAAGCATACGGCCGGAGATAAAGACTTAGCTGACGCCAAGAATGAGTGACATTGCCTGTCAGGTTACACTAAGTGGCAAACAAAAAGTACCAACAATCCTCCGAACGTACTAAAAGATATATATATATATATATATATATATATATATATATATATATATATATAGAGAGAGAGAGAGAGAGAGAGAGAGAGAGAGAGAAATGTATCTCTGAAGATATTGACAATGGAAAAGAAATATTATGATATGCGTTTATTTTAAGTATTGATGTATAAATATTATAATTTTATAATAGGTATAAAAAAAAAAGACATTTGCATTAACAAATATTGTTTTAAATAAAAAAAATGTTTATAAAAATAGCCCATCGGTAACATGTTGAAAATATACATCGTTAATACCTGCTTTATCATTTGAATTTATTTTAAATGTATAAAATGATTGATATTATCAAATGGTAACTTTTTAAAGGAGTGTCGTGTTGGCTTTAAGTTGTTGTTTTTTCTTTTCAGTACATTCAGTAAAAAACAATAATTTGGGTTTAAACCCAATCGCTAACAATCTATGCAATCAGCTGCTTAAAGTGATTGTTTCGATCTTCTCTATTTAAATATAAATTCTATAATTTATTATTTATTTGTATGAGTTCTTACATTTTGTTTTGCATTTGTATATTTTTGAATAATTAACACATTGTAAAAAATTATTAATGGAATGTTTGTGTTGACTTATACAAGATGGCTGAGTGTAAATAATATCACTTCTATGGTTGTAAAGATATTTAATGCTGTTATTTTGTTATTATGCTGTTAGTCGGTGTGTTTTGCATGGCATTGCCTTAAATAAATATCACATACACTATAAATACAGAAGGACGGAAAGACAGATAGACTAATAATATATAGATTTAGGCCTACAAAGAGAAAAATAAAAAGATATATATAATGATAGAAAGATAGGTTGATAGATAGATAGATAGATAGAAAGAAAGATAGATAGATAGATAGATAGATAGAAAGAAAGAAAGATAGATAGATAGATAGATAGATAGATAGATAGATAGATAGATAGATAGATAGATAGATAGATAGAAAGATAGATAGATAGATAGATAGAAAGAAAGAAAGATAGATAGATAGATAGAAATAAAGATAGATAGATAGATAGATAGATAGATAGATAGATAGATAGATAGAAAGAAAGATAGATAGATAGATAGATAGATAGATAGAAAGAAAGATAGATAGATAGATAGAAAGAAAGATAGATAGATAGATAGAAAGATAGATAGATAGATAGATAGATAGAAAGATAGATAGATAGATAGATAGATAGATAGAAAGATAGATAGATAGATAGATGGATTGATAGATAGATAGATAGAAAGATAGATAGATAGATAGATAGAAAGATAGATAGATAGATAGATGGATTGATAGATAGATAGATAGAAAGATAGATAGATAGATAGATAGATAGATAGATAGATAGATAGATAGAAAGATAGATAGATAGATAGATGGATTGATAGATAGATAGATAGAAAGATAGATAGATAGATAGATAGATAGATAGAAAGATAGATAGATAGATAGATGGATTGATAGATAGATAGATAGAAAGATAGATAGATAGATAGATGGATTGATAGACAGATAGATAAATGACAAAATAATTATATAGAAATATTTTCTAAATTATTGAATGAATGAAAAAGCTCAGAATAACAGAACAGGCCGAATGTCATTTCTATGACATCTATTGCAATGTAGACTTATAATCTATTGCAATGTAGACTTATAATCATTTAGTTACATTATATGTTGAATGCATGCACTTAACAATATTATGTTTGATATATTTGATATTTATTGACTCGTGCTTGTGTTTTTTACGTGTATGTGTGTGTGTGTCCATTTAACGAATGTTTGACAATTATGAAATGAAACCAAGTATTATACTATTATATGGCACTGTTATTGCATTCTGTTAGACTTCTTTGTCCCTTATATAATCAAACCTCCATCTCTGCCCCTTCTGTGCCGACTTTCTAATCATCACTGAAGGGTACGACTAGATACATTGAAAGATACTAGACCAATGAAAGATACTAGACCAATGAAAGATACTAGACCAATGAAAGATACTAGACCAATGAAAGATACTAGACCAATGAAAGATACTAGACCAATGAAAGATACTAGACCAATGAAAGATACTAGACCAATGAAAGATACTAGACCAATGAAAGATACTAGACCAATGAAAGATACTAGACCAATGAAAGATACTAGACCAATGAAAGATACTAGACCAATGAAAAATACTAGACCAATGAAAGATACTAGACCAATGAAAGATACTAGACCAATGAAAGATACTAGACCAATGAAAGATACTAGACCAATGAAAGATACTAGACCAATGAAAGATACTAGACCAATGAAAGATACTAGACCAATGAAAGATACTAGACCAATGAAAGATACTAGACCAATGAAAGATACTAGACCAATGAAAGATACTAGACCAATGAAAGATACTAGACCAATGAAAGATACTAGACCAATGAAAGATACTAGACCAATGAAAGATACTAGACCAATGAAAGATACTAGACCAATGAAAGATACTAGACCAATGAAAGATACTAGACCAATGAAAGATACTAGACCAATGAAAGTCCGTCGTCAGTTTATAACTCTTGCTTGTATGCTGTAAAATATTATAAGTAGTAATGCAAACTTTCCATCCCAGAGCATTCGTAATCAAATTACCTTTAAATTGTGGACTTATCCCTCGGGTCTAACGGGGACTCCACTGCACAATGAAGAAGAAGAACCTTGTTATTTTCTTATAAGCGTAAGATAACGAATATATGAAAGAAAATGAAAACAATAACAAAAATACAATTTCAACAATGTCAAATTCTAGAAACCATATGCCGGAAAGTAAACTAAAATTTACTTGGAGTTGAAGGGGGCATAATTCAGTTAAAGAGGAAATACTCTTAGCTTTGCTTTTTTTTTATAGTTAAATTTTTACATCTGTAAGAGTTGCCGTTCTTGCATTGCCCCGAAGATAATTTACCTTACAAAAAATGCTTAGCAGTGCTTGCTTTTTTGGCTCCTTTTTTGTGTGTTTAGTCTAGAAATGTAACATTTCAAGTTAAACATTGACCTCAAATTATCTTTGAAACACATGTAACAATAAGCTTAACACTTCCCGTACCGACCTACTTCTATCTATGCTGCCTTCAGTTCCGCTATATACGCGCCCGGGACTGTAAGGGTTAATATCATTGTATCGAACTACCAACAAGAAGAATTAGGAGGTCTTACGACACCGGGGCACTGTCGCCGAGCGGTAGCGCGTTCTGATGGCGTAATGTATGTCCTGGTGAAGGCTAGGATTCTGGAGGTTCTGGAGGGTGTCCCTTAGTCTACCTAGCTATGATGGGTACCTGACTTAAGTTTGGGTAAAGTAAAGGCAGCTGAGCATTGCACTGGCCACACATACCCCTAACATGCCCGTGTCCACATAACCTGGTGAACGCTGCTTCATCGGCCGTATAGATCAATTTGGTCAGACGGGATTATTTTACTTTACTTTAAGACACCGTGCAGTTCGTTTTTTTCGGTCCCTTCCCTTCTCGTACATGTGGACGTCATAAGTCGTCAAAAAAAGTCTGATCTCGCTTACATTCTGACGTCACATATCTGTCCCCCCCCCTAATCCGGCACTACTATTATTTCCAATACATGTAGTATTATTTATTATAATATGTGTGTCTGTGTGTATTTTACCCTCCACACGTCCTCGCGCCCTTCTTTATCCGTTTGCTTGCTTCAACCATCTATAAATGAAAGAATCTTGCATGCACTATAAATGAATATATTGATTTATACCAAAACAAAAATACAAAAAGAAAACAAACAAAGAAAATATTCAATATCTCAGAAATTATATTATTTTCACTATTATTCAATATCAGCTTTGTCGACTTACTTACCGGTTGGTTGGGTAGAATCACATTTCAGATATTTTAAACCCTTACCATTTTTCTTTTTAAAAAGAGGCTTTGTGCATCAAAAACATTTGATGTTAAAATAAATTGATAAAATCCAATCTTATTTGCAGAGAATATATTATTGAATTATTTGTATGAAAAATAAGACACGTACTATTTGTTTATCAAAGAAAGATAACCCATGCATACAGTTTCTAACATGCTAGCTGGTTACCTCATTATCTCCCCTGCCAATGAAAATGTTTTTCTGTCTTCTTCTTGACTTGTGTATTTTTCTTCCCTACCGAACACACAGACTTGTTTGTGCAGAAACTATTTTTGATATTAATTTCTTTGATGTTTGTGTGTTTGTCTCTTACATTATTTCTCTTAACCAGTCCTAAGTCTATGTAAACAATTTATTTCTCTTTATCTCCCTCTAAGTTTCTTCTCTTTCTATCTTTCTTTATCTCTCCAAGTCACCCTCTTAATCTCTATCTATGTTGCGTGTATCGACATATTTAATTCACTATATCTCTCTCTCTCTCTTTCTCAATCTCTCTATTTTAATCATTAAGGATTCATCTGCGCTATGATTGATAAATAAATGTTATCTATCTATTTCTAAACGAAGTGTTATCAATTGTGTATGAATATAATTTTACTGTAAAAGTAATTTGGTCTTCTTTCTTTATTCCCATAAGTATTACTTCAAAAATTTAATTGGAGCTTTCAACATTTATGGCTTAGCTTTAGGCTACTTTTGGAAGTAAACTTTGTATATCTCTATCAAAAGTACATTTAGTATTAACAATAAAATATATAGATAAAACTATCACCATCTATCCCTATCCTTTTCCCCGTCATTCAGATGTGTACGGCATTTAGCATGTAATATAACAAACAAAAGTGTGTTTATGTGTCGTTGTCATTATCTGGTCGTATGTTTAAGTGTCATGTGATTAAGTGTCTGTGTTCAAGTGTCGCGTGTTTATTTGTCGGTACACCAAATATCGCCAGTGTACTCTCTTTGTATTATTTTTTCTACCCTTCATCAAATAAGTCTATTCATATCACCACAAAAACAACAACAACATACACACACATATACTATCCGCTTCATTCTTATGCCTATTGACCAAATTTGTAACATATTATAATCATATAGTATTGATATTCTTTAATAAAAAATAAATAAAATACGTAGTTGTATGGTATAATCAACCGATCTTAAAATACGTCAAGACATAATTAACCCTTCCCCATCCCATGTCAAAGTAAACTTTAAGACATAATTAACCCTTTCTCAGCACATGTCAAAGTAAACTTTAAAACATAATTAACCCTTTCCCAGCCCATGTCAAAGTAAACTTTAAGACATAATTAACCCTTCTGCAGCCCATGTCAAAGTAAACTTTAAGACATAATTAACCCTTCTGCAGCCCATGTCAAAGTAAACTTTAAGACATAATTAACCCTTCTACAGCCCATGTCAAAGTAAACTTTGAGACATAATTAACCCTTCTGCAGCCCATGTGAAAGTAAACTTTAAGACATAATTAACCCTTCTACAGCCCATGTCAAAGTAAACTTTAAGACATAATTAACCCTTCTGCAGCCCATGTCAAGGTAAACTTTAAGACATAATTAACCCTTCTGCAGCCCATATCAAAGTAAACTTTAAGACATAATTAACCCTTCTACAGCCCATGTCAAAGTAAACTTTAAGACATAATTAACCCTTCTGCAGCCCATGTCAAAGTAAACTTTAAGACATAATTAACCCTTCTGCAGCCCATGTCAAAGTAAACTTTAAGACATAATTAACCCTTCCTCAGCCCATGTCAAAGTAAACTTTAAGACATAATTAACCCTTCTGAAGCCCATGTCAAAGTAAACTTTAAGACATAATTAACCCTTCTGCAGCCCATGTCAAAGTAAACTTTAAGACATAATTAACCCTTCTACAGCCCATGTCAAAGTAAACTTTGAGACATAATTAACCCTTCTGCAGCCCATGTGAAAGTAAACTTTTGCTGAACTGAAAACGCTCCTGTGATTTAAATAACAAATAGCCAAAGACCACTACACTAACTCCATTATACACAATAGCTTGTTTATACTTGAAATAAATTACCTTCAAATATGCATCATTAAATACAAGTAATTATATACTATTAAAGGAGATTAAAGGAGAAAATTTACAGTAACAAATCAGACGAACAAAACCTTCATTTGAACTAACAGGTAATTTAAATAGTATTCGATCTAGTGAACTTTGAACTACATATTAATTATCTAGGGCAACATAAATAGAATAAAAAATATATTTAAATAATAATCCAAGATAAAGTATTAACCTTTCTTTCCAATATTACAGAAGACTTAATTCTACTGTAGGTCTAAGGAGATTTAAACAGCACCTAAAATACATAGTTTTAACGGTGTTTCCTATTATTTGTCCTGTTGTTGTTTTTTTAACTATAGATCTAATTCGCCTCCAGAAGAAAGAAAGCATAAAAGATGAACAGAAGCATAGAACAAAATAAAAATCAAACTTAAAATCACCTGAGGAGGTGTGTCTAAATGAGCTACTTAAAGATTACATCCGTTGCATGACCATCAATCGAGGTCAAAACGTACTCTACGCGGTTATCTTGTATGATCACTTGTGTTAGTTCATCTATGATCTATTATCAGCTTTGATGCTAAAACTGAAACAGACAAGACGAACATTTACATTTCACGAGACAAGACAACATGGCAGGGTTCAAGCTGATGTTGCTTTTGGTGGCTTTGTGTTTTACTTACGCTGTATCGCAGCCTTCATATGTTTTTAATAACCTTGAATTACGCGCCTACAGTGAATATAAGACCATACTCAGTGCACTGAATGGAGGACATAAAAAACTTACTTTATTAAAGGTCAGTATGTGATAAAACAACAATTTTCTATAGCAATCCAATTAATATATGAGTTGTTTATATATTTCTTCGTTAGTTCAAAGACTATAATAAGATGGACCGTTTCCTTTAGTAGTTCTGATATTTGTTGACTCGAGTGACTTCTTTTTCGGAATTCCCGATCACTTTTGCTCTGTACACTTCCGTTTTTTTTAATCGAAATGATTAAATTTTCTCAATGAAAAATTAAAATTAACTTAATCTTTAATGCAATCGTAAGAGCGTAGAATTCATTTTAAGACATTTCAGCCTTTTTGGTTGCGCGTAGATCAGAAAGAACACAATAGAGGCTCTAAAAATAGAGCCAGCGGTCCATCTTTTGATAGTTTTTGGTTAGTTCTCTAAATACTTCGAGGGTGTTTGACATATCGGGGCAAAGGTTAAGCGCAGGAAACATATTTAACTTATGTAAAGCAATATTGCTAGATCCTTTCATTAAAAAAATAAATAAAAGTATACCTTAAATATACAGGATCTTAAAACAATTAAATGAGTCGACATACAATAAATGACGACTATAGAAGTAGGTAGGCTACATTAAGGCTTTTCAGTTCATTGCTACTGAATTTTCTTTCTGTCATTATTGTCAATAATGTCATTATTGTCAGACATTGGTGTTTTGTTTGGTAGGTTTGTTGCTTTGTTTGCTGTGGGTTTTTTTTTTTTGTTTGTTTGATATTTTTTTATTTTTGGTGCTGGGATAGAGATGAGGATTTTGCTGTTTTGTTTGTATTTCTGCGCTGTTCGTTATTGTGTGCCTTATGTCGGTGTGTACTATAAGTTCTTTTTTTAGTCTTCCATTATTTATCTATGTTTCTTAATACACATAAACGCGTATGGACAGAATGTGCCCACGGACCAACTAGTTCCATGATGATGATTTATTACATAATAACTGTGACATTTTCTACACTATAAACTGTTATGCAACCGTAATATAAATTCACTCATCAGGAACAATCTACAAGACTGAGAGCATTTTCATTTAAGAACTGTGCTGACCCAGGCTCGGAGATTGTGGTACCAAACAACATTAATGTAACCCCAGATCCCATCAGCATCCCAGGAAACATCACCATTTCCGGTAACCTGTGGGTAAAGTCAGCGTTTGGCTCTCCTTTAAAGGTAATTCTTGCGCACTCATTGCATATTGAATTCAAAGCTGAATCTTTTTAGTTCAGTTATTTTTTTAATTACCTTTTTATTACTTTTTATTAACTCTTTTCTTGCTCATTTTGTTTTTAATCATTCTATTTCTCCATTAATTAACTCTTTGCTTTCTTGCTTAATTAACTCTCCCTTTATCCTTTAATTGACCCATATTTAGATATACTTTATGACTTCTACTAAGCTTATACTGACAACGATAACTTCTTAAACTGTTATCTACTGATAAAAACTGATGCATTTAATGCTCAAAGTGCCTAGGTTAAACTTTTGTCACATCCAGTTTTATCTTTGCATTGAATACTCATGGCTTACGGAAGGTCCTGGGTTCGAATCCTGATGAAACCTGGATTTTCCCGGGTACATGGCGTTAGTTGGGGTAAAGTAAAGGCGGCTGGGGATTGTGCATGCCACACAATCCCTTTATTAGGTCTGTGCCTTGGCCCATGGACCAGTTTGGTCCGATGGGATACTCTACTTTTACTTTACTTGCTGTATATATGAATGAATAAAAAAGTATTCAAGCCCCTTTTTAAACAATCGTTGTCAACATTTTAGAACCACTTCGAATTTTTAAAATCGGTTTTCCATTTTACGTGTTTTTTGTTTACTTTGTGTAATGGTGTAGAATGGCCGCTGTATTAATATAGTTTCATATAGGCTCGAGCTTTTTTTTATTGATATTTTGTGTTTAAAACGATGATTAATGGATTAATATGGATTTTATTAATTCTATATTAGATTAATAGACCTATCACAAGAAGATTCTTACATTAAAAATGTTATATTACTATTGAACGATTAGCCCTACACTGAAAATAATGAATGACTCCAATAATTCCAGACCTGTCTACCCTGGAAAAACGCTTGGAGTATTCTTGAGAAGGCTAAAGTGTACTTTTCCGAGGTCAAGTGTACTATGCAATAATAATTGTCATCTATCGCACCAATTATTCAAAATAATAGTCATTAAAATTTAAACAGTTGTTTCATTTAATGTTTAAAACAAGCAAAGAAAATCTGTTTTGTATTTTGAGCACAATTTAATAAATATATGTTTCAAATGTTAACGAAATAGACAGCTGGTGTGTGTTCAATAATTTTTCTGTCCTCCTCCCTTTGGTTACCTCAGTTAGTTGTTTGATCATGCTTCTTTATACTCTGGTAGTATGTTCAGCAGTTTTAAGTCTTTATCATTAAGAGCCTTTACAGACTCTAAAATGCCCACTGGCCGGGACTTGAGCACCAGAAGGCTCTCCATGGTCTGGTCAGACATTGACTCTCATTGAGGAATGCTGTGGTGTCCGGTTCTTCCTGACACAGCTGAAAACACGTTCGCATTGGGCACTGCTGTGTGGTATGGTGAGAAGCCCCAAAATGATATTCGCCAAGTCTTCAAACATCAAGCTGTCAGTATCTTCATGCTTAATTTCAGCAATAGAAAACCAATTATGTCCTTGATGCACCCTGACACATCAGTAGATTGATATAGGCAGACCTGCTCAGCAACTTTGTCTAGTGAGGTGTTGGTGACCAGGACAGGAAATCTGTTGATGATGAATTCCAGATTGCTGAACCTGCAAGACTCCTGCAATTTGACGTCTGCCACTTCTGCATGCATCAACAAGTCAACATCGACGCCACAGCCTTTGTCAGCACATCAGAGCACGACAGCGACAAGTTATTGTCAACAATGATGTTGCAAATCATTGCTTCTGCACGGGTCACATTACGCTGAAGTTGCTCCTCCCCAGCGACGGGCTCAGACTTCACAAGAATAGACATAATACTAATATTTTGTGTAGGCCTAGACTTTTCTTTCTCAACAGCCAGTTTCTGGTGCGACTCCGATTCGTCATGTCTCTTACAGTCATAGAGCCCTCCGTGTCCCACCAAGAAGTCGATATGACAAATAGTGCAGTGTGCCGATGTGTCACTTTTCAATGACACATGCAAGTACTTATATTTCATAGAATATTTATTTATAAACTTTTGCTTCCGAGCAGAATACACCTTCGCTTTTTTACTCGGAGCAGACTAGAAAGCTTCTTCGTCATCTGTTTCATGATTTCGTGCACGCTGTGTAGGCCTAAGTCAGACATACTTTTGATAGCCGAATTTGGACATTTGCGAGAGAGAAAAAAGGATATCAGGTCAAGGTCGCCGCGCCGTGTAACAAGTTAGGTACTACTAACAATGTAGGGCCTACAGCAAGCTCCGTGTTGTACAAAAACAAGTTTATAGTGACGATTTTACATCATTGAATCATTGATAGTAATAATTGAAACCCCGACGTTGAGCCGAGATCAAGTCTATTAATATTAATAAATAGTTGCTTTCGTTTTAGTAGGCTGATAAACAAAAGTTTTATTGTAATGAAAACAACGAGTTTTAATCTCTCCGTTAGTAAAATAAAACGTCAAGAATTTAAAAGAAAGCCGCGAGTAAAGCGTGCGTGATGTACAGATTGACCTAAAAACAAAATCGCGTGAAGTAGGCTTATTACCGATTGCCGTGTCAGACCAAAAAAACGTTGACTTCTTGGAGATTTATATAGATCTAGACTATAGCCTATGAAAATACAGGGTCCAAAAAAAAGCTACATTACGGGATTGCGCTAAAAAAAAAGTTTTTAAAACTCAGTAGGCAAGAATAGGCCACGAAAGCAAAAACTAGGGAAACCCTGACCTAAAAATAAATATAGAATCACACATGCGTTTTATTTCGCCTTTTAAATTTTCATGAAAGAAAAAAGTTGATCATTTATAGTTTCTCAAAACTTAAATTGGCCGATAGCCGGCACTCTAAACTCTTGCACCCAAGCAGAATAGCCTACCCCTTCGCTTTTTTACTCAGAGCAGACTCGGAAGCTTCTTCGTCATCTGTTTCATGATTTCGTGCACGCTGTGTAAGTTTGTTGTCAAACATACTTTTGATCGCCGAATTTGGATATTTGCGAGAGGAAAAAAACGATATCAGGTCAAGGTCGCCGCGTCGTGTAACAAGCTAGGTATTGAAACAGACGATATCCATTTTCGACCAATCAAAACATTGGTTTTATGTAACTGTGGTTTAGTGATCGTCTAATTACCGAAAAAAATAGAAATAAAAACGAAAAATTGCGAAATCATATTTTTTTACTCAAGAAGTCGTATTTTTGAGACGCTCGGTGTAACAGTCGTATTTTGTATCCTAAAGCGTACGAAAATACGCCCAAAGCGTACGGGTAGGCAGGTCTGTAATTCACTTCAATAAATCCATTCAAATGCAATACTTACCGGCCAGATATTAAGATGATGAATTGAGCTTAAAATGTTGAAATTCGTTGAAAAAATACCATGGCAGTCTTTCTCTTGTACTAGTAAGATGATCTACGACGATTTATCTAATGATTTGTGTGTAGGATAGCCAAAATTCAGATGTGAATTTGGCATGATAAAGAAGTACTTCACCATTTTTGTACATGATGTGGCTTCTATTTACACAAATACGTCATTAAAAAACCTAAGCCACGCCCATTGCGAACGCTCTATAAATTGTATTTGAGAGTGTCATGCTGGTTCATGTAGAGTTGTTTATTTGCATTGGAATTTTGCGCAGAGAGTATATTTGTTTTAATAGAGAGATATTTATTGATGATGACGTCATACAATTACGCTTTCCCGTATTTTCTGCTACTGTTCTAGTACGCACTTTCTATTGCATTCGGAAAGCTTCGAACGCTCCATTTCTAGTACTTTCTGCACCAAAATCTATGTAAGTGGATTCGAGCGGTCATTTGTCGTTGTTGATTTCTGCGTTGTGTTTATTGTGTGCATAGCGACCATTGGAGTTGTACATAAATTCCAGCTTTTTTCAAAAATACATCGAGTACCTTCAGTTGTTATAATGGTGAACAAATCCCTAATCAGACAACATAAAACCAGTGGGGACGTTACACTATAATTGAATTAGGTATACAAATATATTGTAATCCAAGTGAAATTAGTGATTTTATAATATTATTATTAGAGATATTGTTGTTGTTGTTTTTAAATCCAATTATTTAATTAGGAACTAGGGAAATGCTATATTTCTATTCCTTGTAAATCGTCATCATAGAATGAGAAGCGAGCGAGGGTTAAATGTAAATAATACTACTCGTGCCCTCTCTCATACTCTAATTGTCCGTGGTTTAATTCTAGTCTTACACTTTATAAACGGTTTTAAATAATAAGTTGTCGGGTTATGTAGACCAGGGGTCGGCAACCTTTTGATAAAATAGTGCACAGTAAGATTTCTAAATCATTCAGCGTGCCAACAGCCTAAAAGTAAACCTGCTCTACCATATTTTATTGTTATTTTTAAAACACAGTTTCTATAGTGCCAAAACCAAAGGCGCTTTACAGAGAAACCATGTAGAAGTCAGCACAAAACTGTTAGATATTACGAAAATAAGAAAATTTACTTTCTCATACGCAGTGGCGTAGCTATGGGAGGGGGGTCCAAATTCGAAAGTCCCCCCCGGGCCCCTACTTTAGAAGGCCCCCAAAGGAGTGTCAGAAAAAAACTTTGTTTGCAGGGTCCCTCAAAGGAGTGTAGAATTTTTTTTTTTGCAGGGGCTCCTAAAGAGGCCAAGTCCCCCGGACCCCCAAATCCCTAGCTACGCCACTGCTCATACGACTCCATGAACCGGATACCTGAGAATTGCATATGCGGTTAGGCCTATCCCGAGTTTTGTTTTAATCCGCAACCCTATTCTGATAATGCCCCAAAACCCGGTTCCATTTCTCGGATTACATTTTTCAACAAACGTTTTCAGCACAACAAAAACAACTAGCCTAAAAAATATAAATCTATAAACTAAATTTGGATTAATTTAAATAACTTTTAAATTCATGTTAATTTCCAACAGTCAATCCTAAATTATTTGGTATAGCCAAAAAGCTAAATTACTTTCTGTGCACAAAAACCTAAAGTGACACTCTTTTATCTGTATATAACTGTTGTTTGGTATGTTATGTTTGCTATGTTATTTTATGTGTATTTAAATTGTGGACTTTTTCCTCGGTTCTACGGGGTCTCCACAGTATTACGAAGAAGAAGAAATATTTCAAACGTAAAAAAAATAATTCAGCAAATTGTTAAAACGTTTTATATAATATAATACAAATTTACGTTTGTGAGGTATGTGTGAGTATCATCTTTTTTATTTTATGGCAAATCAAAAAGTATAACATTACACTTTCACTTTTAATTTAAAAGAAGAACAATTTAAATTTATTTGACTGGAAATAATACCAGCTAGAGATGGGTCGCTTTCTAAAGAACTGATCGACTGATCCGGGTCTTTCAAAGGAACGGATCCGACAGCCGATCACTACCAAAAGACCCGGATCAGTACTGATCCGTTCCCGTTCTGCATTTCGATATGCTGGTTTCCACAGTTCACTTAGGATCCGGGTCTGACCCGGATCCACAGCCTCCACTTCTCTCACGTAAGCTCTCTTGCGTTTGTGACGAATGCGAGTGATCCTTTTTTTGCTACCAATCATCAATCAACATAGGCCTATATAACTAACATGCGTTTGTTTATTTGCCCCCTGTTCTTTTTTTAAAGATACACACTCTCTTTTAACAAAAGACATTGTAATCATTCGTCTCTCCGTCATTTTGACGGACATAACCAATAGTTGTAAATAATGTTGATGATACAATTTTTGGATTATAATTAGCCAATATGATTACAGTATTTTACATTTACCCTTTTAATTTTACTTATTAGGTGAAAACAAAAAGGAATTATGGCTTAAATTAAAAACAAAAGTTTAATTATAATTAGTTTAGTAGCCTACAAATAAGCTTAGACAATTGAGAATAATTATTTCTTTCTAATATTTATATTTATTATTTGTTATTGTTTTAAGTAACAAAAAAAAAACGGCGTTTCAACAAGGGATCCCAGTTGTTTTTCTGTTCCCTTGACAATTGACAGCCAACATTCAACATGTACCAAAATGGGGGGAGGGGTAAATTACTAAGTGATCCGTTAAACGGATCCGGATCTTTTAAGTAAGCGCTCAATTGAGCTGCGATCAGTATGGTGAACCGTTTCGCCCATCTCTACATGTAAAAAAAAAAATGAGCCATTCATTCAATGCGATACTTGTGATAAATGGTGTCATGCTGCATGCTTGCATATGAACACCCCCAATTTATATTATATAGTCTTAGGAAATAAGACGAATCTTGACACTGTGTAAAGTGTACTAATTCAAAGCATTAAAAATTAAACTACAGATTTGAAACTCCTAATAAATAAAGTAGAACCAGAACTATTGCAGGTTCTGAAACATGGCTAATTAAAGATATCATATCTATAACTTGGCTAATTAAAGATATCATATCTATAACTTGGCTAATTAAAGATATCATATCTATAACTTGGCTAATTAAAGATATCATATCTATAACTTGGCTAATTAAAGATATCATATCTAAACATGGCTAATTAAAGATATCATATCTATAACTTGGCTAATTAAAGATATCATATCTATAACTCAGAGAGAGGCCTACTCAATAGTAATTATACAATTTTTAGAACCGATAGATCAAACAGTCTTACTAACCATAAAATCTATCCTGATAGCAGAAAGAGTAACAACAGAATCTAATAATAATGTAGAATGAGTATCTTGTAAAATTAGTAGACCCAACTCAACAACATCAATTCTAGACAGTGTATACAGACCAGCTTAGACCACCAACAGCTACAATATTATACTTGACCTATCTGTGCAAACAGCTTACAATAATTCAAATGAAACATAAAAATGCCGTAATTTGGGGATTATGGGGGGGGGGACTTCAATCTCCCTAGAAACAATTGGAGCATCTACAATCTACACCTAGAAAAACTTCAAAACATAAAAGAAATAAATGAACTTTTTATCAATACCATAGATTTACCAACAAAAATCTAAATTTAGAACAAATTATTAAAAAAAAAACAAGAAACAATAATACACTTGATTTATATACAGACCAGGATTAGTAATAGATTAGGAAATTATCCCTGGACTTTCAGATCATGATATTGTCAGATTAAAAAACAGAATAAAAACCCAACTATATACACACAAAAAGAAAGTGATTCATCTATGGGAAAAATGCAACACAACAGACAACATCAAGCAGCAATTAACTTCCAGATCAACTTTCTTACTAGGTAAATACAATATATAAACAGCCCAGTAGAAGTTATTTGGAAAACTAGCTTACCTAACAACCTAATAGCAATAATGGATGGTTTTGTGCCAACAAAAAAAAATCAAATACAATTTAGAAATGTTTATTTAATACTAAAATAATGAAATTGCGTAAACAAAGTGAAAATGTCTTTAAAAAGTTTAAAGCAACTAATTCAAATAGACTACACAAACAATACCTTTAACTCAGAAACTCAATAGACAATGAAACTAAAGCTATATATAGCACCCCCAACACACACTTTGCATCATCCTTTTCAAATCCTAGGGACAAATAAATCTCCATATTCATTGTCTAGCCGAATTGTCCAGGCTCACAGCCACAGCGAAAGACTAGTTTGCGTCTCAAAATTGTGTACATCAAAGAGCAGCGCACATCTAAAAGATAAACTGAAAAGTAAAAAGATTTATGTTAATTGTAACTGTAACTTAACATTTGGTTTGATGTTGTTTTTATCGCTAGCAATAGTTGGTATTGGGGGGGGGGGGGGGGGAAACAATAACTAAGACTAGTGTTACGTCCACAATCCCCTTGTGGCCAGAGCTGTGTAGATCTTGCTGATAATTCTCGTTAGTCCTAGGGGAGACTTTAATTATTAGTATTTATGTTTCAGTATTACACGAACTCTTCTTATAGTCCTGGGCACAAATTCAGTATTTGTATTCCAACATTTCCTTTCTTGTATATTATAGTAGTAGCTGAATCTTATAGTAATGTGTACAACACAATAGGATAGTAATTTGACAAGGAAGCTTCAGTGTAACTGTTGTTGATAGTTTATTTCAGGTGGTATGTTCAATATATACAATATATCTATTATGTACAGTTAGAATAAAATAGTGCAAACACAAACGTTCTCAAAGGAACATATTTTGAAACTCTCTGTCTTTCAGACAAAACAAATCATTAAATACTATCCGAGTGGTGCAAGGGATAGAGCCATTACCAGTAGGGGTGAAAATCATGGTATCATTACAAAACTCATAACAAAAACGATAGGAACTTCCCCTATTAAATAATGAGTCGTTCCCAGACTCTGAGAATTTGAGATCAACACAGAATCCCAACATTACCTAGAACCTTTTATTTTCCTACTAAACGTCCTAATATGGTGTGTAGTAAGAAAAGAGAGAGAGAGAGAGGAATAAACATTGCGTGTTCCAATTCTTGGAAAAACAATATACATGACACGCCCCCACCCAATGAAAGAAATAATGTACCATAATTACCCAAGTAATACTCAACATGGTACATTTTTCGTACTTAACACTATCGTTTTAACAACCATCAATCAATGGAAGATTATAAGACAATTTAAGCAAACATGGCTCACTGGCACAACTAAATTATAAAAAGTGTCACTACCCAATGGTAATTGTGATTATAACGTGATGGACAAATATTTCCCCGTTAATATTAATATTAACTAATGTCTCAACAAGTACAAATAATTCAAAAATATTCTAGTCATTCTTATTTTAACTATGTACAGTTGTGTGGATTTCCACCAAAAATTTGCAAAAAGTCTTAATTTTTTTAAACAAATATAACATTGCTCAAGCTCTGTCAATTTTCAACAGTTTACTTCTAATATACCAACCAAAAGATAAGTAATACATAACTCGAATCAAACTATAGGTTACTTCCCCTTTAAATTACAGTGTCAACTTGACATTAACAGGGTGCATACCTAAGATGATGATACTTCCCCTTTTCTCAAATATGAGGAGAAAATACGCTCTAGTTACGATTACTACAGTAATCTCAATATTAAAATGTAATCCACTATTATGCGTTTTTTGGCAAATTTGAAAGTTTAATATAAAAGATTGTTCAGGGTTGAATGAGTGCCCACCTTTAGGTATTTTTGTTTCCCTCCATTCCCGGATATATAAAATATATAACAACCTATATACAACATAGTGAATATCCACTAGTTTTTCCCATTCTATTACCATGATATAACAATTTAGCAATAGATTTCCAATATTATCTATTAATTTATACCAATTGATATTACATCTCTTTCTAAGATAAAAATTGTACATATTATTATTTAGTTCCATTCATTAACTAAAATAAAACAAGATAATAAATCAACTAGCTCAAAGTTTTCCCACCTAATTGCATGTGATGACAATTACTTTTATCCATCCATATCAAGTAAATACGTG
Organism: Anisus vortex; assembly: GCA_949126835.1. NCBI lineage: Eukaryota > Metazoa > Mollusca > Gastropoda > Planorbidae > Anisus > Anisus vortex. Next base: position 16,362,036 of record OX421502.1, on the reverse strand, counting down.
CATATTATATATTTATTGCATCATGCATCAACATTTAAATGGAATTTCTTTTCCATAATCAAATGAATTTAAAATATATCAGAACATCAATATTATACATGATTATAAGAATTATTAATACTTTCAAAAGACTTGACTTCTGTATGATACAAGTATTCTATAGGTATTCCATAATCAAAATTCAAACGAATGATAGGTTATCATGACACATTCTTAATGAATAAGTGAGATGATCTGAAAAAGAAGTATGGGGTCATTCAGTCAATCATGTAGCACCCGAGATAGAGTATCAGCTATGACCTTGTCTCTATCTTGTCGATGATACGGGGAATGGGATACCAGTCGGTCTTTGTCAAATTACTTAATTTCCCAAGGTATCTATAAAACTGCAGTGTGTGGTCGGCTTTTGGTACCATCACACAGGGTGTAGACCATTTGCTATCACATTTTTCTCCTATGTCATCTTCTAACATATACTTTACATCTAATTTAATATGCTCAGGTCTGATGGGGTCAAATGGATGCTGTTTAATAGACCTGGCATTCTCGGTTAACATTACATCGTGCTCTATGACATGTGTCCTACTGGGAACATTTGTAAACATTGACTTATTTTCATGTACCAGCTCAATAATCTTCTCCTTATCTTCTACCGGAAGATGTTCTAGCCTTGTATCTAAACTCTTAAGGGCATCTGTATTATTAAGTTTACTTTCTGCAAACTTATATTCTATCCTAGATAAATCCGTCGGGACTCTAGCTAATGAAATCATGGGGACCTCCCGTGGTTTACTCTTTTCCCTGGAAACATAGGGCTTAACTAAATTAATATGGCATACCCTCTGTTTTTGTCTCCGGTCAGGAGTCTTTATCAAATAATTGACCTCGCCAAGCTTTGACTCTATCTCATAGGGTCCACTAAACTTTGCACTTAAAGGCTGATTTTGCAAAGGTAGAAACACAAGAACTTTGTCCCCTGGTGCAAAAGTTCTAGCTGTAGCTTTACGGTCATAGTTCTGTCTCATACGCTCCTGCATCTGTGGAAAATGAATCTTCACATGGTTAAAAGCATGATAAAGCCTATTTTTAAATTTATCTACATATGACAAAAGTCCAATCGGTTCACTTTACGTTAGCCAAGTTATATGTAGGAGTTTCAACGGACCTCTGACTGAGTGTCCATACACAAGTTCGAATGGGCTAAACCCCATGGATTCCTGAGTGGCCTCCCTTGCAGCGAACAGTACATAAGGCACACCCTTATCCCAGTCTTTCTCGTTTTCATAACAGTACTTTTTAAGCATCGATTTTAATGTCTGATGAAACCTTTCCAGAGCTCCCTGGCTCTCAGGATGATAGGCACTTGATAGCCTATGGCTTATCCCTAATTGTTCCATGACTTGTTTGAAAATGTTCGAAGTAAAGTTAGTCCCCTGGTCGGACTGTACTGTCTTCGGTAGGCCATAACGTGTGAAGAAATTTGTCAGGGCGTCTACCACCTTCACTGTTGTTATGTTCCGCAACGGAATGGCTTCCGGGAAGCGAGTGGATGAACACATGACTGTGAGCAGGTATTGAAAACCGGCTTTTGTTTTCGGCAACGGGCCCACGCAATCAATGAGTATATGACTGAATGGTTCGTCGAACGCTGGTATCGGCTGGAGTGGAGCGACAGGAATTCGTTGGTTAGGACGTCCTACCATTTGGCATACGTGGCAAGTCTTGCAGTATTGTTCGACATCTCTTCTCAGTCCTGGCCAGTAGAAGTAAGGGAGGATACGGTGGTGCGTTTTTCGGACTCCCATGTGACCAGCGAAAGGAAGATCATGCGCCATACGCAGTATATCTTGACGATAGCACTTAGGTATTACAATCTGGTGAATACTGTCCCACTCGTTTGTACCTGGGTTGAGCGGTTTCGACTTTCTCATCAACACTTCATCTTTCATGTAGAAACATTCCGCCATTGCATCTGTAGTCTTTTCATCAACAGCTTTCATTCTGAGTTGCATTATTACTTCGTCATTCAATTGTTCTTTCACCAATTTCTGCTTTGGTGACAAAATGTTATCGTTCTCGGTTGCATCACCAGTTGTTAGTTCAGCAAAGAACGTAGCACTTAAATCGATGTCAGGTGTTTCTGTTATCACTGTTTCATTCGCATGTGTGTCTTCAGAACAGACAAACACATCTTTCGTTGCACTACACGGCGTAGCAGGAGTCTTTACCGACTTCTTTTTCTGCATTGCTCTTGTCAGTGCACATGTTGGGCGTTCATTGGCAGGACGTAGGTTTTTGTCCTCCGCCATCTTTGTCTCCAACACGTTAACCATGGGCTCGACAGTGACTCTGCCGCCCATAATGTCATTTCCTAATATCATGGAAACGCCTTTGACGGGTAGTGCGCGCCACACTCCCACTACGATGTTACCTGTAAAAATATCCGACTCGAGTTTTATTCTGTGCAGTGGAGCTTCCACAGCCTCCATACTAGCACCTCTCAGCACAACAGACTCACCGGTACTGGTGGCATCTGTTAACGGCACACTGCCCTCCAGGATCACGCTGACAGCAGAACCCGTGTCACGTAATATCTGTATTTTCTTCTTGCTGAGTACATAGACTTCTGTCGACACTGTCCCCTCGTAGACAAAGGGTCGAAAATCGGATAGGTCGTCCTCTTCCGGGACTTCAGGAACCATCTGTTCCTCACGGCCTTCTGAAAGCATAATAGATTGAGTACAGCTATTCTCTTTTACCTTAGATAGACTGTTCTCAAAAACCATCGACTCCACAACTATGGGCGATGCCGGCCGCATTTCTTTTGAGTTTCTTGACCCTGTGTTGCACACTTCTTCTGTCTGCTTGCTATCTTTCTGCACTCTGGCACAGTGTAGAATAGCACCTTGCTTCTTGGTAAGGATCCAACAATCTTTCTTCATGTGGCCCTCTTTCTTGCAATTGAAACATTCCACCTTTGCTTTATTTACATCTGTCTGCTTCCTGAAATGAACTAAGTTACTATTATTATTTACACCACTGTTCTTATTATTGTTTTCACTTGTCTCTTTTGGTTTACTAGCCTCCTTGGGCTCTGGTTTGTGCACTTTGGGTTTGTCAGCATAATATGGCTTTATGCTGGCGTGAATTATGGCATAGTTATCTGCCAATCTAGCAGCTTCATGCACATCTTCAACCCCTCGGTCTGAGATGTGGGTTTTAATATCCACTCGAATACAATCATTGAATTCCTCAAACAATATTAGGTTCTTGAGTTTATCAAACTCACTTACATTCTGTGACCTTAGCCACTGTTCTAACATTTTCTCCTTTTGTCTCAAAAAGTCTACATGAGTTTGATCATATGCCTTCTTTCTGTCTCTAAATAGCTTTCTATATTTTTCTGGTGTCAGGGAATAACTTTTTAGCACCCTATCTTTGATCACTTCATAGTCATTTATTTCCTCGGGTGTTAAACTCAACACTACGTCCAATGCTTTTCCTTTGTTGAGAGTTGACCTTAACAATAAAGCCATCTTATCATCAGGGAACTGATAATCTACAGCTATCCTCTCAAAAAGCAAAAAGAAATCTTGAACATCTTCTTCTCTGAATATAGGCAAGTGTTGCTTCATTGCGCTAATATCCATACCATTGCTGTCCCTACGATGGTCAGGTCTGTTCATGCGTGCCATCTCTATCCTTTCTCTGCTTTCAATTTCTATCCTAATTCTTTCCAATTCCATTCTCTTCATAGCTAATTGGAATTTTAGGTTTTCACTCAACCCTTCATCTTCATCATTGTTTGATGATCTAGATGACATATTTCTTACCTCGTCTCCGTGGGCAATTACCTCGCCCCCACTGGGAGCTACATAACCTTCATTGATATCGTTCTGTCCCACTTCAACTACACTACCAGTGTTCATGGCATTCTGCCCGTTCAAACATGTCATAATTTCTTTGGTCAAACGATTACGATTAGGTCTTGCCTGTCCTGCCTCAATCCCAAAGGACTCAGCTAATTCTTTTAGTTCAGCAAATGACATGGCATTAAGTTCCTCACTTGATATATTCGAAGCCATAGTATAGCGTTCGAAATATTTGTTATAGTAGAGTAGTATATATTGTATAATAAAATATAAAGTTCCAACTTACTATTTGTCCAGAAATTTGCACAATATAATATTAAACACTTCGTGGAATCTTCACACTTCCCAAGGAATAAAAACGCAAACCAGCTCTCTCCTCTTTTTAAAAAGAATAGTTTCACAGTCCTAGAAAACGAAACACAAATATGCCGCTCTCAGTACTACTAATGTCACAAAATATTTATAGGTCAGGAAAAAATATAACTCAAATTTTCCAGACGAGATCAACAAATTTTTTCCAATCCTAGATCAAGAAAAGTAGAACTCAAATCTACCGAACGAGACTACCAAATCTTGTCAATCCTAGGTCAGGAAAAGTAGAACTCAAATATCCCGGACGAGCCCCCAAATTTTGTTACGTCCACAATCCCCTTGTGGCCAGAGCTGTGTAGATCTTGCTGATAATTCTCGTTAGTCCTAGGGGAGACTTTAATTATTAGTATTTATGTTTCAGTATTACACGAACTCTTCTTATAGTCCTGGGCACAAATTCAGTATTTGTATTCCAACATTTCCTTTCTTGTATATTATAGTAGTAGCTGAATCTTATAGTAATGTGTACAACACAATAGGATAGTAATTTGACAAGGAAGCTTCAGTGTAACTGTTGTTGATAGTTTATTTCAGGTGGTATGTTCAATATATACAATATATCTATTATGTACAGTTAGAATAAAATAGTGCAAACACAAACGTTCTCAAAGGAACATATTTTGAAACTCTCTGTCTTTCAGACAAAACAAATCATTAAATACTATCCGAGTGGTGCAAGGGATAGACCCATTACCAGTAGGGGTGAAAATCATGGTATCATTACAAAACTCATAACAAAAACGATAGGAACTTCCCTTATTAAATAATGAGTCGTTCCCAGACTCTGAGAATTCGAGATCAACACAGAATCCCAACATTACCTAGAACCTTTTATTTTCCTACTAAACGTCCTAATATGGTGTGTAGTAAGAAAAGAGAGAGAGAGAGAGAGGAATAAACATTGCGTGTTCCAATTCTTGGAAAAACAATATACATGACACTAGATAGTGTTAGCAAGGCATTTCAAGAATTGTTTTGTGCGAATCCAACATACACACATATATATATAATCTACCCTAGGGCCTATATATATATATATGTCATGGATCGCATCTTAGAAGGGTTGACTTTCTTTTGATTTTTCAATTTCTTTTTATTTTGACTAGCTGTATAGGATTCTATTTTATTTTTTAATGCCATTTCTTCCAGACACACTTCTTGTCTCCTCCTGCTTTCGTTTAACTTATTTTATAATATCATATGGATCAATGGAAATGTAAAACTGATATTTACTGAGATTTACTGATAACTGCATCCATTTAAACGGTTATCACTATCTTTCCTTTTATCTCCACAGACCGACATCGTGGTTCAGAAAGAGGTGCTCGGTCACTGGATCAAGGTCCCCTGTATTGACAACGTTGGCTCCTGCACCTATGACGATATGTGTGCTATGTTGAACGTGAAGACTTGCCCGCCACAGTTCATTAAACTTGGTCTCCCTTGCAAGTGTCCTTTCCCACAGGTAGGTAGTGCGTCTCTTACCAGCATAAAAAGGGATAGTATTCAGACTAAGTACAATTGGGGTTACGGTGGCCGTGTGGCAGCTCGTTCGGATGGCGTACCGAAGGTCCTGGGTGGGAGTCCTGGTGCAGGCTCGGGTTTTTGCCGGGTCTGGAGGGTGTCTATGAGTCTGACCAGCTCTGATGGGTACCTGACCTTAGTTGGGGTAAAGTAAAGGCGGATGTTCATCGTGCTGGCCACACAATCACCTAGTATGCCGTGGCAACAGAAACTGATGAACGCTGCTTCACCGGATCTATGGATCAATTTGGTCCGACGAGTACTTTACTTACACTAACTCTTATCAAAATGCAGGACTTTACTAAGACCATGGATGTGCGTGGTACGCAATAGTATTTTTTATATTAGTAGTAGCATTTGTAAATGTGTAAGATAAGATAACTCACAACAGACACATGATTAGCTCAATTGCGTATAAATATAATACAATTATTGTTTCAAAAAGTAATTGAGTATTACTAATCAATAATTCACTTTATCCTTATCCATCTGTCAGGGTACCTTCAACATCCAGCCGTTTGGTATTAACATCAATAGTGCACTGCCCTTCAAGATAACAGGAGGGGTCAAGGTTCAGATATCTGCCAACTTCGACGGTGCCCTCCTCACCTGTGTCGAACTTGAGCTGGACCTGGCCTAGAAAGTGAACCTAGCCGCCGGACATCCACCGTCAAGTAGTTTCAAACTGGTGCGGCAATTAGCAGAGTTGATAACAGTGAATGCATTAACTAATCTTTCTTAAAGCTTAATCCTTATAATCTTGTGTAAGCCTGTCTCATTACTTGATTCTTACCCCTTACCCATCTTATGATTTTTCTTACAAAAATATAGTCGACGTTTACTAGACCCCCAAATCATTGTATTAATTTGGTGATGTATATACATTGTACAATATATACCATATGAATTGTGAACTGTGTCAATAATTAATATTTTGTTTAAACCAATAATATTTTGAGTTAATACAATTTGATTTTGAACTTGTTTCTAACGGCTCAAAAGATTTTGATGAAAAAACAATTTGCGTGGATGGATATCCATTATCTAAAGTGTGTCAATGACTTGCTGATGATATGTGGATATGGTGATGTTGTGATATGTTCAGTGGCGTACCGAGGGGGGTGCGAGGGGGGGTGCGGATCGCACCGGGTGACACCCACTCAGGAGGTGACACCCGAATGAAATCAAATAAAATTTAAATGATAAATTTACAGAGCTCTCACTACTGGTCTAGTCCGATAACAAAATGGATGGCGGATGGTAGATCATAATCAAATTAATGAAAATGACTAGCAGCACGGTGGATCATCAACATACAGCATGCATAAAACAATTGCTGCCGAAAGTATTGCCTTTAATGGATAGGGGGGAAGAAAAAATGGAGGGATATCCTACACAGGTTGCTAGATATTACATTGTTTCTTGCGAAGCAAAATCTGGCATTTCGTGGCCACAACGAAGATGAATCCTCGTTGAATAAAGGAAACTTTCTTGAGATGTTTGAGATGCTTTCCAAATATGACCCAGTGCTGAAAGACCCCAAATGAGACTAAAGTTAAGTACATGTACAGGGAAAACATCCTATCTTTCACCAAAAATTCAAAATGAATAAAGGCCGCAAGGTATTTTGGCATTATGATGGACAGTACACCTAATATATCACACACGGACCAAATGTCTGAAGTGATCAGATATGTTAAAATCCATAGTGGGAAAGTTGAAGTGAAAGAAGTGTTTCTTGGATTTTTTCCTCTAAGGGGGGAAAAAGCCGACGACCTCAGTTCTGACATTCTTAAAAATCTAAAAAAGGCGGACTTGATATAATGATGTGCAGAGCTCAAGGTTATGACAATGCTGCCACAATGTCTGAAATCCATGGAGGTGTTCAAGCCATTTTGAAAAGAAAGAACAAGAAGCTTTTTTTAATGGATGTGTGGGCCATTCCCTTAACTTGTGTGGTCAACACTATTTTACCGAAAATGCTTCATGTGTAACATTTGTTGGTACCCTTGAGAGAATGTTTTCTTTCTTTGCTGCTTCCACTCATCGATGGGATGTTTTAATTGAAAACACTGGGGTGCCGTTGTATAGGCTGTCTACATCACGTTGGAGCGCTCATCATGCTGCTGTTAAACCAGTGAAAGATAAGTTTGATGATGTATTACGGCGATTGAAGCTTTATGTGATCCTCGCGAAAAATTGGACACAAGAGGTACAGCACATTGACTTTTACATACTGTCTGTGATTTCACGTTTATCTGCCTACATTAACTTTTGGGCTGATATACTTGAACAAGTTAATCTTACACACCAGTACCTGCAGACTAAAGATTTAACTCTTGATAAAGTGGTGACCAAGTTCGACGTCTTAAGATTGTTTTTGCACAAAAAGCGAAGTCAATTAGTGTAGCATGCTATTGAAAAAGCACTTATAAAATCAGACCAACATGGGATTTCGGTAGAGAGAAGATTAAGATTCAAGAAGAGAATAGCAGGGTGAAAATTAAGAGATGCTGGAATTTCTATGCGAGAATAAAGCAGTAGGGAGATGCTAGAGTGTATTGATCGCTTTCATTCTGATCTCCAGATCAGATCAACAGCTTTTGAGGAAGTTGCAGATATGTTTGAGGCTGTTCAGCCCAAGATTTTACTGTCAGCGAGTGAAGAAGAGTTATTGGTGTCCGTTCCCAAATTAACCTCTTTCTATGATGAGCTATCCAAAGATGAGCTCTTAAAAGAAATATCACGGCTTAGACGACACCTAAAAGCAGCTGATGGACTGGTCATTATTAGATATTTTGAAATTCATAGCTAAATGGGACTTCATATAATCTCTTCCAACACTCTCGCAAGGCCTTAAATTATTTATAACGGTATGTGTGTCTATGGCTTCATGTGAACGGAGATTTTCAAAACTAAAGCCTATAAAAAGCTATTTACGCTCCACCATAGGAAAATAAAGACTTTCTGATCTGGCTATGTTATCGATTGAAAGAGATACTTTGAATGATATAGATTTTGAGGAGGGGAATGACAAGTTTGCAGTTTTGAAGAGCAGGATAGGAAAAATTAAATTAAGTACTTTTAATGTAAAAATAACTAACCGTACGGTTGTTTCAGTTGTTTATAGCTTTTACTTTCTAATATTAAATTTGTTTTTCTTTTTGTCATATTTTAACTGTAGGCTTGGTATAAAGAGACGAAAGCTATGGTGAAATTCGTGGACGGGGGGGGGGGGGGGGGGGGCTGACACCCAAAAAAAAAAAAAAATTCTAATGATATGTACAGTATATTAAAACAAACATATCGTGTGTATAGATGAGAGTAATAACACCACAGTTCTTTCCCCTTGGATTTACAGCGCGAATGCATACGATTTATTTTGCTATGTTTAATTTAAATTTAAATTGGGCTAAAAGATACTGTTCTAATGGAGAATGTCACTCTGGAAATTACTTTAAATGGCGTAGATAAACTTTTTAAGGGCCCTGGAAGTTTTCGATGTGCATTAGAGCAATCCTTTGATAGCCACTGGTTGTATAGTTTTTGTATAGCTAAATTTGGTAGGAATTGAAGCTTTGTAGATAGGGTTGCTAGATACATTGGTACCAAAAGGAGGGCACAGAGAGACAAAAAGGAGGACAAAGGAGGACATATGGTTACCAAAAGGAGGATACATTGAGTGTTTCATTTAAATCATTAAAATGTTTTAAATTAAATGCGGATTTAACCAGCAATCAGTACACTTTTACTGCCAATATGTATCTATGAATAAATTAAACAAGAAAAAGTATTGTGAAAAAAAAAATAAAAAAATTCAATAGATTTTTTTCTCAAAATGCACAATATAGTCTAATATTTTTTGAAAATTAAGCGTAGGCTCTTTCTATGACGAGCAAATTTTTTGCAGAAGATCCGCGTTAGCAATCAGAAATGTATAAATCTGTTCACATGTGAGATGTTTCAAGTTGTACTTGGTAAGAATGATGCCTTTTACAGAATTATCTGAGAGTCTTTTTCTTTTCTTTGTCCATTGAGCGTTTATTGATGATAACACTCTTTCCACGTTGATTTTGTGTCCAGGGATACAGAAAAAAAGTTCACAGACTTTTAGTAACTCTGAAAAGCAACTTGCATGTGGGGAACTTTGGAAAAACAAACTCCACTGCTCAAGCAAGAGTCTTTGAAATAACATTTAATTCATTTCGTGTACTAATGATTTGAGATGCAATATTGGTCAAACAATTTCACGGCAAAAAATTACAAGGAACTGGAATAAACTTTTCAAGTCTTAATGAGGTTTGACCTTTTCAGATCGAAGAGATCATGAACTTTCGGTGACATTTCCCGCCATTTTCGTAAACAAAAACCATGTTTTGGTGGTGTTTGACAATTGATTTCAACCTCGACGGACCGTTCTGGTATTTTAGAAATATACAATGGGTACAAGATTAGTTGTGAGGAATCCATCAAAAGTGAGTAGGCGCGTTAGGTTAAATTTCGCTTTGTTTATCAAATAAATTAGTCAAGAGTTGCGTCCTTGGTTATTAAAAAAACACAATGCGTAGATTCATAAAATCGAAAATTCTTTTGCATCAAGCAAATGGTTTTGGATTTTAAAAAGGTGATTCTTCAAATCTGACTTCCAGAATCCATCGTTTTCTTTTGGCGACCTCTTTTAGGAAATGAAATATAATTAAATCCCTTACAACTTTTCGTACAACCAGTAACGTAGCACACAGACATGTTTCAAATCAAATGATCGAATGAGACCGGAAATGTTTTTTTCTTCGACCTTTTATGCATGCATAATCGTAAAGATTTGTGAATCGTGAATGGTTAGCGTAATTTTCATCTTCTTAATTAATTGAACTATCCGACTTGTAAACTAGGACAAAAGTTTCCCGTTGTGGCTGAATAGTTCTTGAAATAGGACCTTCACCTTTATTCCAAAACATGCATTCTTTGCCATAACCGTTTGTTTAGAATCTTAATATTAATATTATTGTGGATAAATAGCGTAGAATCTATCTCCAGCTATCTCTTAAAACAATAAAGATGTTACATAGGTAAATTTGAATGTATGTGTGCAAGAGGATGTGAGGTGGGGAAAGAGACGATCGGTGGACAATTAACTTAACAACACATTCGATAACACAATCTAAATCTAATTCATTACATTTCCTGCTAAATACTCCGGTGTTTTACCCGACCCAGCAACTTATTGACAGTAAGTAGCCTAAATAAGAACATAAAAAGTGAAAATAAGGATTTTAAAATCCTTTGGCGTACAAATGCCGGACATTTTACGGGTTTTTACCTTTGCCTGCCTGTGTGGGTGTGTCTCCGTGTGTGTGAATGTGTGTGCTTGTTTGTGTGTCCGTGTGTGCGAATGCGTGTATGTGTGTGTGTCTGTCATCATTCAACCAAAGCTTATTTACCTTTGGGAAAGTACCTTGCAGACGGATCTATGATAATGACTGAGTTAAAAAGGGTGGGGGTGGAGAAAGGAAGGAGAAAGGTGGTCAATAGCAAGCGTATTAAAAAGCTAGTTCACAATTTAGCCAATCCCTAAAAAGTCGAAAAACTATAAGAAAATTAAAAATAAGACTTATTAAATATTTCAAAGTTTTAAATTAACATCCTCTTAAAGTTATGTATGTTAGACAAATTGTTCCATTATTCTAAATAATTTTAAAAAAAATAAAAACACGACACTGACATAATAAACGGCTTGTCAAAACTACGACACACCTTGTGAAAGAATATTGTTTAATTAAACTTCCAGGGCGACTGGTAATGTGCGAATAGGCTATGTTAGGATGCCACTTGCTCCACTAATGCCCCGCGCCCCTTTACTCCGTATTTACGCTAATGATACAGAAATAAAAATTACGTGCGATATTTAAGATTTAAGTACCCTTAAGTACGCTTAAAAAATGTCTTGATAGAATTACTCAATAACTTTAGAACCACTAATCAAAACGTTATATATTTTAAATGTGTTCTTTAAAGATATCTAAAGCATACAATAACAAAAGGATAATGTATAACTTTAAGAAAAAAAAAAGTTGTTTTAAATAATTTACAAAAATCCATGAAAAAAAAACTTTAGTTCAGAAAATTTCAAGTTTCTTTAAAAAAAGAATTTTCGACAAATTTAACCAAGAGAAAAGAAAAAAAAATAGAAAACTGGAATGGTTTCATTTTCTGTTCTATAAATATCTTGCTTATAACTATTTACCTGTACTGCAGTATATAAGATTGGCTTGTAGAATATCGTTGCCTTTTCTAGTGTTAACATCGCCAGAAAAAAAAGCGGATAACAAAAGTCAAAAGGTAAATCTGACTTACTATTATTATTGCTATAGATCTATTATGTTTATGTATTTGTATTATGAAAATATTGAAAAAGAATTCTTTGATTTAAAAAATGTTGGAAATAAAAATTTTGAAAATAATGTGCGATTTGTGCGATTTTAAAACTTTTTTTCTTATAAGTTTAAAGACGTTCCTTCTAGATAGAAGATTATTACGTCCACTAGGCCCAAAACTCCTGCAGGGCGACAGGGATCCACCGGTAGCAGGGCTAGAACCCGCGACCTGTCAATTGGTTTTTGGTTGACAGTCCGGTGATCTAACCGCTGGACCAGCCGGCTTCACAACTTAAAAAACACTATTGAATTAATTATATTATTTTAATCCCTCAGATAATGGTGTTGTTATTATTATTATTTTAATTTATATTATTTCACAACTTAAAAACACTATTGAATTAATTATATTATTTTTTCCCTCAGATAATGGTGTTGTTATCTTTTCTGCTTGTGTCTGTGACAAGTTTATGTTATTATGAAGTCAATGCCAATTGCCAGATGGTTGACTGGTCTCACAGCTTTAAAAGAGAAACACTGTCGCAGTGTTCTGACTACATACGGGGATTTGTGGTCAATGGGAAAGAAGGTGAACTAAATAATGATATAGGCTTATTGGAAGGTGTTGAGTGCTGCGCTCCTTCATACCCATGGTACTTGTCAAAACTTCAAACGGTTCACGTAAACTGGTGGTACGCTTTTGATTCACGGGGACTAGTGTCGTGTCCGGAAGGATTTTTCCTTCGTGGGTTAAGAAGAACGCTAGCCAACCCAGGTTACCTTAGTAACATTGAAGAAGGTCGATGCACTAAACCAGCAGACCATCCACATTACTATAATGGAAATTGTTTAGTCGTGGACATTTATGGATGTACAAGCGGGAAGGGACTATGTAAATGTCCAGATGAGTATTTTGTGGCTGGGCTTGGTAGAGATGATTGCAATCAGCTGAGATGTTTGAAAGAACTAAAATGTTGTAGGATGTGGGACAAGCCAAAAGACTATAGTGGAATGGATGATGTAAAGGAGAGAATAATGGATTTAACCCATTCGAACCTTGCCCTGCTAGGTCACTATCTAGGTTATGGTTGGACTGGTGGGTGCATGACGCCCTACGTAGGTGAAGGTTACAGACGAGTTGGCGATACAATGGAAGCTGATGAAAGCTTAGGATGCGAAGGATATAAAAGTGATCACAGACTGAACCTGGCTTACGGAAACTTTAGACTTGAAGTGAAGAATATAACTTACGGAGAAAGAATTTTTGATGCACTTCAACCAGAGACGATTGATTTTGGCGTAGTCATAAACAACGACTCCTCTGAATCGACGGTATCAAATGTAATGTCCAAAACAGTGGTTAGAGCAGTTACGCACACTGTTGCTAATTCTTGGAAAGAATCCCATTCTCTAGGTGCAAAGTTTACTTACTCGAACAAGCTCTTCGATTTTGGTGTGAACGTAGAAAATTCCTATACATTCGAATATGAAAAATCGTCTACTACTACAAACAGTGAAAACAAACAAGATTCCAGAACATTCACTACAAATTTATCGAAAACTCTGGAGCCGTATTCTAAGAAGAAATGGAGTATAATTTTATCCAAGACAAGAACTACTCTGCCATATACAGCTGTAATCCTTGTTAAATGCACAGTGGATTTCCAGGGATTTTTGAGATGGGGAGGAGGATATCACGGCCAAGATACCAACTACCATCAGAACTATCGTGGGAGCGGAGACCGCCCTACATTTCACTATCAATTCGGAGACGACTCTGAACCATTCTACTCAGCTCTAAATAGACAGAGCAGTAGGAATTCTGCACCCTGGCAATGGAATGAATTGAAAGCGAAATATCCATACGTACAGCCATTGATTGACGACTTGACAAAAGAAAGTCACTACGAGTTTACACTTAAGGGTAAATTTGAAGACGTCATGGGCACATCAATAGAACAGAGATGGGATGACCTCACGAAGACAAAGCGTGAGACTTTGACCTCTAGATTTCCCAAATACGAAGTCTTAAATGGTTTTTACATTGCCAGACCTGGGGCTGATGACGTCCCTGCTAAAGTGGTGGCACCCAAGATAGTCTTGGACAATGCTATACGCTGTGATTTCGATGCTCCACTTAACATTACCACTATAATATAAGACTTTTTTTTATTATAGTCAGTCGGGTTGAACTTATGTTAAATGCTCATATTTGACTCAACCACTGAAAATCATGTTTGTTGTTTACCATTTGACCATTGTTCTAATTTCTAAGTATCAAAATATATCTTATAATAAAATTGACACATTTAATTTGAAGGTAAACTAAAGCAGAATAAAATATTGAAATAGATGTAATCAAATAATGTTATTGTTAATGCTAAACATTTTTTAAAGAGTATAGATTCAAGCCAGTCGGCTTCATTAAAGTTTATTTTTTTATTTTATAACAGTATATAATGAAGTATTATAAAACTATGATATAAATACTGGCTCTCAATGTTGATCTTTTTATACAACATTCAAAGTTAAATCTGAAAACTATTTGTTGTTGTTAGTTCAAACAAAATAGTCTATTGAAATTTTGAAACTTGACAACATTATATTTATTTATATTGATGTATACAAACCAATAAATTAACATCATAGAAAACAATAATAAAAAAAAAGCCAGATTATATAAACCACCAATAAGCTTATAACACGTTAATACTTTGTATAGAAGGCGTTTCTGTAACATATAAGATTAAGATAACAATAATACAAATTATGGGGGTACGGTAGCCGAGCGGCAAGCTAGGACTTTGAATCCTGGTGCAGGCTAGGACTTTGAATCCTGGTGCAAGCTAGGACTTTGAATCCTGGTGCAAGCTAGGATTTTTTCCCGGGTCTGGAGGGTGTCCCTGAGTCTACCCAGCTCTGATGGGTACCTGACATTAGTTGGGGTAAAGTAAAGGCGTCTGTGCATAGTGCTGGCCGCACAATCCCCTAGTATGCCGTGGCCACAGAAACTGATGAACGCTGCTGCATCGGACCTATGGATCAATTCGGTCCGACAGGTATTAAAAAAAAAAAAAAATTATAACTTTAGATATCGCTGCCAACAAACAGAATGTAAAACCAGAACACATTTAACACTGAGTAGCAAAAACATACATAGGCTAGATATATATTTAAAAAATACTTTATTGATTGCATGCCAGAATGCTTTTAATTGTCTCTTCCCACATTTTTATTATTATTACGAAAATATATTTTTGAGCACTTTTTATATTGTTTCAGTCGATATGTATACTTTGCATAAAAGAGCTAGATTAGACAATTATTAATTGTTATAGTTGTTAATGCCATATATGTGTATTATTATTATCTTTGTATTTTTTGTTGTTGTTGTTTTTTGTTGTTGTTGTTATTTTAGGGGGGGGGGGAGATAAGAAGATATTATATAAATAACTTACATGTATATACATATATCTGATAGATAGATTTTGAATTTATTATTTAGTATTATCCCATATTATTATTTTTTTAACCTTTGTCCAATCTGGTTATGCACAATCATTCTTACACTTTCGTAGTGCCGGCTCAATGGCTGCTGGCGCCCTGGAAAAGTTCAACGTCGGCGCCTTTTTTAGGTCAAACTATTTTTTTTCTGTTTTTTTGTTTGTTTGAACGTGGTGCCTGGGGGAGCTGCCCGAGATGCCGTTTTTTTTTAACCCGTCACTGGTACGGAATCTCTAGACGTTTTTTTTACACACCATAACCTAGTTTTCGCTCCGCTCATACTTCAAGACCATCTAGCTCAGGCATGTCCTGCGGCCCTTTTCAAACATATCCATGGTCCGCAGGCCGCAGCACGAAGAGCAAGAATGGGATTTAAATTAGGAAGGGTTTTCCATTATGTTACAATGAAAGGTAGAAGTTACCATGTAAATACTAGTATTCACTCTCACATGTAACCAAAAGTAAAAGGCAACAAATATACAAAGTATATATGGCAGTTACAGATGCCATATGAAAATTTGGTTTAGATTCATTAGATAAAAAAAAACTCTGTCAATCTGAATCTTAACTGAACTTTGCCAAGTACAAGAGTCCCCTGGAGTTATTATCAAAAGATTTTTTAGAAGGATTTCACGATTTCTTTTAAGCAATTTTTCTTTAGTTTTTCTCGAAACGGATTTTACGATTTAAAAGAAAATAAATATTAGCTTGCATTGTTTTATTTATTTTTTATTTCAAATTGTTGAGAAATAGTTTAAAGTATTTTTCTAGGAGTTTGTTTGCCAGTGGTGTCGAAGTCAAGTAAAAACATGAAACATTTAACAACTGCTTAAAGGTTATGCAAGAGTTGGTATTTATAAACGTAATGAAAAGATGTTGTTTTGAGCAGGGTGCAGCAAATAGGCAAGTCATATCCAGAAGCGGACTGATACCCTTAGATCATGCTTTCAAAGTCTCCTTTTGAATTCATAATATAAACAATAATATGTTATAAATGTTTAATTTAGTTCAATGTAACATAACTCCAGTAACAAAATGGCAAACGTTAACCCTTACAGTCGCGGGCGCGTATATAGCGGAACTGAAGGCAGCATAGATAGAAGTAGGTCGGTACGGGAAAGGTTAATATTGTTTTTAGTTATTTTTTTTTAAATCCGGGTAGAATTTATGTGAGCATTACGTGAAGCGCACAATTTTTAAAGGAAATTTAGACATTCTTGTCTATTACACCTTAGTTTTTGCTTTTCATTGAAAAATATTACATTTAAAAAAAAAGTTTTCTGAAAAAATAACTTTTCAATTTTTTTTAAATCATGGTTAACAAAAACAGATTTTTCAAGAAAATATAAGCACTGTCACAAAACAAAAATGGGTCAAGATCAGGTTGACCTCGTGCTCCTTGTCAGCCACATAATGTATGATTTATACGGTAGGTCTATAACAGCGATGGCGAACCTATGGCACGCGTGCCACAGCTGGCACGCAGAGCCATTTCTGTGGGCACGCGAGCACTTACCAAAAATGGGACAGCTTAGTTATGGCCCCACCGTTAGGGACGGGATCGTCGATTTAAAACAGCCGTTTTGTCAGAAAGAAAAGAGTTTCTTCAAGAGAAATTGGGATAGTATCACTCTCATCTCTAGTTTTTGTAACTATCTTTCTTAAACAAATCATCTGTCAGAAGCAAGCTTTCAAATGTCACTCTGCATAGCAAAACATTGTAAGCCCCTTTCTAATGAGGATTTTCTGAAAACGGCCATGTTGACCAAGAGTAAATCCCTTTTTAATGATTTTCCAAACGAGGATAAAACTATACAACACATCTCTGAGATACGATTATGGAAGCTTTTTGGGCACAAGATATAAAACCATCAAAAAAGTTGTTTCAGTTACTAGTGACGGGGCACCTTGCATGGTGGGGAACGCATCTGGTTTATACAGTTCTTTGTTAAAGAAGCAAAACACCCAGTCGTTCAGTTTCACTGTATTATACAACAAGAAGCTCTTTGTGACAGGGATAGTAGCAAGAAATTAGATGATATCCTCAAAGATGTCAAAAAACATCATGCTCGACAGTTTCACGCACTTCTTGATGAGGTCAAGGCGCAGTATAGTATTTTACTCATGTGCAATAATGGCAGTTGGCTGAGCAGAGGACGAGTATTGGAGAGATTTGTAGCATGCTTGGATGAAATTAGGCTGTTTATGATTCAAAAGGGGCAGGATTTTGCACAGCTCACTGATATGATTTGGCTTACCAACCTCATGTGTTTTTTTTTGCATATTGCACAGCACACTTCAATCAGCGGCGTAGCTAGGGGAGGGGGAGGGGGTCCAAATTCGAAAGTCCCCCGGGCCCCTAATTGAGGGGGGGGGCCCCAAAGAAGTGTCCGAATTGTTTTTTTTCTCATGTCATAATGTCGAATGTCAAAATGCAGGGGCCCCTAAAGAGGCCAAGCCCCCCGGGCCCCCGAATCCCTATCAACGGCTCCGACTTCCATGAACTGAATAAAAACTGCATTTACAAAGTTCTATAACATATACTGACAGTCCTACAAGCCATCAGGAAATCTACAAGGAATTAGAAAATTCTTTGTAGCAGCTGCAAAGGAGACTTTCAGTAATAGATGGAGACAAAACCCTCTGTTTTCTTACGTTCACAAATAAAGCCATATTTGAAGAACTTGTCTTTGTGGTTAGATTTAGGAAATCTGCCAACGAAGCTGTTGGAATTTCAAGAAAGCTCTCTCTGCAAAAGTAAATTCTATTATCTGCGTGAAACTCTTGAGAAGATAGAGTGTGAAAGGGTGGCAAAGGACAGCACAATTGGTAGCTGTGGTGATAAAATCCTTATAGTGTGGAGTTATCTGCCAAATAATTTCAAGTCGATGAAAGCACTTGGGATGGCAATTCTTACTTTGTTTGGGTCATCTTATGCTTGTGAGCAGCTGTTTTCAACTTTAAATTATATCAAATCTGATGCCAGAAACGGACTGACAGATGACCTGAGTGCAGCATGTATCGCTCTTAAAGTTACGGAGTATGAGGCTTGACAAATTATCAGCATGCAGTCAACAGCAAAAATCACATTAACTTTGCAAAATCATGCTAAATGCACACAGTAAACTGTAATTGTAATATATATTTTTTTCATTAACTACAGTTCATGTTTTTTTTTATATATAAAAGACTGTTTGTATCAATCAAAGATCTGTACATTTTTTATATTTATTTCACACTAGGCGAAAGATTTACTAGTTTGTTCTCTTTTTTTTTGTTTTCACAAGTCTTTATTCATATAAATTGCATTGACAATAGCTTTGATATCAAGTTACATAAAGATAGGATAGAAGAAGGTAATTTCAATTTTCAAAACTAGAGGATAGAAGACATTGCATGGAGACTATATTTTAATAATAACATTTGTAGTATGGAAGGATCTTTTATCTCATTCATTCTATTTATTTCTTAATTAATTCCTTTATTCTATTCAATCAATTCATTTGCTTTACATAATTGTTACATTCATCTTTTCTTTCCAACACCAGTATTTTACATTTATTTTTTGCTTATGGCATCTGTCCATATAGTAGTTATATAAAAGTTATAACAAATTGTAACGATATATATGCATATTTGCGAGTTTGAAAACAAGGAGAAACAAACAATTAATATTTTATGTACAATCCATATTTCATGGTTCAGTCCCCTTGAAGGGTAGGTGTTTGCAAAATAAATATTGTTTACATTTTATAGAAGGGAGAGAGATACCCTGGGAGTAAAAGTGGAAAATCCTTCTGTTCCCCTTACAGTTGGATTGAAAGTAGACAGCAGAGTATGGAGGGGGAGGGGGGAAGGGGGGCGTGTTGCTACGGTTCGATGAACCATAACGAAGACGCGGAGTGAGAAAACGGGGGGGGGGGGGCTTGAAAGGGTGGGGAGGGGGTGTTATAAAGGGGGCGACTATCACTTGTGGTTACTCGGGAAACTGGTCTCATGTATTTTTATAAGAATTGAAAAAAGTAGTACAAAAAAGTATGGCGACATGTCTGAAGTGGGAAGCAAAGGTATCAAAATTTGAAAACATTCAAAAAAGCAGGTGCAATTTAAAGCATGGAAACAATGATATAATTTATGAATGAGCAAAAGGCCTGAAAGTAATACAGAGTTGAAGTGAAATAAAAACAAAAGTTTTATTTACAATTTTCGGGAGATGATGATATGGTCAAAATAAGCAAGGTTAAAGTGTAAGAGGTTTACAGTTTATCCGAAGTGGGAAAGTACATGAGAAATTTCAAGCGTACATTAAAATATTGTTCATTAATAAGAAATAACAATTATATGATGGAATAGTTATGCAAAGTATAAATGAAACAAAGGGTATGAACAGATTACACAGTTTTTAATGGGGGCAGTATAGGAGGGCTCAGTGTGCTACCGAGTTTCTCTCCCTTGCACGACGCGTGGCAACCGATACTGTCTGTATCAGCTTGACACAGGGTCGTTGGACTGGTTTTTATTTTTAGTCGAGGTGAGCTCGTGACTGGTGAGTTAGTTGGTCGTATTAAGTCACTGTGTTACAATGTTAGGTCATGCATGGATGGTGGTAGTAAAATTTTAGGTGGGTCTTAAAATAGCTATTAAAGGGTTGTTTTTATTTTGTATTTACTGTCTGTTCTTTCTTTAATAAGTTATTTTGTGTGGGAAATTCGTTTCATGGTTCAGAAGAGGTATGGGTTTACTTGTCTGTATCTATCAGAAGAGGGGGAGGAGTTTTATCGAGGTCTATCTCTGCTTCTTCCTCCTCTGTCTCCTCGGCCCACGAAACCCGTCTATGGTGTGGTGTGTCTCCATGAGTCTGCTCGCCCGGGTTCTTTACTTCCGGGTGGTCCTGGTCTAGCCTTTCTGATTGGTTATAGTCATTTTCTTCTATGTAAGTCTGTTCTCGTTCCTCTGTGGGCGCCTGGATTGGTCTTTGTTCATAGCATGTTATATTGCTTGTATCGTCCGCCTCTAGATCATCCGGAGGTATGGGGTTGGGCGAGAATTCGGTATGACTTGTACGCCGTATCCCAAGGGGTTCCCCTGGTGGGGTCTTCTTTCTAGTTATCTCAATTATCCCAAGACAGCGTGAGAACTTCTTTTGATCGGGAGGTGGGTCTATTGGGGGTGTAGTACTAGGGCAGCTAGGTCCGTTGTGAATGGACTTGTGTAGTCTTCGACGTTTTTTCCTCGGGGTCTGTGAGCTTAGGGGTGTTTTGGGAGTTTCTTGTGGAGGGGGAGGGTCCTTCTGTAGGTTGGAACTTGCTGAGGCAGGATCTCTCTGCTCTTCGGGGGGTTGGGCCGCTGCAGGGAGGTGTTCTTCTGGTTGACTGGTAGAAGGTGGGTTAGTCGCAGTGGGAATTGAGGGCAGTGGGACTAAGTTAACCGGGGCGTGAGTAACCACTTCCATCAGGGGACGGAGAGGCCCTCTAGGTCGGGCTGTCGCTTTGGCATATGTCCTCCTTTGTGGGCACTGGTTTGGCGAGTGGCTATCTTCCTGACAGCGGTAGCAGCGCTGGCGCCTCCCAGGGACCGTCAACAGAAGGCGGTAGTGGCGCGGGTCTCCCTCGTATTCGATCGTGAGGTAATGCGGGACCTCGCGGTCTTTCCGCGGTTTTAACACCGCTGTCCACTTGTCCGCTGGGGAGTTTTTGGGTCTTTCTATTTGAAAGTTTGTATCGGTTTCCGCGAGGTCGACGAAGATCTTTTTTACGAAATCCTCTTTGACCTCAGGTGAGATCCAATGTAATGTAATCCTAACCAGGTCAGGCTGGTAGGGTTTGATTTTTATGTGAAAAAACTCTTTGTCTCCAAATTCTTGATTTATAATTTTGTTTCTAGTTCCAGGGGTGGTTTTCAAAAACCATGGCGAGGGGCCTTCGAAGCGGTATAGGGCTCTTACATCGTCGGCTTTTAAGCCAATGGTTGACATGACTGTGTCCATGTAGCTGTGTCGTGCCGCGTTGGCTCCTGTCAACTCGAGGACCAAGGTGTCTGGTCCGTGCAAATACCCTGCATCTAAGGCTTCTCTCCTTACTTTATAGTGTGTTGTAGGGGGAGGAGTGGTTGCCATGGTCGAACTCGGGGAGAACTAAATGGTAGCACACTTACCCCTCAGCTAACAAAACAGGCTCGTCTAGTGTGTTGCCCTGTGCGGTTCCTGGGGGGTGGCGTTTCTTGGTCTCCGACAGCGTGTGACGTCACCAAGGTTGGTCACGGTCCAGTAAGTGTTCCCAGGGGGACGACCAGGGTTGGCCACGTTTGCCGTTCACCGGACTTCTGGCGCTGCCCAATGGAGCTTGCACTTGATCTAGGATGGCTTTCGACCAAGGTTGGCCGCGTGTAGTCGCCGAGTGTCTCCGAGGGACGACCAAGCTTGGCCACGTATGGATCTGCAGGTGTCCGGAAGGGGGACGACCAGGGCTGGCCACGGTTCGGTAGGTGTTCCAAAGGTGTGGTAGTACTGATGCTATCAGGTTTCTTTATAGGTGGTGATGATCAGCAATTTTGTAGAAAGTGACCGAGAGTGCATTACGTACTCATCTGCACCTCACCACACACAACAGTAGAAACGGAAATCCTTAGTAGAAGGCGAAGGATTTACACGTTGTGTGGGGAAGCCACTAGTTTGTTCTCTTTCTTTTTTGTTTTCACAAGTCTTTATTCATATAAATTGCATTGACAATAGCTTTGATATCAAGTTACATAAAGATAGGATAGAAGATGATAATTTCAATTTTCAAAACTAAAAGATAGAAGACATTGCATGAAGACTATATTTTAATCATAATATTTGTAGTATGGAAGGATCTTTTATCTCATTCATTCTATTTATTTCTTTATTAATCCGTTTATTCTTATTCAATTAATTCATTTGTTTTACATAATTTTTACATTCATCCTTTCTTTCCATCACCAATATTTTACATTTATTTTTTGCTTATGGCATCTGTCAATATAGTAGTTTGTATATAAATTTATAACAAATTGTAACTATATATATATGCATATTGGCGAGTTTGAAAACAGGGAGAAACAAACAATTGATATTTTATGTACAATCCATATTCCATGGTTCAGTCCCCTTGAAGGGTAGGTGTTTGCAAAATAAGTAGGCCCTATTATTTACATTCTATAAAAAAGGGACACACTTACCCCTCTCCCTAGCTTGGTCTGTGTGTAGTTTTTTTTTTTTTTCCACAAGTCTTTATTCATATAAATTGCATTGACAGTAGCTTTGATATCAGGTTGCATAAAGATAGGATAGAAGACGGTAATTTCGATTTTCAAAACTAGAGGATAGGAGACATTGCATGAAGACTATATTTTAATCATAACATTTGTAGTATGGAAGGATTAGGATCTTTTATCTCATTCATTCTATTTATTTCTTACTTAATCCATTTATTCTATTCAACTCAGTTTGACTGAGATTTTCTTTACATTCAATAATTAGTGCAACCATTGCGATATCATTAATTAAGTGGACTTGATGTGTACTAATCATACGCACTGGGTAGTTAATGTAATGGTAAAAAAATTTGCATATATATTTTTATTTATTTAATCTTTATATAATTTTCAACTACTTTTTACAGTTTGGTCATTATAACGTTATAAATTTAGGATATTTAGTCTTTTACAAAAGAAAAATATAAACATAATATTATAATATTAGAAATATTAGCGCAAAGAAAACGGGCTAATTATCTCCCTTTAATTAAATTAAATTTTGTATATTATTTTTTATGGGCAAAATATGTTAATTATTTCTCACAACTGCATGAGCTGTTTTTTTTTGTTTGTTTTTTCAATAGTAAAACTTCAGTATTTTGTTTTAATTGCTGTGTTGGCACGTTGAAAGAAATAAGTTGGTCTTGTATTGCACTTTGGGCACGCGGCCTCATTAAGGTTCGCCATCACTGGTCTATAATATCAGCGGTTCCCAGCCTGTGGATCGCGACGGCTTTGGGGGTCAAACGACCATTTCATGGGGGTCGCCTAAAACCTCCGAAAAAAAACAACAGGTAGATCAATTTTCGATGGTCATATGACCCTGTGGCGTTTTGGGAGAAGATTAACGTCACACGCAACTAATAAAGGTCTTAGATGTAATCCGCTTTTATAAGATACTATAATCATATCATCTGTACGTACAAACCACTGACATTAAATGCCACAATCTTGCATGTCTGATCGGAGTAAGAATGTGTCTTTCCTTTTTATCCCCTATATTTAACATTAAAGTATTTTGCTTGCATTGAATTTTATTTACATATATGTATATGTTCGGCATGCCCATAAGTATATTACTTATATTAACTTTAGTTTCCATTCATGTATATTCTCATTGTTACTAAGTCTACATCATGCTCACCATCCTAAATTGTGTAACATGGTTACGTCTCGCCCCCCCCCCGGTACCACGGACGATCGAGAAACAGGTCAAGGTCATTCCTGAGCCCACCGTCTCTGACCTTCGCCCCCCCCCCGTCCCTCCTCACTTATAACATGTATATGAAAATAGACCTCTAAGGGCTCGTTCCCTGGTCAAAACCCCTTTGTTGCTTAAACAAAGGCGCCGCCGGAAGATAAGAATTACCTTGGATGGCTGACCGCCTCTTCGCCCCTCCCCCTCACCGCCACTCGCACCCACCATCCCCTACCCCTCTCCCCATGCTTTCCTTACTCCTGTCAATCAGACTAAACGTGTACATTTCCCCCTATCCTCCAATTTTATATCACGTGACTATTACTATTAATGCTTTTAGTTTTAGTTATAGATTGAAGGTGTAGAGTTTTACGGACAGGCTAGCTAGGCGGTCGTGAAAGCGGAGTGGGTCCCGTCTGGGCCCCTCCGAGGCCTTTGTGAAGGCTCCGACCCTAAGTCTGTATCTAAATCTTAATCTTTGCTGTTTATATTGTTGGACAATGTACCTAGGATATTATGTATGATATATATGCAACGGTATATTCAGTCTTAATGTGAATAAACTTCAGAATATAATGTTTCCGCTCGTGTTCTCTAATGACTATAATCGATGTTGTGAAGTCTATATGTGTTTAGTATAGCCAAACCTCTGCATAATTACCTCAGACGAGCCATGGAATTCTACACACTTAAATATAAATTTGATCATCAATACGTTAGACTCTAGCAAAGTACTCTGGCGCATCCCTTAAGACAACACGCAGCCAACAATAATAGAAGAGAATAATTCATCTCTTATCTATTTTTGCAGACCACTCTTATAAGAAGGAAACAATACACATACGAGCCTGCCTGCCACACAGCGTGACATAATTCAGTCACTTTTACTTAATCATACAGAAGGCACGACACACAGGAGGCTCAGGTGCAAATCTAACCCCAACTTATAAAGTTTACGTGGTGATTAAGTGGTCTAATCACCCCCCGCCACGTGACAGACCCGAAACACCGCTCTTCTATCCGGCCACCACCCAAATGCATATACATCCACATACTCAGAAAACAAGACCGCAGTTCGAAGCACCTTTCGGCGATAAAAAGTGAACAGCAGAAAAAAGCTTGTTTGCTTGACATCTTTGCCATCTTGAATGACTTAAAATTTGTTGCTGCAAGAACCAAATGTTACATGCCTGGATGTGTCTGAAACTTCAGCTTTGGCAAAACATTTGATGAAAAAATAACGTACATGTTGCCACCTTATCTGCTGTGGACCAGACAAAAGGATTACGGAACCAGATAAAGGGATTACGATGATCTACCTGACACCCCATTTGCACTTGACTGAACCCCATTTACAAAGTTAAAGATGATCCTGCGTCAAGTCATTCAGTTTTCATTCGTATTAATAACAACAATGCAGCGGGAACTGATTTCTCTACAATACCTAATACATACATTCTGGATCAAGTGTTTTCAGTTTGACCGAGACTGAGTTGCGCCTTCTTCTTCCATTTCCAAATTCATATCTTTGTAAAATAGGGTTTTCCAGTTTGTTGGTTATCAAGTCTAAACACAGATTTAGACTTGTTGAGGAGCATCGGTTCCAAACATGTGGGTCGCGACCCCTTTGGGGGTCGAGCAACCATTTCATGGGGGGTCGCCAAGGACCATAGGAAAACACTTATTTTGAATGGTCTTATTGATGCTGTCCACAACAACACGTACAACACAGTCTTCTTCGATGGTGCCACCTCACAAACTCACAACCATCCCCAGTGTGTAGCGGGGTCAAACAAAGCTGTGTACTGGCACCAACACTCATTAGTCTAGACCAGGGAATGGCAAACTTTTGATTATAGTTTGCCAAAGTGAGATTTCTAATTCATTCAGCTTACCAACAGCTTAAAAGTCGCCCTGCTTTAGCTCTCTATTTCTTATAGAAGATACTTGAATAGTTTTATTTTTAGGAGTCTTCTGCGTGCCATTGAAAATCGTTTTGCGTAACAAGTCTGGCACGCTTGCCGTAGGTTGCCGACTGGTCTAGAGTCTAGACTATTCATCTTTTATTTCCATTCTTCAAACCTTAAAAATAAGGTTTTTCAAAAATTTACTTACTGCATAATTTGTGGATGCAAAGCTAGTATTAAAAGAAGTAAATGCGTACTTATGAAAACAAGTTAGTATCTAAAAAGGTGTTTACAAAATTACATTTATAATGTAAAGATATTAATTAATTGATTGTTCATTTTACGTATTATTGTCAATTTGAGTACCGGTACTGGTATACGCATATGCACTATTTCATTTTTATCAAATGCAAATTGTGTAGTAAAAGCATCAACATATATAATTACCGTGAGTTTGTTTATATGTTTGTTTATATATATATATATATATATATTTATATATATGTTTGTTCGCTATAGGCTCCTAAGCCGTTTGACTATTCGGGCCAAAAATTAAATGTATAAATTGGAAACGTACTCCAAAAGATAATTTTATTTTATCACTTATAAT
The DNA here is from genome assembly GCA_949126835.1 of Anisus vortex. Taxonomy (NCBI): domain Eukaryota; kingdom Metazoa; phylum Mollusca; class Gastropoda; family Planorbidae; genus Anisus; species Anisus vortex. The sequence goes on along the minus strand of OX421502.1, from coordinate 16,335,400 downwards.
CATATTTGTGTTGATTTAAAAAATCCAAAATGTCATATCCATCTATGCAAATAAATATAACGGTACATAGCAAATGGCCATTTCCGTTCATTTACTATATTGAACGCGACATTCACTATGTTGAACGCGAGGGTCTTTCCGGGTTTTCCCAATTCTACTGTTGTTTTTTTAATGTGGCAAGACCTTTTTTAAAAGCTACGCACTGCAATTTGGCTTAGAGAGTTTCAATGGTTTACTTTAAACAAAATACTAGCGTATGACGTAATGTCTATGAAATTATTTTTTCATTATTGATGTTTGCATTATCCTTTTAAGTAAAAGTAACCAAATGTTTTAATTATTTAATGGATTTACGTTGTTATTGGAGAATATCCTTTAAAAGGCGACTTTATACACCTTATAAATTAAATGATACGAATTATAAAAAAACAAGTTAGGCTTATAAATGATTACTTTCAAATACCGGGTACCATAAGATTGACAGCAACAATATAAAATAAAAACTAAATACCGAAAGAAACATTATCAATACTGTTTTATTGATACAATAAGCAAGAACAAAAATTAAATTCCGAAAAAATCTTTCTCACTTTAGTTTTTATTTCATTGAAATATTATTTTCTATTTTTTTTTAATATTTTTTACCTTTTTTATTGTTTTGTATTTATGTTTTTTTTTCTTTCAGATTGTATATTATTTTTAATTTAATATTATTAATAACAAGTCAAGTCAACACAACTGTTCGCTACATTTTAATATGGAATTTAAAAGTCTCTTTAAAAAACCCGGACTAGCCTTTCGGCTCTTGTGTCCAGGGCGTAACGCTTAGGATTGAGCAATCTCTGTCCAGGCTCCAGCCACCCAACGACACGCCCAAGGCGTGGCGTGCCGTGTAACGGGGAAGGTTTCCGCAGCCCAGCGATCGTTCACTGCGGTTCCCCTAAGGATCATTATCGTAGTGGCTCGCCCGTATACCTGCACTGTCACCCGGTAGCACAAATCCTATACTATAGGTACATGCATCCAGGCACCGGGTGGTTCTCGAGACGGGATTGCAGCGTCCATTGCTTCCTCCCCCTGTGCCCCATGCGTTCGCCCGCCAGTGTATTCTTAATGGGAATGTATCGGCGGTTTACACACTACGCCAGTCCTTGAGGCCACAATTCTTATGCATATGTCAGGTTCAGGTCGACCAGAAACAAAAAAAAAAAATAACAAAAACTAAATACCGAAAGAAACATTCTCAACACTGTTTTATTAATACAATAAGCAAGAACAAAAATTAAATACCGAAAAAATCGTTATCACTTTAGTTTGTATTGTATTGAAATATTATTTTCTACGCTTTTTTTTTAATTTACCTTTTATTGTTGTGTATTGTGTTTTTTTCTTTTAGATAGTATATTATTGTTAATTTAATAGGCTATTTTTAATAACAAGTCAAGTCAACACAACTGTTTGCTACGTTATAATATCAGACGCTTGACAGTAACAATTATTAAGCATATGCCAGGGTCAGAAACAATTAAAAAGAACAAAAACTAAATACCGAAAAGAAACGTTCATTTTAATAGTCTCTTTTCTTTCTCTCTTAACATTAATATTAACTTAACTTAACTAATATTGTAATATTGTAGTCGTTCGTTTCTCCGTCATTTTGACGGGCATAACCACTAGTTGTTTACTAAAATCATTACCCCAGAGACTTAAAACTAGAACTATTATCTCCCTTGAGTAGATTTAGTATGCATTTTTTTTTGAATTTTTTAAATAGAAATTTAAAGAATATGGTTTTAATAATATGCCAATATTATATGTTAAATCTTAATAAGGGTCATGGAACCTTTTCATGGGGGTCACCTAAGACCACCGGAATGCATATTTTATCAGTCTACAGGGGGCCCACCCACATGCAGACAAGAAATATAACTCTATACTTATTCTCTGTATGCAGATACATCCACATACGAGTACCCCATCACATAAGTAAAGTACACTTCGGGCTGGTGAAGCAGCGTTCACCAGTTTCTGTGCTCACGGCATACTAGGTACCCATCAGAGCTGGGTAGACTATGGGGCCCCCTCAAGTCCTGGCTCCACCAGGATTCGAACCCAGGACCTTCGGATCGCCAGTCAAACGTTCTGCCGCTCGGCTACCGCGTCTCGTACCCCATCATATACCTACTTTAAACAGTTGTTAAAACAGTCGGATGCACCGAATTACTATTTCACACTGAAATCAGATGGTTGTCGAGAGGAAAAATGTAAAAACGTGTTTTGAGCTTCGTGATAAACTCAGAACTCTTTATCTTTAAAATAATAATAATAATAGTAATTTCTTATAGAAAGCAAGACACCAGTTCAAAGCACTTTATGGCAATAAAATTGAACTGCAGAAAATAACTTACTTTGTTGACATCTTTGAAATCTTGAATGAGTAAAATTTATCACTGCAAAGACCAGTTAATTTTTGTAACAAACCTTAATTTCTTTTAAAAGATTGGAGCATTCCAATAAAATTTTAGCTTTGACATAAAAAAATGGATGTAAATAAAATGTACATGTTGCTTTACTTATCTGCTTTCTTTGAGGAACATGACATTGAACCAGATAAAAGGATTACGATATTGATTTTTACGGTAATGATTTTTGTTAAAGAACACTTGCACATGCTTGCGGACAAAATTTCAATGTTTAACCGTGTTTATCAAAACAAAATCTATCTTATGTTTCTAATAATAATTTTTCACTGTTGACGTGTCTTGATTTGGCACTTATTTTCAAACGCTTATGATAACAATCCCTGTGTAGAAAAATATAATTCGCATGAATGGGCTGTACAATGTCTTAAGCGTGTCAACAGTTGATGTTTAATGTTTTTTAATTTATAAAGTAAGCAATGGGCGCAAAATGTAAGCATTTATTTAAAAATCTGAATTACTTTTCTTCAATAGTTTCTTTTTATAATTAATATAGTTTAGATTAAAAAAAAATGTTCACAAAATATTTTCTGATAATATCTAGTCTAGTTCAAAACAAAGATAAAATTATAGCTACGACTCATTCGTTTAGAAAGTGTCCCCGTATTTATACAGATCAATCCCATATAACTTTTATTATTTATTTAGTACATTAAAATGTATGCAGAAAGGTTCAGTTCTAATGGTTTTTAAAATAAAATTACTTAGAAAATGTGTGCAGAAAGGTTCAGTTCTAATGGTTTTTAAAAGAAACTTACATTGAAAATGTGTGCAGAAAGGTTCAGTTCTAATAGTTTTTAAAAGAAACTTACATTGAAAATGTGTGCAGAAAGGTTCAGTTCTAATAGTTTTTAAAAGAAACTTACATTGAAAATGTGTGCAGAAAGGTTCATTTTTAATAGTTTTTAAAAGAAACTTACATTGAAAATGTGTGCAGAAAGGTTCAGTTCTAATAGTTTTTAAAAGAAACTTACATTGAAAATGTGTGCAGAAAGGTTCAGTTCTAATAGTTTTTAAAAGAAACTTACATTGAAAATGTGTGCAGAAAGGTTCAGTTCTAATAGTTTTTAAAAGAAACTTACATTGAAAATGTGTGCAGAAAGGTTCAGTTCTAATAGTTTTTAAAAGAAACTTACATTGAAAATGTGTGCAGAAAGGTTCAGTTCTAATGGTTTTTAAAGAATTGTTGCAGATGTTTTATAGCTCTTTCCAGTTTGTAGGCGGTGGCCGAGCGGCAGCGCGTTCGACTGGCGATCCGAAGGCTCTGGGTTTGAATCATGATGCAGACTAGGATTTTTTCCCGAGACTGAGGGTGCCCCTGAGTCTACACAGGCCCTGGAGGGTACCTGACACATGTTGGAGTAAAGTAAAGGCAGTTGGGCTTTGTGCTGGCCACACACTCCCTCGTATGCCGTGGCCACAGAAACTGGTGAACGCTGCTTCACCAGCCCTATGATTAGTTTGGTCCGAATGGTACTTTACTTACTTTACTGTAGGCGTAAGGAAGGCAATAATCTCGAAGAACTTATTCCCAAACATGTGTATTTAATGGGGCTGCTTTCTTTGTCTCAGTGCCTATTCGGAGTTCCCACTGTGGGTGGACACAAGAAGAAGTCTTTTGGATTGGGCTCTTTCAAATTGGTAGAGCCTAAATTTATTACGGTATAGGTTGCCTTGGACCCTGGTCACTGCCTACGGCACTCGCGCTCCAGACGAAAAGACGGCATGATTGGACAGCTTTCGGACTTGACAACATACGGTAAAATTTGTAGATTTGCTTATGCATAAAAGGTGAAAAAATTACTCAATTAACTTAGGTCTTTTACTAATAAGACATCCGACTTCTACGTTTTAATTGGATTATATAACGTATTATGAACTTATTTTACACTTTTTCAAATAATTTCCCATTGTCTATGATTTCTTTTTAAAGCATATTTAATTTAGACTATTTTATATGTGTTTTTGCTTTTAATTTCCAACTATTTTTTCTAATAGTGTAGTTTCTGTATATTGGCATAAGTGGTGAATGATTTTCTAGTTTTATAACTTTAATTTGACATCAGTCATCAGCTAAGAGTTGCGTAGGACAAAAATAAAATCTGTAATTAATGCAGTTGGCCATCGCGTATTTATTTCCTGCATTAAATCACATTTCATCTCAATTAAAAGCAATAGTTTGTAAATTCATTTATCTGTAATCTATATATGGTGAGTGACGTCTAAATAAATATATAGTGCCTCGGGTAAGCTCTCAGTGTTCTTTACACACTCCAGGCCACACAATCACATGACATACATATGTATACAGTATTCAGTAATATACTGGCGCTGTCATAATGTATGCTCACCATTTTCCTATCTCAGTGCGTCTGTCATATATGAACTTTTACAACAAACTACACACATCGATTAATGCCGAAGGTAGGTATTTGTTCTAGGGTTTTAAGGTATCCCTGAATATACACTGAAAGTAGATAACAACATGTACAGCGGCTGAGCATTTTGCTGGCCCTACAGTCCCTTCGTATGCCATGGTTACAGAAACCACATCTGCTTCACTTGTCCAAGAGATCGAGTTGACTTAGTCTACTTTACTTACAGAAAAAACCTCTCTTTGTGATTTCCTCACTTCATCCTACGCTTGATGGTTTCGCTTTATTAATTTATTCGTGACACGAGCTCGACATCCTGGGTTCGACTCACGAGGTAGACAATGAGAAATTTTTAAAAATCCACCGCTGACTTGGAAAGGGAATGGGCGCCCCCAAGTCTACCAAGCCCACAGAAAGGACTAATGGCTTAATGATATTAATTTTAAGATTACTAATTTATTAGTTGTCAATACAGAATACTTAGAATGTAAACTAATGGAGATACATACTTACACATAGGCCTACGTGAAGTACTAATAAAGAATTGATTTAAAATATAACTAATGCAAAATGATGATTAAGTCTACTGATGACGCATTTATGGGGTTTCGTCTTATTTGGTGCTTTTGTCATTAACAGGCCATAGGCTGCAACAAGCAATACTTTGAGATTCCATCTAACTGTAGACTGTAGTGAAGAAAAAAAAGCTGACATCACTTTCTGTGTGTGTGTGTCTCCGTGTGTGTGAATGTGTGTGCGTGCATGTGTGTCCGTGTGTGCGAATGTGTCTATGTGTGTCTGTGATCATTCAACCAAAGCTTATTTACCTTTGGGAAAGTACCTTGCAGACGGATCTATGATAATGCCTGAGTTAAAAAAGGGGTGGGGTGGATAAAGGAATGAGACGGGTGGTCGATAGCGGGCTTATTAAAATCACCAAAAAGCCAACCCCTAAGAAGTCGTATATGAAAAGTAAAAAATTAGAATTAAATATTTCAAAGTTTTAAATTAACATCATCTTAAAATAATGTATGAGAGACAAAATGGTCAATTATTCGGAAGAATTCAAATAGTAAAAAGTACACAACACTGACATAATAAACGGCTGGTAAAACAACGACGCACCTTGTAAATGAATATTATTTAACATTCCAGGGCGACTGGTAATGTGCGAGTAGGTAATGATAGGATACCACTAACTCCACTAATGCCCCCTTCCCCTTTACTCCGTATTTACGCTAATGATATACAAATACAAATTTCGTGCAATATTTTAGAGTTAAGTTCCCTTCCATAATATCTTGATAGAATTACTCAAAAACTTTAGAACCACTAATCAAAACGTTATATATTTTAAACGTGTTCTTTAATGATATCTAAAACATACAATAACAAAAGGATAATGTATAACTTACAAAAAAAAAAGAGTTGTTTAAATAATTTACAAAATCCATGAAAAAAACTTTAGTTCAGAAAATGTCAAGTTTCTTTAAAAAAGAAGCTTTCGACAAATTTTACCAAGAGAAAATAAGAAGAAAAAAAACTGGAATGGTTTCATTTTCTGTTCTATAAATATCTTGCTAATAAATATTTACCTTTACTGCAGTATATAAGATTGGCTTGTAGAATATCGTTGCCTTTTCTAGTGTTAACATCGACAGAAAAAAAAGCGGATAACAAAAGTCAAAAGGTAAATCTGACTTACTATTATTATTGCTATAGATCTATTATGTTTATGTATTTGTATTATGAAAATATTGAAAAAGAATTATTTGATTTAAAAAATGTTGGAAATAAAAATTTTGAAAATAATAACAGTAAATTTTTGTGCGATTTTAAAACTTAAAAACACTATTGAATTAATTATATTATTTTTTCCCTCAGATAATCATAATGGTGTTGTTATCTTTTCTGCTTGTGTCTGTGACAAGTTTATGTTATCATGAGGTCAATGCAAATTGCCAGACGGTTGACTGGTCTCACAGCTTTAAAAGAGAAGGTCTGTCGGAGTGTTCCGACTACATACGGGGATTTGTTATCAATGGGAAAGAAGGTGAACAAAATAATGATATAGGCTTATTGGAAAGTGTTGAGTGTTGCGCTCCTTCATACCCATGGTACTTGTCAAAACTTCAAACGGTTCACGTAAACTGGTGGTACGCATTTGATTCTCGGGGACAAGTGTCGTGTCCGGAAGGATTTTTCCTTCGTGGGCTAAGAAGGACACTAGCAAACCCAGGTTACCTTAATAACATTGAAGAAGGTCGATGTACTAAACCAGCAGACCATCCACATTACTATAATGGTGGAAATTGTTTAGTCGTGGACATATCTGGATGTACAAGCGGGAAGGGTCTATGCAAATGTCCAGATGAGTACTTTGTGACTGGGCTAGGTAGAGATGATTGCAATCAGCTGAGATGTTTGACAAGACTGAAATGTTGTAGGATGTGGGACAAGCCAATAGTCTTCAGTGAACTGGATGAGGTCAAGGAGAGGATAATGGATATAACCCATTCGAACCTTGCCCTGCTAGGTCACTATCTAGGTTATGGTTGGACTGGTGGGTGCATGACGCCCTACGTAGGTGAAGGTTACAGACGAGTTGGCGATACAATGGAAGCTGATGAAAGTTTAAGATGTGAAGGATATAAAAGTGATCACAGACTGAACCTGGTTTACGGTAACTGGCGATTTGAAATGAAGAGTATAACTAAAGGAGAACGGATTGTTGAAATACTTAATCCAGAGTCCATTGATTCTGGTGTGGTTGTAAACAACGACTCAACTGAAGCTACTAAAGAAACGGAAATAGTGACAAAAGTCGCAAGAGAAGTTACACACTCTGTGGAAAACACTTGGAAAGACGCCCACAGCCTCGGTTTTCAGTTTTCATACACCACGCTAGCATCAACATCATATAGTTTCTTATATGAAACATCTAAAACAATTTATAACAGCAGCAACCAAAGAGATGAAAGAGAGTTTAGAACAAAGTTATCGAAAACTCTGGAGCCGTATTCTAAGAAGAAATGGAGTGTAATTTTATCCAAGACAAGAACTACTCTGCCATATACAGCTGTAATCCTTGTTAAATGCACAGTGGATTTCCAGGGATTTTTGAGATGGGGAGGAGGATATCACGGCCAAGATACCAACTACCATCAGAACTATCGTGGAAGTGAAGACCGACCAACATTTCACTATCAGTTTGGAGACGCCTCTGAACCATTCTTCTCAGCTCTAAAAAGACAGAGCAGCCGAAATGCTGCGCCCTGGCAATGGCACGAGTTGAAAGAGAAGTATCCACACTTGCAGCCATTGATTGACGACTTGACAAAAGAAAGTCACTACGAGTTTACACTTAAGGGTAAATTTGAAGACGTAATGGGCACAGATATAATTTCTAGATGGGATGATCTTACAAAGACAAAGCGTGAGACCTTGACCTCTGGGTCTCCTCCATACCAAGTCTTAAAAGGATTCCACATTGCCAGACCTGGATCTGATGACCTTCCCGCTTATGTTGTGGCACCCACGATCGTCTTGGACAACGCCAAACGATGTGATTTCGATGATCCATTTAATATTACAGCTATAATATAAGACCTTTCGTATCTCACGAAATGAAATATCCTTCTCTGTTTGTCTTGCCTTTTGACAACTGAAATAATTCATACGCTATGAAAGAAATTTTATAATGAGTTGAATATACTTGACCTAAATTATATTTTTTTTTGTACCATAATGTGTCTAAGTAAGGATAGCACAGAGAAATACATTTTAAGTAACTTTTGTTTTAAAATTTAAATGTTCAAGCAGTTTGACAGTCTTTTTTCTATTTTAGTTTTAAATATATATAGATAATGCATATTTATTGGAACTATATAAAATATTATTGTCTTTGGCTCCTTAGCTCCATAGTTTTCAATGACGATACGATTTTGTGCGCCCTTAAGGTAAATCAATATATCTATAAACCAATAAACTACTAGCCGATTAATAAAACATTCCGCTTTCTTTAGTGGGTGTTATATTTTATGTACCCTTATAATCAGGACATTTTATTTTTATTTTGAGAAGATTTTGAACGGGAAATTAATTCTTTTTGCACTGTAGTCAAATGTTAACTATTTAAAATCAATTATTATCGTTTTATACATATTAAAATCTAACAATTGTTAATGATTTTTTCCTGTTATGCTTTTTATCTGTAGGCCTTTTCAATATTTTATAATAGGCCTAAGTTGTTACAGAAAAAGTATAGACTAAGTATTGTTTTACACATGCATAAGCTGCAGTGTAATAATTAAATAAATTGGATATCACTGAGTTGTTACATTAGTTAGGTGGAGTATATTTTGATACGGCCTTAAATCATTTGTGTATTGTATTACATTTTTTGTTTTCTTTGCTGTTGTTTAAATATGAATGGTCCTTTTAAATGTTTGAAAATGTCAGTGAGTCCTATTTTTTCTGCTCATATTCATGCAACGCTCCTGTCCAATTATCAATGAAATGAAACTTTTACAAAGTTAATATTAAATAGTATCTTTGATGCATAGACGTTCGTTCTATATATACAATTAATGCATCCCGTATTTTAGTTAAATCTTACATTTAGATTAGGTTTTGAAAAATCATGTAATATTCTTGGCTTTCCTTTTTTTTTTCTTATGGTTTTGTGTTCAAGCAAAGTATTTTCATACACGTAAGTTATTCAGAAAGTTAGTGGCATTCGGGCACGGACTGGGTTGCCTGAACAAACCAGGAAAAGCAGTAACTTAACATCATTTAAAACATTAATAAAAATGCTAGACTAGACTCGACCACGGATGAGCGTTGGACGCAATAATCTTCTTTATAGAAAAAACGTCTGTAATGTATAAGATAAGATAATTTGATATGAATTATATTTTTTCCTGAGTGTTTCATTACGTTATTGGGTCAGGGTTGTTTTTTCTAAAATGTAATGCTTTATGTATAGCTTTATGTATTTTAATTTGCTTATTAACCGTGTTTCCTCAAGTGATTTCAAATTTAGTGATTTCACTATCAGTGTTACACTTGCCAATATTGTGAACACTCTTATATAATGATTCTTACATCTTGTTTTCTGAATTCGCTTAAAATTGTATATATTATTTCCTAAGATAATGGTATCCGTATAGCGTATGCTTATTCCAGTCTAAGTGTAACAACTGATAGCAAGCATTTTAGTTTTGTACGCTCGATATAGACTATAGACGAAATCTCAAAGCTAGACTTAGGATCATAGTATAGACCTGGTTGACCTATGTATGAATTTGCACCTAACATTTCATCTAACATGTCTTCAATTTTCTAGAATTATTATTTTTGTCTAATCTATGGAAACAATTTATTATAAAATTGAACGTTTTGCTCAAGTTGTTATGGATATTTTTTTCATTACTATATCAACATGTGTCAATTGTTCATTTATTATTATTCCTAAGTACTTTGCATTATAGATTAGTTGGCTTTATTTGTTATTGACGTAAAACAAATTCTAAAAAAATAAAGGTGAAAATAAGCGTGCATTCAACAGTATTGTCTTATTTGTTTTGTAAAAAAATTCTTGAGAAATTTATTTAATGACTTTACTTTGAATATTTGTTAGTTTTTGGACGTTGTGATATTAATGAGCACATTTGATAACATAGTTATAACAGGTGATTACACACAAAAAACAAACCAAAAAAAACGTTTTAAAAAGTTTATCAAAATATTCAGGATGACTCAATTCAGACTATTTATTACACATAGTGGAGACATAGGTGGCCTGCTGACAACTGAGAAATAACTGTTCAAGTATTTTCTCTTTTTTAGTGCCTTTGTTATTGTTGTATATATCTTTACTTTCACTTATCATACATGACATATATGGTTTATGAGTGTTTATATCTTGACATAATAATATACAGATTGGGGGTGGGGGGTATAAAATCCTTTAATTGCCAAGGACCTACAAATATTTTAATACGACCCTGGATAGATTTATATAAATAGGAACTTAGGACAAATAAAGCTGTTTATAACAGCAATCAATAATAACTATTTTAAAACAATGTTGTACCTTAAAATGATAAATAATAGCCTATATTTGTTCTGCATTAGAATCATTCCCTGCAAAGTGAGGGAGGGAGGGTAAGTACGGTCGACTTTTGACCTTTATTTTGTCTCTGTTTGTCTGTATAATTATGTTCTTTACTATTTGAATACACGTGTTTAATTGTTTATTAATTATTTGCATGCATTTGACTCTCACATAATGGTGCTTAAAATTGAAATGGGTATAAATGTATTATTGAAAAAAAAATGGAATCTCAATCTACCCATAAGTTCCAAGTGTAAATCTAATGATCACTAACTAAAACTGATGTTAAACAAAAAAAGACAAAATTTGAGATGGCCACACAATTGGATAGTATGAAACGTTTTAAAAAACGTAATAATGTAACTTTTACTAGACAATGGATCACAAATAGTAACAAAATTAACATAACGATTTATATTTATTACACCAAGTTTCAAACAGTTTTGTAATAAAATTCGTGTCGACCCTTAAACTAAACCAGCCCCAACATTTTTATTTATAAAAATAAGGAATTAGTTACGAAATTAATAAAATATATGCTTGGAGATTTATATGGAGATGAAAAGTTCATTTAAGAAAATGAATTTTAACTTATCTAGAAATTTTATAGACAGTAACAGGAGAAAAATAGTTTGAAAACGAACAACACGAATCGAAAAAAAAATGAATGTCTAGTGAATAACAGAGAGTGTGTGGAGGCGGGAGGGGGGCGTGGGCGGTCTGGTTCAGACTGTAAGGTTGACGAAAAATGGGTCGTAAACATTTTTTTGTTAAATAGGTATATAATTTTTTTCTGGGAAATACATTGACCGGTAAACAGGTTACACCTCTTTCATATTAATGAAGCTTGGCAATGGTTTTGTAAATTTTGTATCTATTTATAATATTTGTCTAGACATTGTCGTAAAAAAAATTCTTATACCTTTGCTTGAAAAGAAAAACTTTAATTCAAGACCCCATTACAAAGATGGCCATCAACTTGCTTTAGTGTTTTATTTTTATATTTTAATTACTTTTTTGTTATCATCAATATATGTTTGATAAAGTGTATACATTGAAAAAACAATTAATTTATTTCAATATTATATTAATTTAGTTATTAGTCTAATACTACCGAACAAGTTATTAAAAAAAACGAAAAAACATCACAAACAATTTATTATAACTGCAAAAGGTCAATACAAAATAAATAAATTGCGAAGGGATTAGGACATTTTGGGGAGATTTTTCCCCTTTTCAGCCCACCTGAGCGTAGACAACGGATATCTTCTATACCAACATTGTGGGTTATAAGAGAAGGTTGTATACAGCAGGCACGCCGCGTCATATCGACGGAGAAAAAACGTGCTTTACACGTGTTTTCGTGGTTTTCACGTCTTTTCCTCGTCGATACGACGTGGTGTGCCCGCTGGGTACTTTTATTTTTAACTAAACGGACAAACACATAAAAGAAATTTAAAAAATTAATATTGTTAGTAACTTAAGTTACATTAATAAACAGTGCACTAAACAGTAAAGGGTCAATGTCCGTTAGAGTCTAAGAAGAGGGGGGATGGGGGAATAATGACCTCCAAAATATTGAAATAAAATTGGGACTTCCACCCCTGCAAATATCGTGTTTATGGTTAGTTGTAAAGTCTGAAGTTTAAATCTCTGACTCTTCCTTAATACACATGATTTGTTTATTAATACATTTATGGCGGACAGTATAATTAATTGTATATTTTCTATACCTCTTGGGGTCTGGTGACAAGTTTAGTTAAGTCTTTCGATTCGACTAATCTGATTTTTATTTTTTCATCTTAAGCTTATATCTTCATTTGTATATACTGTTTTCAAATTACAAGATTATTAAAGTTCATATTGTTTCTACAACTACTCGTTCATAGAGAATAGTGAAAGTAGTTGAATCCAAGCAAATAGAATAGTAATGATCAACTCCAGTTGGGATAGTAATAAATAACTCCAGTTGGAGACCATAGCGACGATTTTATTATAAAATGAAGAATTCATGACATTCAAGGTCACTTGGAACCAAGAAAATAGTACGGGACACGTAGCACTATGTAGGAAAAAAAGTTATTTTTCGGTAAACGAAAGAAAAACAAAAAATAATATTATTAAACATTAACAACAAGCCAATTCCCAGGGATATTTATATTTATGACAGACATACAACGCAGGAAGTCACAAGTGTTATGTTTACAGTTGATTTGCATAGCAAAGGTCAAGGTTTCAATATTTATGAAGCCAACCGAGACCTGTAGTTAGGTTAAGCCATACCCTATTTAGTCGGCTGTACTTTAGATCAACTGACTAGACCATAGGATCTCAACCTTTTTCGGTTCACCGCCCCCTTTTACAATTTTTTTCCGCTCACCGCCCCCCCCCCCAACTTTCTTTTAGCCCCCCCCCCCCATTCCGCCCATCTGGACTATAGTTTCCGCAATTTTTTCAGCCGACTAGACTTTTTGTGTGATTAATTATCTTAAAAAAAAACTGAAAAGGAAACATATTGTAAGAATTATTATATCAAAAAGTTGTCTTAACAAAAGGTTTAAATAAATCAATATTAATGCGAATCGTTTGCCTGGTGTGTCGCTAGCAATTTGTCTATTTTCGTTTCAATTTTGGTTGCAAAAGCCTTAAGGCTAATAATCAGTAATATTTGTTATATTACAAAAAAAAAAACTTGTTCGGCATCACTATTGAATCAAATGTGGAAACATTTTTTTTAGTTAAAGGGAGATAATTAGCCGTTTTATTTGAGCTAGTATTTCTGTGTTTTTTTTTCTTTTATAAAAACAAATGGCTTACAATTTATAACTTTGAAAAGATCAAACTGTAAAAAGTATTTGAAAATTATATAAATATTATATGACTAAAGAATTCATATGTATATTTTCAAGCATTACAATATTTACCCATTCTGTATGATTACTACTTATCTATACCGCTTAACAATAATTACTTATTACCTTCAACGGTTTAAAACAAATTTAGGACATCTCTGTAAAACTGAGATCAAAATATCATTAATATTAGCAGATGTTAGGGCGACAGTGATCGGTCAGCATGGTTGAACCAACCACATGACCAGCCGGCCATACACTATAATTGCCATATACTGACCCCTACTTCATCGAAAAGTCTCTGCGATTCCTATTACTTATTAATATAATAATATGTAGGCATACTGTTGGGGGATATCAAATATTTAGCAGCACTTGCGTTTACATCACATTTCATCCTCCAAAAACTAATCGATTCAAATAGCTGAGGTGTTAAAATATATCAGGTACGTTTGTACAGCCCAGTTGCCCTTAACCGCCCCCGGGAATGTCAGCGCCCCCCTAAAGCTTCTCACCGCCCCACTGGGGGCGATATCGCCCCCATTGAGAACCTATGGACTAGACTAACTAAAGGGCGGGGTGGCGGGTGCCGGATGGTGAGTGGCGCCATGGAAAATACAGAGTTAACAGGAGTTGATAAATAATAGGCCTATGCTTTTAATAACAACAAACAGGTTTCTTGAGAGACGAAAATCCCGACTGTGTTCAGGTCATTTGGAAACAGACATTTTGATAAATATAATATGGCTATTTGTGAATTACACATTTACACGGTCTATTAAAATTTCCTTAACATAATGTATGACATTGGTTTAAAAATACCACCGTAGATTATCGTGTTGCCATTTGTTTAATGTATAAAAACCCAGCGATCTATTAAAAAAAAAGAACGGCTTTTATGTCCAGGTAGTGAACCAAGGGTGGCACACCATTGTTCGGACCTAACGCAAGCCACCCCATGTCACACCGACAGGGCGTGCCGGGTAACGTGGGGTACGGTATTCTCAGCCACATCTTTCTCTAACCGCGGAATCCCCCTCGGATCATAATCGTGCTGGCTCGCCCGTATACCTGCGATGTCGCCGGGTGGCGCAAATCTCATACTATAGGTCTTGATATCCGGTCCCCAGGGCGGAATCGCTGCGTGAACGCTGCGGCATTGCTTCCTCCCCGCGGAGGTCTCGGAACTCTCAACGGTGCGATGACAGCCGAGAGCTTTCGGGCGCGTAGCAGTGGATGTCCTCCGCGCGTTAGCTGACCGGTGTGCTCTTGATGCACTCGTACTGGTGGTTTCCACACTTCGCCATCGATGAGACCCCATGGGTACATAAGTGCTCTGAAGGTACCTGATATTCATAGGCGTAGCCATAGTGGGCAACGTGGAGATATGTTCCCCCCCCCTTTCCCAAATCTCATCCAACACCTTCCTTCTCACCACACTTGCCTTTTTTTCTCTTCAAAACTGGGCATTTTAAAGTATTAAAAAAAAGTAAAGTATTCCGTCGGACCAAAGAGATCCATAGGGCCAGTGAAGCATCGTTCACCAATAGATCCATAGGGCCAGTGAAGCATCGTTCACCAATAGATCCATAGGGCCAGTGAAGCATCGTTCACCAGTTAATAATAATAATAATGTTTCTTTCTTTATCTGTTTTTTTTCTTCAGAAATCATAATAATTCAAATGATATTTATATAGAGTTAACACATTCGTAAATTGCTTTATTATTCATACTATTATATCTTTATAAAAGTCTATTACATTTTATGTTAACATCAATTTATTATCATTTAATACTCTAAACTGAGTTCTAGAGTTCTAAACTCTAAACTGTCTTGTTTTTTTAATGCTGCGTCCTTGTTTGTACTATCCGTCTGCTGCGTCGGTGATTATTTGCTTTGACTTTAATTCTTAAGAATTATTAGAAAAACACTTTAAAATATTTTAAAAATCTATTTTCATGTTCACATTTCAACTATTGACATTTACATTAGATATTACTTTTTAAACAGTTTAATGGAAAATTCTGCGCCATTTTAGAATTAGCCTTCTATTGCCTCCCATCATTACCGTACAGTTGTCCCTCCCCAACACACATTGCATTATTTTCCGCATTCCCCTTTATACTATTCAGATATGAACCGTCTAGGTGTAAAAATATACCATAAGAAAATGTAGAGAAACGTATAAGGATGAAAGAAAAAAACATTTTTAATGTTTCACAACAACCCATACTTTGAACTTCTTTAACTTTTTCTCATTTACCAACCTTTTAATTGGAACCAGATGTGTTCAACATTAATTAGGGTTCGAACACAGTAACTTCCCTTGACCAACTTAACCAAACGTTCTCTTCAATAATTGTCGTAAAATGTTGCGACGCCAAAAACCATCTTTAATTTGTAAATCTGTACAAACAATTTTTCTATTCAAATTTAAGTTCATAAAGTTTTCTCTCAATATTCAATGTAATAACTTTCTTCAATCGCTCCTCTTTCTCTCTTTTGTCATACTTTTTCTTTTATCTCTCTCTCTCTCTCTCTCTCCCCTCTCTCTATCTCTCTCTCTCGCCACCTCAATCTGTCTTTTACATCGGTTTATAACTATTTCTAAATTTCTATCACTAAACATTTCACTCTTTCTCTCTTCTCTCTTATTTACAATCACTATCTCTTTTCTTCTCTCGTTTATTCTTACTCTCTTATTATATTGCCCTTATTCTAATATTTCCCCCTCTTTATCTATATACCTCTTTATTTCTCTTTCTCAAACGTTCTCTCTATCTCACTCTCAATATATCGTTCTTTGTTTATTACACAAGATGGCGCTGAGATAAGAGACTCTTGAATAATGGTTTTATAAATGAACATTTCATGATGTCCACAATTGTGAAAACAGATCGTACTGGGCATGCAAGATGGGATGGCTTGGACTTACGCTCTATACTCTATACAAATGACTATCATCATCATTAAAAAAGAAATGTTTGAGCCACTGTTTATTCGATTCCAACAGCTCTCAGCTCAAATATTCCAGTCACCAGTTAATTCTTGCTTTGTAGGTTGAGACCAAATGTGTATGCACTCAAATATAGAGTATATAGTCTCTCTCTATATTTATATATATATATATATATATATTTCTTTTTAATTGTTCAAACATTATTTTGAGCTCTTTACAACACACTTTACAGAATAAATTATTTAAGCTCAATATTTACCTGACAAAACTATTCGGATGGCTCTCAAAAAGACGATTGTTAACCAATGCCGAATTAAAATGTTTGCAAATTTAAACTGACCTACTTTTCTTTTTTCAAACAGAAATACTGTTTAATGAAAAGCCATCTCCAAACCACACACACATTCTTAAAATCTGTTTACGCCCTACTTCTTCGATGCGCTTCATACCTGAGGGGTAACTGCAAAGATAATACACCTGATTGCTAAGCCCATAGATATAGATTTCTTCGCAGATAAAAAACTTTTTTTCTTCGAAACCATATTCATTAATCCCCACCCCCCACTTACTTCTTTGTTCACAATAAGTAATTATAAACGCACAGCCTCTCCCAGTATACAGTTTCCCAACGACCAACTTGAAAAAAAAGATTCTCGGTATTGTGGTTATTTTAAAATTGTAAACAAAATCATGTTATCTTTGGGGTCTCGTGTTCGGATATTTCCTTTTTTTTTAATTTTAGTCCATGCATTTACATAATTTCTATGAATTCCTACAGGGAATTTCCGTTTTTAAGGATATTACTTTCATAACATGTTTATTTCTTTCATTTGTTAGTTTTTTCGTTGTTGTTGTTGTTGTTTTTTATATTTTATTTTATTCGTAAGCATTGATGACATCAAGCACGTTGGTGCAGAGTTGCACGACACTTAAAAAATTGTGTTAAATTCCATTTAACTTTCGGATCGATCCCTCGTGGACAATAGCGCACTGATCATTATAATGTGACACTATGAAGTCGCGTTTCAATAATAGTCTAATGAATATTTCTATAGCGTATTGCTCAATGGCATTGAATTTATTATGCTCAGTGCGCTTTCTTTGTACAAACAAGTTGCCGTTTTTATTATGGAGAAGGAACAAAAATCTAAACAAAGAGAAAGGTATTCAATTCTTATTAAAGAACTCTTTATTTGTCTGGGGCAATATTTTCAACAGTTTAGGCATAGATATACATGGTTCAGGTGTCGCAGATTCAAAGGAAAGCCGTGTTAAGTCGTGGACGTAGTTGACCCAGGAGTAAGCCCTGACGACAAAACCGACATCTCGAGAGCTAGTGACTACTGCTAATGAAAAAATCAAGATCTCTAACCGTGTTGGACAAGAGGATCTCAGAGACACCAACTTTGGTTCATTCAAAGGAACCTTACGCAGACTGGCATCAGACAAACGCAGAATCCCATCTGTCTTGTAATCATTTAATTTATGTCTGTTGGGTACCATTCACGAGTTCACCGCAAGGCATCACTCCTCTAAATATTGATCAGCTGGAGCACTAGCAGGAAGATTGGGGTGAAAGCCTTTATACAACTATATGTTATCCGCTTATAATTCCGAGATACACTATGAATTTCGATGATTCTACCCATCTCGCTTATGTACACAGTGTACATGATAGACCTTAAAAGTGAGCCCTGCGAAAATCTGAAGGTAAGCCGAGTTTCAATCGTTGAGGCCTGATTTGGAACTACACGATGAATCCGGTTTGATAAATCAAAATTAAATACAAAAAGAGCCATTAATTTTATATATTCCCTCATCATTTTAAAGCCCTAGTAGGAGTAAATTATTGTCAATCATATCAACAGCAGCTCTAAGGTCCAGCAGAACCAGTGTCAGATCACCAGCCAGCACTCGCAAAGAGGATCATTCAGGACGCGGTGTTATGCCGTCTTACAGCTGTGCCCATGTCGATATGTTGATTGAAACTTACCAAGTAGACTGTTGGTGTAAAGATGTTCCACAAGCTGATGAGATAGAACGTTCTCGAGTAGTTTTAATACATAGGAAATGTTTGGAAACAGGGCGAAAACTCACCAATTATACAAATGACCATCAATATGTGTCAGTGGAGAAGGTACATGAACATCATATAAAACTATTTACTTGACTCTATTATAATGTGTTGAGATAGATATTAAAGCGACATAAGCCATGACCTATGTAGTATTAAAGGTCAAAGCCTTGAACAGGAAATTCTACTCCCCCCCCCCCCTCCTCCACCCACAATACGTCACATTCGTAGGCAAAATATTAATTATGCTTAAAATTAGAATTGAACCAGAATCTGATAAATTGCCTTACGCCTACACTTAAATTCCTTTTTGGTTTACAGGGCATAGCATTTAAGCATGCATGCACATTTATTGTTTCAATAGTCTAATAATAAAACACAACAACGCAAGTGAATAACCCTTACAAATGACTTCTCAAAATAGTAGTGTGGTCAAGCAATTTAAATTTTCTAGTTTAAGCAAATGAATTTACCAAATGAAAGAAAAACAATAAACATTACTTGACCCATCTAATATAAAGTTTTGGATATTAACAAATTGTTATTATTAAAAACTATTGAAATCATCCCTTACAAGATAAATTTGCTACATCTTTGACAGAGGACACACCAGTTGCTTTTTGTATCGTGATTTGGCTTCATACATTTCAAATTTTTCCGATTATAAAAAAAGTTATGGAAATAAATTTCATTAACTATCCCATCTTATCGTTGTTGTTGTTGTTTTCATTGTGTAATGTGGAGCCATTTTGACTCCTGTTAATGTCTAGGACATTACTAGTTAAAGCCCATGTCATCATCCGACACCAGTTTGTAATAAAAGCATGAAATAAAAATGGAAAAGACCTCAAAACCCTGTAGCGGATTCAATTGTGAGATTAACATATTTTTTTTGCGAAAAATGTTGTGCAATAAATCCAAATTATCAATCAGTACTATTAAATGTATACAAAAAAAAAAATGAAAAAGACGAAGTGGATAATATTCATTATAAAAATTTGGTGACTTCTACGATATTGTCATTCGACGTACTAAATCGTCGTAACGCAGCACAACTTCCGGCATAGTGAAGCGCTATCTTTACACTCCCCCCAGCTTATGTCCGCAACGAGCAAATAGTTTCAGGTACTCCACCCCTTGCCCCAGATCTGACGTTCAACTGGGTTTCAGCCCAAAACCTTTAAAATGGCAATGCGTGTGGACTGCAAGGAGACCACCATGCCCCAGACGTGTTTTCTTTTTCATTTAATAAACATGTTATCGTGTAAAAGGTACCCTTTTCACCATTTCTGATGTCCCTTGGTATAAGACGTGATTCTGCTGCTGCTAACGTGTTGTCTTGCTCCATTTAACATCTGTTACGGTCCAACGTTTTGGTTGGTGGTATATATATACAGTCATATCTCTCACCTGTTGAATGTAAAAAATGAAGGGCTGGGGTTAACCATTAGGCAATTAAACAAAAACGCGTGCACCATGGGAAATGGGGTCACCATAGAAGTTCTACCGTCGCCAAAAGTTCACCATGAACTATTGCTCATTGGTTGCACCGTTGTAGTAGTTTTACAACCATATGAGTTCATTATACTCATTTAATAAACATAGTATATTATAATCATATGGTTGTAAAACTGCAAAGATGCAACCAAAACAAAATCTACAGCAAACGAGCACACACAAAAATAGGATGGTTCCCACATGGAAGGAAACTTGTGGACGCTGCTGCACTGACCCTATAGACAGGGAAAGGAAACTTGTGAACGCTAGTGCACTCACCCTATAGACAGGAACGAAGCCATGATTTATTTTTTATTTTTTTGGAGGGGGGGGGGGAGGTGATGTTTATGCGAGGCAAACATGTACCGAATTTTTTAAATTAAATTTAGTGAAAAAAATTAATGAAAAAATTTGGGCAAAAAAAATTTTTTTCCAAAAATGTCCCGTGGTGGCGCTCAGTCTCTCCCCTTCCACTTACATTTCCGTAGATTCGCTTCCTGTCTATGGATTCAATCGGTCTGAAAGATATACTTTACTTTACTATATAACAGGCCCCCAAAATAGTTTTCAGTAATAAGGGCTCTAACCGGCCCTGATTTTAGTCATTTAAGTAAACTTTAGTTTTAAACGTCCCGATGAATGATAATATAACGTATGTAAAGTTTTATGTTGTATTGTTATCCTAGAAGTCAATGAACTAATAGCGAGAAGTGAACATGGAACGAAAGAAGATGAAAAGATGTGCGATCTTACTTTATTAATCAGAGCGAAGGATTCCACCTCAAAACTAAATGATTGGAAAATGGCAATTTATTTGACAAAAGACTAACAGTACTAATATGCATTAATATTAGTAGCCTTGCTTTAGTCCTAAGCTTGATAAGAGTAGATATCAGTAATAAATTAAGCCTTTCTCATTTTACTATAGTAGCGTTTCTAGTGACCGCTGCCTGAATCAAAAGAAAATGACGGAAGCAGAACTTCACTTTTTGTGACTGCGCATATAGGGATTGCATTCTGTTCTATACCTATAACCTATTCTGTTGCCCTGTATTTTCATGTACAATTTTTTTAAGCTTTAAGATTCTCATTAATTAAAATAATGTGTCATTTGGTCTCTTTTAACAAATATAATTGTAAGGACAAGTGTTTCGAGTATTCCGCTCAATTATAAAGTATTTATACACGTTGTGTTGACTGACATATCGTGTCTACTGACACCTCGTTTTGCTGACATAACATTTTTACTTTATACATATCATGTTTATAGACGAACCGTTTTACTGGCATACCATGTCTATGACAAATCGTTTTATTAACATTTAATGTTTACTGACAAATCGTTCTACTGACATATGATGTTTACTTACAAATCATTTTGCTGGCATATCATAATTACTGACAAATCGCTTTACTGGCATATCATAATTACTGACAAATCGCTTTACTGACCTATAATGTTTACTGACAAATCGTTTTACCGACAGATCACGTTTACTGACAAATCGTTTTACTGATGTATTATATTTACTGACAAATCATGTTTATTGAAAAATCGTTTTACTGACATATCATGTATTTTGACACCCATGGCACCCTTTTTGAAGTAAGTTTACCCAAGGCGCCCTTTTGGAAGAAAGTTTATCCATGGCGCCCTTTTTAAAGTAAGTTTACCCATAGCGCCCTTTTTTGAAGTAAGTTTACCCGTGACGCTCTTTCAAAAGTTGACCTATGGCGCTTTTTATAGTAAGTTTACTCATGGCGCCCTTTTTTAAGTATGTTTTTCCATGGCGCCGTTTTTGAAGTACGATTACATAAGACACACTTTTGGAAGTAAATTTACCTATGGCTTCCCTTTTTAAAATAAGTTAAGCATGGAGCCTTAAACTCTAAGTCCAAATCATTCTCGTTGAATCGAAAAGGAAACAAAAATATTTTATGAAAGCGTTTGCAATGCTCGTCTGCGCCCTTGTCAAATAGTCACGACATCCAAATGCGCCGCGGTGGACGTTTTGTGAACCCCTGCCTAAATGAATTGTTTTGTAATCATGTAAAATACAAAGAAGAGAATTTGTAACGCTTGGGATGTTACTATTATCTTTGTCTAAGAAAAGCGTCAATACGAGAGATGCATTACCATATGAAGATCTGACAAGCATACAGGAATATGCGTGGGATTTTTTAAGAGAGCAATTAAACTTAAAGAAAGTATATTATAGGCCTCTTATGGGACTGTCTCTTTATGAGAGAAGTTAAAGTATCCATAACCATAGTATTAGGATAACATATTATGTACATTCACATGTAATGTTATAGCTTTAGTTTACATCTGAATAAAAATGGCTTAAAATTTATTATAATGGGCTTTTACGTAACAACTTAGAATCGCTGAATGAAACACTTCAGTAATAGCTCCAATGTTTCCGATTCTAACAATATGCTGGTGAAATACAGGAAATTGGATGTTTCCTAGACACATGACCTGTATATAAGGCTTGGCGTATATAATATATAATCGTAGCCATTTCTAGTATTTTCATCGCATAAGAAAAATGTTTTTACACAGTGTTTAACTTTATAATAATTATTTAGTAATACACAAGGTATGTTTGAATTAATTATCTTTCTTTTAATTCGGCAATACATTTTGAGAATTTTATTTATAAGAGAAATTATAATTAAAAACAATTTACGCTCAGAACATCAGTATAAGTATCACAACACTCAAATTTTACAATTGAGATGTTTAAAATATTTTATATGTTAAGGGTTTGTATTTATTTTCTCACAGATAATGAAGTTATCCTTTCTTCTGCTTGTCGTTGTGACAAGTTTATGTTGTCATGAAGTCAATGCAAATTGCCAGATGGTTGACTGGTCTCACAGCTTTAAAAGAGAGGGTCTGTCGGAGTGTTCCGGCTACATACGGGGATTTGTGGTCAATGGGAAATATCATAAACCAAATAATGATATAGGCTTATTGGAAAGTGTTGAGTGTTGCACACCTCCGTACCCATGGAACATGTCAAAAATTCAAACAGTTCACGAAAACTGGTGGAACACATTTAATTCTCGGGGAGATGTGTCGTGTCCAGAAGGATTTTTCCTCCGTGGACTACTGAGATCTTTAGGCAATCCAGGGAACTTAGGTAACATAGAAGAAGGTCGATGTACTAAATCAGCTGACCATCCACATTGCTATAATGGAAATTGCTTAGACGTGGACATTACAAAATGTACAATTGGGAAAGGGGTATGCAAATGTCCAGATGAGTACTTTGTGTCTGGACTTGGTAGAGATCAATGCCAGGAATTGAGTTGTTTGATAAATCTGAAATGTTGTAGAATGTGGGACAAGCCAAAAGTCTTTAGTGAAATAGATGAAGTAAAGGAGAGGATAATGGATTTAACCCATGCAAACCTTGCCCGGTTAGGTCAATATCTAGGCTATGGTTGGGCTGCTGGATGCATGACGCCCTAAGTAGGTGAAGGCTATAAACGAGTTGGAGATACAATGGAAGCGGATAAAACCATTAGATGTCACGGACATAAAAATGATCAGACTGAATCTGGTTTACGGAAACTGGAAATTTGAGTTGAAGAATATAACTTACGGAGATCGGATTATTGATTTACTTAAACCAGAGATAATCGAGTCTGGCGTAGTCGTAAACAACGACTCAGCTCCTTCGACTGCCACAAATGTAATAACAACAACAGTCGTTAGAGCAGTTACGCACACGGTTGCAAACTATTGGAAACGTGCCCACACCTTAGGTATACAGCCTTCATCCTCGTTCGGAATAAGTTTAATCAAGGCTCATTCAAAATATTCCTATAATTTCCAATATGAAGAAGCTACAACTACAATAGATAGCAGGAATCATCAAGATTCAAAACAATTTTCAACAACAATATCGAAACCAATGGAGCCCTTCACTATGAAGAAATGGAGTGTAGCTTTGTCTAAGACTAGAAAAACTCTCCCATATAAAGTTGTAATACTTGTTAAATTTTCAGTTGGTTTTAATGGATTTTTAAGATGGGGAAATGGCTATCACGGTGAAGATACCAACTACCATCAAAAATATCGTGGGAGCAAAGTACGCCCCACCTTTAACTATCAGTTTGGAGACGCCTCTGAACCATTCTACTCAGCATTAAAAGAACAGAGCAGTCGGAATTCTGCGCCCTGGCAATGGTACCAACTGAAGAAGAAATATCCAGACTTACAGCAATTGATTGATGACTTAACGAAAGAAAGTCACTACGAGTTTACACTTAGCGGTAAGTTTGAAGACGTAATGGGCACAGTAATAGAACAGAGATGGGATGACTTTTCAATGACAGATCTGGAGATTCCTGAATATCAAACGTTGGAAAAAGTCCACATTGCCAGACCTGGAGCTGATGATGTTCACGTTAAAGTTGTGTTACCCAAGATAGTCTTGGACTACGCTAAACTGTGCGATATCGATGCTCCACTTAATGTTTCCACCTTAGTCTAGTCTTTTCCTTTTTTGGCATTGCACTATATTAATAATTTTTCATGTTTCTCATACTACTTGGCTGCTAAACTTTTCTTGATCTAAGTTACAAATATATCTTATAAATTAATATAAATGAATTGAATACAGTTGATCGAACATAGAAATTCAAACAAAAGTAACATTGTTTTGCATTAATTAAGGATTAATTATGGAAAAACGTGTAAACGCAATTAATAATCAACAAATTTGAACATTAATAATTCGATCCAGTCAATCTCATGATAATGTTGTTATAACGTTGTAAATGATTATTATATATTTTTAAAAAAAAATGATTTTAATACTCGCTCTTTATGTTGATTAGTTTAAACATGTCGAAGTATTTTTGTTGTTGTTGTTTTTTTTACAGCAAAGTTAATCTGGAAAAAATAGGCCTGGTGTCCTATTTTTAACAAAATCATTTGTGTTTATATTAAACAATACTTTACTAAGTTATCAGATTGTATCAAATGTACGACAAAGTTCTTGTCTTGAATATTAATATTCTAATATTTGTATGATTCCGTTAAAAATTTATAAACAAAAAAATTTGTTTTATCCCGACAGACTTTTATTAAATTACTTAATCATACTCTAATTAATTACAATAATCACTTGGTGAACTACACTATACTAGTTGGTAACTACTATATTTTATGATTATTTTGGTGAACCATAATTAGTGCGTTATATAACTGCTAGATAAATTACAATGAGGAAAATGTTTTTGCCTATCCTCGTGGTAGGCTAGGAATTTATCTCTCTTCTTCTTCTTCTTCTATCCCATAACCCGAGCGAGGGTCGTTGGGGCACCATTTTTTGACAGTTGTATAATTTATCTAGGGATGTTAAAACCGGTTTATTTTCAAAACCGGTTTTCGGTTCTATAAAACCGGTTTAAAACCGGATTTCGTTCACGCCCCCTCACCCCCCCCCCCCCCCCCCCCCCCCCAAGGCCAGAAAAGCCAAACGTGCGTAGTTTTGTAGGTGGTATATTTGAAATTAATTATTGTTTGCAGGTCATTCAAGGGGTTGATTTGTATGAATACGATATAATTTTGTACACTTTACCATTAAATACTTTAGAACTAAAAAAAAAAAGGGTTAATTGATTAAAACCGATAATAGTTTTCAATAGTGATAATCTAATTTCCGATTATCGTTGACCATAATATTAAAAAAAATTTGAAGATGATGACGATGTTAATCCATGATGCTTCGTACAAACGTGCGTACGCAATCCAGTGGTACCGCCACCGCTCCGGCTTATCTGTTGGGAACATATTTTACACTGAGCCATAGATGATCCGAAAAGTGAAATGATTCATGTTAATTGTAAATGTTACTTAACATTTGATTTGATATTCTTTTTATCGCAAACCATAGCTGGTATTTGGAAAAACAGAAACACAATATAATATTCTTTCATTTGTTCTTGAAATTTCCACTTGTTATTTAATAATACAATTCACTAATAAATCTTTAGCACCATTAATCACAAACCTAGCTCCTGTTTTTTACACAATGATTTCAGTTGTCAATGGCTCAATACAGGTGTTATTGTTGTTATTCTGTTTACTCACCTTTTATATTTTTTTAAAGAAATAAATGCAATGATAAGCTTTTATTCAATTTGTTGGGTGTGTTTTTTTCGATCACTTGGTGTGTGAAATTGTTAAGATAGTGCTTGAAGGAGTCATATTTAGTAGTTTTACCTGAGTAAAGGCAATTATATATGGCTGATAGACAAAATCGACATATCTGTCAGTGTGAAGGCCACGCAATCTACTTTTAATGTATTGGAAAAAATCTCTATTTCTTTTTTTTCTCGATTTCTGAATAATTTATACTTAAATAAACTCAGAATTGAAAAAAAAAATTCCGTGCGCAGGCAATAACGATGTCTTAAATGACACCTACATTTGCTTAAAGGTTTCCGCTGTATACAACTTTCGATTTTAATTAAAAATAATTATTTAGAAAATTATGGTGATTAAATAAAACGGAAGTGTACAATACAAAAATGAATCGGGAATTCCAAAAAGAAGTCATTCGAATCATCAAAAAGCAGAAATATTAAAGCAAACGGTCCATCTCATTAGTTAACTTCACATAGCGTATCATAGGTTGCAGCTAAAAGTCATAAAGCCTAATATATAAAACAATAGTGATTCAATTAGTTAAGGCAATGCCTACCCTTTTGCAGAGCTACAATAATGAGGCTAAAATGTTATTCTAAACATTAAAATGTTTTAACTTTTCGCTCCATGGGTACTTAGTATGTGTTTTAATGGTATAAAATTAAAAAAATAATAATAACATACCTTTAGTGAAATACGAAGTGAAAATAAAGGCATTATTTTCATTGCTGCCTTCAAGGTAGTGCATATGTGCACATCACAGGGCAACGCCTGAGACACAATCACACATTCATGTGTTGATGTCTATGAGAAAGTGTTAATGAGAAAGTATATATCTATATATGTAATAATCCAATGGACAAAAGTAATGGAAATCAATGACAGGAAGTGGTAATTTATGCTGAGTCTATAAGCTAGGTAAATACTAGTATATCTTAAAATACATCTTGCAATATGGCGAGATTAACATAAAAATCCCTATAAGCATAGGTATAAATACATCAATTACATCAATATAAACAACCAGGACCAACTAACAGTAAAACTGGAGTAAGCGCCATCTAGGAATGTGCAAAGATCATCTTAAGTCTAGTCCTGACTACTACTTTTGTACGTCACTTTTGTGCGTCACGCGCTGGAGGCCTGTGATTGCTTAGCCTTGTGTGAATCTACATCCCATAGAGCGTTCTTTCCTACTCCACCTGCCTTATTCAACTCTGACTATTGTCATTATCTGAAACAAAAAATTACATCTTTTTAATCGTTATAAGCGTTTACGTTTAAAAATTTTTATTCCCTTTGCTTTTACAACAAATTTCGTTGTTGTTGTTTTCCATTGTGTTATATGTTTGTTATGGGGTTGAAGTAATTGTGACTCCCGATACAAGGCAATTACTACATTAGTACACGCCAATACACAAAAGTAACTCATTATCTAAACTTTACACATCATTCTGAATTCTTACATATTTGTTTTACATTCATAATGAAACTGTTAAGAATGTTTACATGTACTTGTCAATTCATTCATTGAACAATGTGTTAACTCTACCTGTTACTAAATATGCTCTGTTTTTTTCCCTTGCAGCCATCCATATTAATCACTGCTATATACAAATAATGGTTGGGCCCGGTAACTATATTCTTGATGCCAAAATCAATAGACTTTCGCGTGACTTTTAATTATTTATAAAATTAGATTGTCTAAACCTTGACCTGTAAATACATTTCAAGTGACTTTCTTTTTATCTCATTGATTTGTTGTAATTATAGATTGTTTATTCCTTTAACTCGTTTATTTGAATAAGTGAATACTGTAACTTGTTTAATCAATTCTAGCCTAAATTTGCGCATAAGCCTTCAAATTGAATATGGAGTCGCATTCCATTCTTTTTATAGATCAGTGATATTAATCAGTCGCACTGAGGGTGATTGACTTTAGAAAATTTTGTGTCCGGATGTGTACAGGCAGTGTGGAGAAGTCTTTACTAGATTGAATGCATGCACACATTGTGCATGTAACCTCTATGACATGTTTATAAAATATGCTCGGGCTGGTTAAGAATCGTTAAGATGTTACACAATATATTTGATTACAATACCTTTTAACACGGGGCAGGCAATGGGTTACGAGAATAGTTGAAACGCTTACACTCGTTAAAACATACATAGATTCTATGCATATGAATATTAATTATTAGATTTCAATGGACGTCACATTTTCAAAACTGGCCGTGTGAGATTGAGCACTGCTGCTACATATAGCCTTTTCAAACAGGGTTGGTGAAAGATAGACCGGGAGCATAAAGAGAAAGATAGACTTTATTTGTAAATTTACGGGAGGGGTGTCCAAAAAAAAATTTACGGGATTTAACAGTAACATGTTGTATGAAAATATGACTGGCTTAGCGTACGTAATATCGTTATTTTTTAGCTTCTGCTTGAATAAATAGTCTAGCCTTGACCCAAATGCCATGGTTAAAGTATATATAGGCCAGGGCTAAAAGATACTGCAGCTACATCCGTTTTTGTTATTTTATTTGTTATACACAGTTGGTCCCTGGTTTAAGTACTAGTTGCGTTATTTTTTAAATCACTATATCTAGAAGTGGTGTTGAGTCTACTGAAGTACCGGAATTTCCTTTGCGAAATAAAAAAATAAAGTGGATTGTCACGGAATTCCCACGAATGCAGTTACCAATGGCAATATTCAATTATTTATCATCACTTAAAATCAATCATTAAAAAAAAAAAAGAAAAATGGCAGATGTTAGACACTGACATACACAAACATTAAAAATAGCTATCTCCGGAAATGCGTTCGTGGAAATGAAGCATACAAAATAGGAGGCTGATCTTTGTCGATTAAATGCTTTGAGTGCCTTAAATATAATACATTGCTATTTTCTATACACTATATACACTTTTTTAAGTTTATAACTCATGTCATAATTTAGAAATGCCACATATAGGCCTACTAATGAGACAATGACAACAATTAGTTGTAGGCCTACAATAAAAATATATTACATATTGCTTGTTTGCACCTTTCTAGTATTGATAATTGACAAGTCTTAATGATTATGCATGCATAAAAGGTTTTAATAAACCTACACTTCCGGTCCTATTCGTTCATTTACTAACAAAACATTCTTGTGTGCTGCGTCCATGGTTGAACTGCGAGTAAAAACAGATGTAAGGGAGTACATTTTATTTCTTTTCCAAAACATGTTAACGAAAGAAAAAGATATATTGTGAATGTCAGTCTTGAAGAATCACCTATTTTTATTCCCAAACTTATTGCTTTATGCAAAAGAAGTTTTGTTATGTATCTATGGACCATGTTTTTTAATAGTAAAGAACCACTACTCTTAACTACTTTATTTTTAAAACAAGCTAAATTTAACTTTACGCTACTAACATGTCGACTAATTATCGCATACTAATTTTTGATGTTAAAAACGAATTCCTCATGACTATTTTTGTAGCCTTTGTGTAATTCTAAAAGACCAGAACTGGACGTCGACGTTGAAAACAATCCGAAAACATCATTTAAAGAGTGTTGCCTGAATTAAACCGATAGTTCATGCGATACAAATGTAAGTGGGGGACGAAGTAAGTAAATTAAGTAAAGTATCTCGTCGGACCAAATCGATCCAATGGGGACGAAATATAACAAACAAATTCCTGTAACATAAAAAAACAACTATTGGTAACTAAAGGTAATAAAATAAAGATTTGACATACAAAGAAAGACTACTCAATTAAACATTGCCCTGACTCTAAATATCCGGTTGTTTCCCTTTGCAAATCCCAATATTAATTATTTTTTTAGTTATGACGTACGAAGAAACTTAACTCTACAACTTTAACTTTAAATATTTCTCGAGTTAATCCCCTTTGTAAAGCCAAGACAACTTTAGTTTAGAAATGTGAAGGTTATAAATTGATGTAATGAATCCTTAATTTTTTTTTTAAGTAAATGAAACTCTTAAGACTTTTTCAATTGGTTTCCAGACCATTACAACAGGTAGTAGTTTATTGGCTAAGCAAAACCTTTTGCTTCATTTTGCGTTATGATAACTTAAGATGTACAGTGACAAATAAAGAAAATGAAGTTCAGAGACAAATAGGATTGGCCACTGCGACCTAACATGAAGATTGAGTAACATGACAATTCTTGAAATAAGCTATTCCCAACCACATTACAAGCCCAGTGTGGCAAACTGCCTATGGGTGACCTGATTTTAAACAAATAGAAGAATAAGATGGACGGGTCTTGTTTTGAGTATGCCAGAGGACAGACACCCTAAAGCAGACCTGCCAAATTTAAACATAAAAAATTTTAAATAACAAGAATAAAATAAGTTATTTTAATCCGAACATTCGTAATTACAATTTTTATTCAAATTGAACTGTTATAACAGTTTTGCAATGTACCAGATTGTTTAACCACTCCATCGTTCAGGAAATTGGGTACGCCTAAATGAGCTCAGTAGATCAAAACATTACTTTGTCTAAAATGTTATTAATCACTTTTGCTTACTGTCTTTCTTTAATATAAATTATTTTAAATGTTCGACAAGCAATTTTTATTTTAAGGATGAGCTATTTAGCTAATCCAAACTTTTCCTTGCGTTGGCCGATCGGCAGCGAGTTCGGCTGGAGTACCAAAGGTCATGTGTTCGAATCCTGGTGAAGGCTGGGATTTGTTCCCGGGTCAAGAGGATGTCTCTACGTCTACCCAGCTCTGACTTAAGTTGGGGTAAAGTAAAGGCGTCAGGGCATTGTGCTGGCCAGACAATCTCTCTTATGCTGAGGCCACAGAAACGGGTGAACGCTGCTTTACCGGTTCTCTCTCTTACTCGTTCATTCTCTACTTCTCATTCTTTCTCTCACTCTCTCTCGTTAATTCTCAACCTCGCTTTTGCTTTCTCTTACTTGCTGGCTCTATCTCTCTCTCGTTCTTTCTCTTTCTCCCGTCTTTTCTTTCTATCTCTCTTGTTCTGTCTCTCTCTCTCTCTCTCTCTCTCTCTGTCTGTCTCTCTCACCCAGAGACCTATTTTTTTACTTTACTTGCTTTTAATTATCCGTTACGTCTTGTATTTCTTTACCTTGAACTCCTCTCCTTACTTTTATCCTTGTGCTATCCGTGCTATCCTTATAATCTTTTTCTCCATTACTTCTTACGCATCAGTCAGTCCGAAATTGGGGACGGGAAGGTGGGGGGGGGTATATATGGAATCCACCACAAAATGAATAAAATGAGAAAGGTGCGCAGGGTAGGTCTGTTGAGCTCTGGACAATCCTTGGTTCAAGAGTTCTCATGGTCATGGCAGCGCCGCCCTCCCCCCCCCCCCCCCGCCCCCCAACAGCTCTACTTTAAATTTTACCCCCTTCGTCACACAACACATTACCTAACTAAATTAACTATTCTACTTTTAAATGAATCTTTCAGTTTCCAGTACATGGCCATGTGGAACGGGAGGGCAAATTGAAGGGGGGGGGGGGGTAGAGGGGGAGAAATACAGGCCCAACCCTGGATCTTAATACGTAAACTGTGTCTGCTGGTCGACACACCCCTACAGATCCCAATAAGTTAGGTTTGCTTTTTTTTTTTCATTGTTGTAGGCCTACTCCCCCCCCCCCCCCGTTCCCATTACGCCACATTGGGGGATGCGCGGCGGCAACAACGTTTTTCTTGATAAAGAGCTTCAAGAATAACAACGTATAAAAAAAAACAGTCAAGCTAAAACTTTCGTCTCTCTGTGTGTATTGATAAGTCAGATAGCGACGTAAATTACACGAAACCAACACACACACACACAAACAAATATCAGGGGTACGGGGGTAAAAGAGTACAATAAAAGCGCTCTTTCTGGAAGTAAATTTGGGGCATGGGGGAGATAATAGAAAGATCCATGGTTGTTTGTACATTTAGCGAGACGACCCCCCAACACTCCGTTACGAAAAGGAAAGGATTTTTGTTGTCTATGATAATTTAATAAATTGTGCCCCCCTTTAAAGTCTAGGTATCTATGTTTCACTCTGATACAAATATCTTTTTTTTTTTTTTGCTTTCTTTTCAGACAAGTTGTCTGCTCCCTAAAATGTAACAAAAATTGATCAAAAGGAATAAGAACATCAAGGCATATATTATTATTATAAAGAATATATATATATATAATGAATGCGCACATCAGAGAGTGAGTAAACAAAGAGACACACAAAGAAGAGACAAAGAAATTAATCAAACAAAGCGAGGTGGGGGAAAAAGAAAGTAAAAACGCGCCGCATGCAACCAGAGGGACACATTATCGTTGCGCAGATAAGCAGATACAAATTAGCGCATTACATTATCTCATTATTACACCATGAAAGGCTCAGATACAAACAAACTCATTTACTTGAATCATAACCTCAAAGGGACATGATAAAGGAAAGAAAGTTAGAAAAATGGGGGGGGGGGGGGCAATATGGAAAAAAAAGAAAGGGGAAAGTAATTTTTTGTTAAAAAAAAAAGAAAATGAAAGCGGATCATTCAAAGAGCCGGTTATGCCCTACCATCAAGGGAGGAAATCAACGACCACCTCCTGTTTCCGCCGCTGACGCTGCACCCACGAGGAGACGCCGTAATCAAGGGAGATCACTCTTATTCTCTTGTCTTTCAACCAATTGAGATGGCGATATTAGGATGGGAGGGGGGAGGGGGGAGAGTTGAAAAAAAAAAGAAGAAAAGGAAAGTACTCACACGCACACACGCACACGCACGTACGAAGTGAGCGAGAGATAGACTGAAAGAAAAAAAAAAAGAAATCCAGCTACCTTACTGTGCTCAGTGGGAGAAATTCTGTGCAGTTTCCACTTCCTTTTGAAAATGGGACAATTAACATTCGTAATCTGAGGCCTCTATTAACCCTTCGGGTCTTGGCACAATCAGTAGCTCGCGCCACGGAGGCTGCCAGATTTCTAGTTTACTCATGTTGAGTTATTTTTTTTTTTTCTGCTTTTCAAAACTTTCACGTACTTTGGAGCCATTGAGTTTAATAATAATTTGTTGTTGTTTTTTAAATTTTCCCTTGAAAAAATAAATATTGGATTCTGTTTTCCCAGGCACTACCTTTAGTCCCTGTGGTGGGGGGGGGGGGTATGGAAACTCCCTCCGCCAACACCCACCCACCTCTCGGCACTGTTGTAGTTGTTAATATAGTCCTACCCGGTGGTATGGGGTGGGGGGGGCGGGTAAAGACGTAATTTTCCCCCTGGCAATTGGTACAACTTTGTCTCAGATCTACAGTTAGAATTCCCACATAAAATAAAATGGTAGAATCAACCGTGGGACGACGGAAACCTAGTTCTTTGTAGAGGGGGGCGGGGGGTGGTGGACACTTAAAGATTATTGTTTGAAACTATGGGAACCTATTTCTGAGAGTTAAACAGCGAGAATGGGACACGGTGCCCGAGCGTTCCACTGGCGTACCGAAGGTCCTGGGTTTGAATCCAGGCGAAGGCTTGGATTTTTTTCTCTGGACTTGAGAGTGTCCCTGAGTTTCTGATGGAAACCTGACATTAGTTGGGGTAAAGTAAAGGCGGATGTGCATTGTGCAGGCCGCAAATCCCCTAGTAGGCCGTGGCCACAGAAACTGGTGAACGCTGCT
Organism: Anisus vortex; assembly: GCA_949126835.1. Taxonomy (NCBI): domain Eukaryota; kingdom Metazoa; phylum Mollusca; class Gastropoda; family Planorbidae; genus Anisus; species Anisus vortex. Next base: position 16,301,217 of record OX421502.1, on the reverse strand, counting down.
TCACCAGCCCTATGGATCAATTTGGTCCTATTAAAATAATAATAATAATAGGACTATTTAATTTTAAACGCTTTGAAAAAAAAATCTAGAATTTTTATTTTTAGATAAGCACAAAGAAAGCGTCCAACAGTAAATACTGGGAAAAAAATGTGTAATAACAACATCTTTAAATGTATTGAACAAAGTCTCTACTACAGTATTAATAATATATTTTTTAAGTTTGTGTACAAAATTTCATTCTGATATAATAGTGACAAAAAAAAGTACTTTTTATAAATTTTAAACATTTTTAAATATGTTTTGTGTAAACCTTGAAAATGTTGACAATTGTTTTAAACCTATATTTCTGTTGATAAAGACATTATATATACATGCTAGAATCTATAAATTAGAATTTAAAAACAAATTAATGTAATGGTCTTAATTTAATTATAGCTATGTATTTGTGTGTGTGTAGGTTTCAAACTAACCAATTGAGACTCACTGATAACGGAAGCAGTAACCATAATAATTACTGAGACAAAGGTAAACTTGGGTGCAAAATTTCTAATAGTCTTTGCCACAGGCAGATTCCTTCTTCTTCTTCTGATCTTAACAGACTACTGAACTTCTAGCTCTTTTGAAGCCAATTCCAAACTACAAGTGAATAAGAACAATAAATGAAATCGTCGACATGCCGCGCTCTAGCGTCTTAAAAATGATCATTATTTAAAAAAACAATCTAATCATCTTAAAGTACTTTATCATGTTTATTGACCATTTGCGTTACATGGGGATTGTGTGGCTAGTACAATGCATGTCTGTCTATACTTTTTCCCAATAGGATGTTGGCTATGGAAGAGTAAGTAAAGTATCCTTAGTAGGGATGTTTAACGAAAACCGGAATACCGGATTCCGGTTTTGAAACCTAAAACCGGTTTTGATTTTCAAAACCGGATTTCGGTTTGTTGGTAGCACACCTTTTTTTTTTGTTCTGATGGACTTTTTTTTTTATAAATAATGTTGGATTCGCACAAAACAATTATTGAAATGCCTTGCTAACACTATTTAGTATTAGATATTGTGTTTCTATTTTTCCAAATACCAACTATGGCTTGCGATAAAAAGAACATCAAACCAAATTTTAAGTTACAGTTACAATTAACATGAATCTTTTTCTTTTCGGCTCATCTTTGAAAAAAAGTCTTTAACGATGGGTTGTAAACTATGTTCCCAACAGATAAGCCGGAGCGGTGGCAGTACCTGAGCACGAAGCATCCTGGATTAACATCGTCATTTTCTTCATATGCTTCTTAATATTATGGTCAACAATAATGGGAAATTTGATTATCACTATTGAAAGCTATTAATGGTTTGAATCAATAAGTTCATATTTTTTTTTATGTCAACCTCTTGAATGCCCTGCAAACACTAATTAAGTTTGATCTATTTTTCAAATATACTTACAAAACTACGCACATTTGGCTTTTTTCTGGGGGGGGGGGGGGAGGGAGGAACCGAAATCCGGTTTTAAACCGGTTTTATAAAACCGAAAACCGGTTTTTAAAATAAACCGGTTTTAACATCCCTAATCCTTAGGACCAAATTGATCATAGGGCTGGTGAAGCAGCTACCAGTTTCTGTAGCCGCGGCATACGGGGTGTGATGTGTAGCCAGCACAATGCCCAGCCGCTTTTACTTTACCCCAACTAAAGTCAGGTACCCATTAGACCTGGGTAGACTCAAGGACACCCTCAAGTCCCGGGAAAAAATCCTAGCCTCCACCAGCATTCGAACCCAGAATCTTCGGATCGCCAGACGAACGCGCTGCCCACCGAGTCCCATGCTATGGAACAGTGCTGGGTTTGTATCCATGGAGGCCAAACTCTTGTAGAGTAAGCAAGTAGGCCTATCCATTTCAAGCCAATTTGATTCGTATGGCAAGTGAAGCAACGTTCAGAAGTTTCTGTGGGCCGCGACATTCACAGTGAATGTGTGACCAGCACTGGCAGCACAGTGCCCCGGTCGCCATTACAACAACGGAAGTATTATGCAAAATCTGCATGTACACCGTCGTATAACACTAGATCACAATGCCCACATAAAAAAAAAGAGCTACGATAATACCACGGTATCCGATCTTTACATATTATACCAAAGACTCTATATATTATACCAAAGATTATAATAAGATGGACCGCTTCATCTATATTTAGAGCATATAATATGTTCTTATTTCCCGTGCGCAGCCCATAAGGCTGTCTTGAATGACTTCTAGGCTCCTACAATTGCAATAAAGGTTTCCGCTGTATACAACTTTCGATTTTAATATTAATTCCCCATTGAGAAAATCATAGCGAATTACTAAACCGGAAGTCTAGAGGACTTAGTGCAATCGGAAATTCCAAAACTAAGAGTTTCAAGTTATCAAATAGCAGAAATATCAAATCAATCGGTCCATCTTATTATAGACTTTGATTATACTTGCAACCTTATGGCAAAAGAAGAAAGAAAGCAAAATAGTTTCAATGTGCTTAGCTATAGGTAACTAACTACACATGATATCAACTTTGGACAATATATAAATAACATTGAGTTCAACTCTATAACTGAGCACTACTTTAAATCTGTAAATCCCCCAGCAATAAAAGCAATCAAGTTATATATAGATTTCTTCTACTCATTTCATTCCACCGTCTTGGTTTTGTCAAGTGTTCTCTGTTTCTCCAATAGAAATCGAGGAGGGAAATTTGTGTTTCCATCCGATTGGTCACATTCAAATGTCACGCGATATCGTGGGCCAATGGCTTAGAGAAATCATTTTCTGACTGAAAGACGGAATGAGAGAAAGAGAAAAAAAAAGGAATACAAGAAAAGAAACAGGCAGGGAGAAATGGAGAGAAAGAGAGATCCGGTTAGAAGCATACTGTCTAAGCGAGAGATTTGTATTTTTTCCCTCTTTTCTCTGAAAAGAGGGGGGGGGGGGGGGGGAAGGCAGATTGGAAATAAATTTGTTTTGAAATCAGACTGGAAGAAAAAAGATGGAAGATGGGGGGAGGGGCGTCAGTTTTAGAAGCTAATCGGTTCTCACTTGATTACTGGGCGAAGCTTGCGGGCTCCGTGAACAAACAAAGATAGTTTAGGGCGCTTTAAGAGAGATATCGAAGGCCGATATCAATTAAGTTTATGGGGTTGGAATCCAAACAGGCAGGTCATTTGGTCCAGTTGACAATATTACGTTGCTTCTAAAATATAGTGTTATTAAAGTATTGAACTGTCTCTAGGTCGGAAGTTATTGTGTTTACTTTTTATTTAATGTTTACTTTTGGTTGTTAATATTGTGAAGTAAAATGAAATTTACTTGTACTGAAATGAAATGTTGACATCACCACGATATGAAATTTCATTCGGCTGCGTTATTTCAACCTTACTTCCAGGTCTTCCTTCAAAGTCGTTCACACACACACAAAACCACACAAAGTAAAAAAAAAAAAAAAAGCAAATTAAACCCAAGTCACATTTTTTTAATATTGTCACCCTGAGTGCCTCTTTTTGGTACCCCTGCCATTCCCCACCTCAGCCCCCCCTCCCCCCAGCCTAAATCCGTTTTTCCCTCTATCTTCAACGTTTTCGAAATTGGACTTGCAACAGTTGCCTCCGAGGTACAAAACAGACAGCAACAACCAGCCAGGAAACAAAAATGTGGTCGTGCCATCGTATGAAGTATGAAATTGTTTGTCACGCATTCAAATATTGGTCGTCCTCCCCCCCCCTCCCCCATCCAAGGAGTCGCGAGGCATGACTTGTTTGTCCCCTGACAAGCCAGGGTGAGAGGTACTACATAGTACCGGCACTAAATTACCACTAACAGCTAACCCCTTAGGGACAGGAAGTTTATTGGCCCGGGCCTGATCGCTAGGAAAATGAGGAACCACTCACACATGTATAAGACGAGTAGTTTTTTTTCTTTGTTTCTCCCCATCCCCTCCCTCCCTCGCCATCGCCTCGAAACTTACTTATGGAGTTTGTGTCCTCGATACTTAATGCTGACCACGCATGCGCGAGATTTCGGATGTTGTGGCTGCCCTCTATCACGAAAGTTCATTCGGTCATTTTATTCGCCCGTTAGTCAGTCTGTCGATCTACCGAGAAACCTCTCAAGAAGCTAATAAAGATTTATAACTTTTTTTGTTAACAAATAATACAAATAATTAAATTTGATTTAATGTAACATCCAACTTTTAAAAATAAAAATAAATAGATTAATCGAGATGCTTATCTTTGGTTGTCTAGTTGTAAAATAGTTATACAGATGTATGATATTAAGGAGCTAAGTCGCACATAGAGATAACAATAGCGTTGGCATGATACTTGTACATACATAATTATGTCTTTTTAAAATTGTATTTATGTAGAAGATCTAAACATCGATATCATTGCAACTGATTTACCCTTACGGTCCCGGGCGCGTATATAGCGGAACTGAAGGCAGCATAGATGGAAGTAGGTCGGTTCGGGAAGGGTTAATATGTACTGGGGGGGGGGGCATGGTGGCGGAGAGGCAGCGCGTTCGATTGGCGTAACGAAGGTCCTGGCTTCGAACCATGGAGAAGAATTTATTTCCGGATCTGGAGGGTGTCCCTAAGTCTACCAGGCTCTGATGAGTACCTGACCTTAGTTAAGGGTAAAGTAAAGACGGCTGTGCTGGCCACACAATTACCTAGTATGCCGTAACCACAGGAACCGGTGGCAAACAAATAAATAAACATAAATAGTAATGTAGACAATTCTAAGTACGATGTAGATCTATCTGTTTCAAACTAAAATAAGACAAACATTTTAATATGATTATTTTCTTTGATTAATTTATTAATTTTTATTTCACTAATACAATTGTTTGATATCTCAAAGAATACAATTGCAACTATTACAGCATGTACGCATTTTGTAAGGAGAAATATGTCATCCTGTGCTATGCAGTAAAAATGGCACCGAGTTAATAAAAACATTGAAAAAAAAGCACTTGAGGAAAGAACATTCAATAAAAGTAAAAATCGAGAGGGGAAAAATACAATTAAGGAAAACGAAATTGTTGAACAATTTGCTCAGAGAAAACAAGCAATGCAGAAGAGAAAAAAAAAAAAGTTCAATGAGATTGATTATTGTGAGTGAAACTCCAATGATTCCTGAAAACTAAGTTCCAACGAATGGAATTCTATTGTCCAACCTTTCTAGATTATCGCCTCTTAGAAGAAAAAAAGAGAAACCAATTTTATTGCAATAGAACGCAGTGTACGCTCGAAGGAGCAGGATCGTCGACTAGAGCAGGGAAGAGAGATAGAGAGTGAAAGAGAGAGAGAGATTTAAAGAGAGCTCAAAACAGAAAGAAGAAAATCCACAGAAAAAAATCAACTTGGATATTACATGGGGGGTAGGAGGGGGCGTTAATGGCCCTGGGGCCCCTTTGTTCTATTATTGGTTTTCCTCAAGTTTATTTTGTTGTGCTTTGTTAACGTTTGACTCCATTCTGGCGCCCTTAGGTGACAGCGGCGGAGCCAGAATGCGGCAGAATGTGATAATTAGGAGCCCTTTAAGCCTTTCAAGAACCGGGCTTGATTCATATTGACAATCGAACGAGTGGATTCCTTGCCAGAGGCTCTCATGAAACCAGGAGATGGATGGGAGGGGAAGGGGAGTTGTAAAATGGGGAGGGGGGGTCTATAAGATGGGCGTTGTCGACTCTTGGGTGAATTCTGGAAACGATGGAACTTGAAAAAAAAGTAATAATAAAGAGAAGAAATATGAAAGTGATGCAGTTTTTCTTTTTTTATTTTGAGTTATCAGAGAAGGCACATACAGATTAATGCTTCATATTTAGGAAAAAGAAATATAAAAAAAACGTAATTATTTTTTTTTAAATATCTGTAAAAAAAAATTAATTTGTTTTCCCAAAACGTGTTTGCAGAGCTCTGCTAATTGAATTGAGGGGTAAAAAATATACACGTTTTTTTTTAAAATAATAATATAATAAATTGGGCATAAAGCCAATAGCTCACATCCAAGCGAGAAAACAGTTTGAATCTAGGCCTTTTAAAAAAAATATCTTTCTATTTTTATCTTTCAATGTTTCTGAGAGTTATTTATTATGTAGAGTGTAGAGCAGGGGTCGGCTAATAGTGTGTCGAAGTAGGATTTCTAATTCATTCAGCGAGACAACAGCCTAAACGTTATCCTCCTCTAGCACTAAATGTAGAAGAGACTTAAATTGCCATTTGGGAGGTTTTCCGCGTGCCGTTGGAAATCAATCTGCGTGTCAAGTCTGCCACGCGTGCCATAGGTTGCCGACCCCTAATGTAGGCCTACTGTATGACAATTTGAAAGTGGAAGTAAAAATTAGACGTTCCTTTACTGACACGATAGGCACCATGGAACAAAAAACAACATGTATTAGTGAATCAATAAGGTTACGTTTTAGCGATTTTATGAGACAGGTGTAAAACTCAAGGCCCGCGGGCAGGATGTGGCCCACGGGATAATTTTATGCAGACATATTTTTTTTCTATCTTCCGGTATTATGTTAATATAATTTCCTAATATTGCAATTACAGCTTAACAGAACTTTTACTAATGAATAATAAGGCATATCAATTTCGGCCTGAAACCCGAAAGGATCTATAAACACCCTACAGTTTTACGTTACTTTCTCTATTAATGCTCTTATTGCTTTTATCATCAAAAAGTATAGTTTTTATTCCAACAAAAATAAAGGTTTATTATCTCCCTTAGATTAAACTTTTTGTTGATGTTAGGCCTACATACCCTACTATTAATTTTTTGAAAATATAGCGGGACGATATGTAGTTCTATAAGGGATATACTCAACTCTTTATTTTAAACATAAACATCCATTTAATTCAAACAGTTAGGATCCTTATAAACATTTTCGTGTTGTTTTTTTTCGTCATCCCATACCAGCGGGCACACCACGTCGTATCGACGGGGAAAGAACGTGGTTTCCACGTGTTTTCGTGGTTTCCACGCTTTTTCCTCGTTGATACGATGTGGTGTGCCCGTTGGGATCACTCTTTCGAATCAGCGAGAATCACGTACTTTCTTTGTTTTACGTTTACAACAAACAAACAAAGAAAAAAAAACAATTACAAAATCCCCCAAATTGAAATCCAAGATCTTCTGTGAATAAATTTCACAGCCAGGGAGGGATAAATACAGAGGTCGCGGGAAGAAATAAATAACGTTGGAAAGGGGTTGGAGCGGAGTGGGAGACATTCGTGGGTAATCACCGACTCGGTTGCCAATGGAAACAAATGAAACGCAAGCGGCGGCGCTGTGTAAACTTTTAAACTATCTGCTTCGTATCAAGCCGAGACTAGAGAAAGAATGGAAAGTCTTTAAGGGGGGGGGGGGGAGGACACGCTAGGTGTGGGCGGGTGAGGGAAAGGTGAGGAATGGTGAGGGGTGAATGATGGCAGAGATCTTGAGTCCCGGATTTTAATCGCATTTGCCTGCAAGGAATCTTGGAATTAAATATATTTATGTATGGGACAACAACAGATTTAACGAACTACCATCGTTCTGGCGGTTTGTACTACGGGACCAACAGAAACTCTGCAGACTTGGATCTGTAGTCTTTTGGGGTGGGGGCGGATGGGGTGTAAGCTTAATTAAAAGAGGAAATTGTACTAGTTTTTAGGGGAAATGGGGCGACTGGTATGTTTATCATGTGTGACTGTACATTTTACAAACAGAAGTATTGGAGGGTATGTGTTGTTTTTATCTTCTGCGCTATGTAGCTTTGAATTTAAATTTCACTTTATGTTATTTTTGAAAGCCTTTGTTTGTTTTATCGTTTGTGTGTATTCGTATTGCTGTACCTTAAAGGTTAGTATATTTATTAAATGGTAGCTGGACCATGGCTTGAATTAATTGAATACCAAATTACTTTAAAGGTATTACTAAAACCTCGTTGGGGAGGAAGGAGTCTGTATCACTGTCTTCTTTCATTACGTGATTGGCCAGGGAGGTGACTGAATCTTGAGTTCTGTTGATTTGTTGTAAGTTGTACATCCAACACGTCTTGTAGCTCCATCTGATGGTCTGTTCTGATCGACGCCTTGAAACATTCACGCACATCAAAATAAAAGGAAAATTAACTATCCCCCTCCCTCCTCCTCCTCCCCCTCCCATCCACAGACTTACCCCCAGGTCTGTGTTTGTGTGATCCATCAGTACCAATGGTGTTGACGTGCTTTCATCATCTGGCAACGTCTACTGTCGTTTTTGAGACTCTAGGCGAGAAGGAGTTACCTCGCCTGCAATACATTGTTAATTAGTCTTTACTTAATTATGTGAACGTATGTTGGAAGGTCTATTTATATACGAATCCCAAACCTGGGTTCTTTTTCACACATAGATCTAGATTTTTGTCCTGTCAATGTTTCAGCTTCTGAACTATTTAAAGATCTATTTGTGTGCGTAAGTGGGGGTAGAGAGGTTCTTTGAAATCGTTTTGAAATTTATGGTGTGGTCATTTATCTATTTTAGCACTTATATTTACAAAAGTATTTGGGTACCATATGTAGCATATAAACCATAATTAGTCTTTAAAAATATATTCATTTTCCAGGTATGAATCTGTGGTCGAAAACCGGCTCTGAATATTCCCCCGGTTTCATTTCCGATTTGAACATTCAAATTTATCCAACAAAAGTTTTGAACTAATTTTTTTTTAATTAATATGTATCTATAAATTACAATGTTTTCATAAAATCTAGTAGGCTTACACTTATCATAAAATTTGAAAGTTTAGTACTACTGTTTCGGATTATCTATAACAGGGGTCGGCAACCTGAGGCTAGCGTGCCAAACTTGGCACGCAGAGCGATTTTCAATGGCACGCCAAAGACTTCCAAGAGATGTTTTTATTGATAAAAAAACAACAACATTTTCCGGTTCTGAATGAGGAAAACTGACTATTGAAGACGATGTTTCTCAATGATATAATGACACATTTCAGTGAATTAAATTTGCATTTACAAGGACCACTGGAATGGATTTACATTGAAACTGGACATATTTTGCCGTGAAATCAATTTCAATACATGTGCTTCCCTATATTAATGCATATATTAATATATTAAGATAGATAGTTGGGCTTTTCCAGAAGTACACCGAAGCACTCAAAGCGGAGATTTCTAATCAAAGGCAAAACTTTCTAATTGATGGACTCATTTTTTCATACCACATCAAGCTACAACCTTCTTAGATGTACATCTTTTTTTAAGTGGAGGGATGTTGACGATTTTAAAATGCAGCAAGTGGAATTATAAACATTTAAGGGCATCCAAATGTGTAGATTTGCGGGAACAAAATATGGAAGGAAGCTGCTTGGGAAAGTCATCTGCTATTGTTATAAAGTTGCACCAACGCCCTCTCCCTGACCTTTTAAACTAACCTAGATCCCAAGGGAAAGTTTGAGCCCGTTGTGTTTTTATAAACTAATTAGATTTCCCACCCTCCTTTCCTGCTATCAATTACAAATTGTTTAGCCATCGTAATAAAACTACACTGGCATCTACAAGTCGTGACACTGAATTGTAATCGTAACTACAACTACCCCACCTACACCCCTTCTTCAATTACCTCTCTCCTCCCATTCCGCATTTTTCCCTGAAGAAAACACATATACGCTCACCCACTTGCATAGATACTTTAATTGGAAGCGTCTCCAATAGCGCCTTAATGTCTATTTTGCTAAGGTTTAAGGACACCCTGAGGTCTGGCATGATTGTTATATTGTGGGAAGTTTAATCAATGTAGTGTAATTAAGTAAGATTAATGTTTTCAAGCTAAACCCTGACCTTAATTAAACGACATTCTAACCAGACTTGTGTCTGTGTTTTTGGGAGTGGAAGTTTTTCCCCTAGTTACGATTGGCTGTACCCTAACCAATGAGTACTTCTGGGTAATGAGAGATAGACTTTAAAAAGCCATGTTTCTCCCTTCAGACTTGAGTTGAGTTTAGTTTCAGTTGAGTTCCGAGTTGAGAGTTGAGAGTTTATCTCCGTAGTAGGAACATTACTTGTACATAGTGTTTATCAGAATTAGTTTTGGACTTGTATTTTTCTTATGTGTCTTCGTCTTGTATTCAAGTGTTATACAAATAAAATTACAATTATCGTGCAACTGGTGTTGATTTCAATTGAAATTAAAAGTGTTACTTTGAATGAATATTAGAATAGAACCATAATTACTGGAGTAATCAAGCCCATATAAAAACAAACAACTCTTGGAATATTGAGCCTACACCTAGACAACAGCCAAATACATAATATTGCACGAGTACGTAACATATTTATTGGGATCTCGTGTCCGGAATATTCCAGTTTTGTCTTAAAATAACTTTGCTTCAAGACTCTGCTCATTCAACGTTTACTAATAATTAGTGGAAACTTTGAACTGTGTTTTACAATGGACTATATTTGAACTGTGGTGTTTTATTGAAAAGAACTTTGATATTTTTTACGACAACTCAAGTAAGTTGGCCATTTATTTAAACAAACATTTTTTACATTAAAAAATAAATAAAATGGATTCAAACATTACCATCAGTGAGCTAGACAAAATGTCACTCACACAACTTAAAGGACTTGCTCAATCTTTGGGAATTAGAAGTATCAGAAACAACACCAACAAGATTTAAATTAGTAGATGAAATAAAAGAGTGCCTGATAGCACAGGGTAAACTAACCACTGATACTGTTACAGAAGAGCGTGATGAAGAAGATACAGTTAGTTATCATAAAAGAACACCTGATCGTAATCAAGAATGCCCTGTAATGAATGAACAATTGAAGTTTCAACTTGAAATGCATAAAATTGAAAGCCAGGAGCGTATCCAGATACAACTGGCTAAAATGGAAGCTGAAAGTAGGGAACGCATTGAAATGGCACGCCTGCAAGGTGCAAACATTAGCAGAGAAGGTGTTAACGTTGATCTTATCAAATTCAAGAAACATATTCCAGAATTTAAAGAAACACACGTTGATGAATTTTTCTTGCTGTTCGAAAAGGCATCTGAAGATTACAGTTTTCCAACGGAAAAGAAAGCCTTACTGCTCCGTTCAGCTCTAAATAAAGGTCGAGCCATGGATGTCATTCTAACCCTGAAAGCTGAAGAAGACAATAACTACGATGTCATCAAAGACAAAGTACTTAGAGCATACAAGATGGTGCCAGAAAAGTACCGGAAGCTGTTCCGAGAAGCCAGAAAAGACCACGATCAATCACACGTAGACTTCCTGCGTGTGAAAGAAAAACAACTTGATCGTTGGCTTAGGTCAAGGAACGTTTCCAATGACTTTGAGAAATTAAAAAACATTGTCTTGTTGGAAGAATTTTTAAATTGTGTTAGAGTAGATGTAAGAACCCATATAGCTGACAGAGGCATTGAACAGGTGCAGGCAGCAGCTCGATTAGCCGATGACTATGTTTTAATACACCCAACAGTAAAAACTTATCAAAATGACAAATTCAAAAGTACAGTAAAGCAGAACACGAATGAGTCTTATAGACAGAAACCCATTAATACTATTCACACCAGTATGAGCAACACCAAGAAATACAACGAAACACAAAATACAAAGCCGTATTGCCAACACTGCAAAAAAGAAGGGCATACAAAACAAAATTGTTGGACCTTAAACAGAAAGGTCAACAAACCTAAGCAAGAATTAGCTGGTTGCTATGTCTCCAGATCAATGATAAACACTGCTACGTATAAGAACAACCCAGAAATAGAACTAGATATACTCAACTCTACTTGCCAGACAACAGCTAGCGCCAGGAAACATTTTGAGAACAAAACTAATTCTCAGAAAAGTGCCAGTCGACACAGTACTCCGACAGAGAGCACAGATCAAGACGTTTCAAGTCACCGTTCGTCCATGAGAAAGGCCATCTCTAAGAGACAAAAGACGGTTGTCTTTGAAAACAGTCTGTTGAACCCTAACCAGAGTTTACAAACAACTCCCGTTTGCAGCCTAGCTTCAAGTTCGTCACAATTTGGCAGTAATTTAGAACAGGTCACCAATAAAGATCCTGAGAACACAAACCTCAAGGACTTTATGCCTTTCATTTCAGATGGCTATGTGTCGTTACCAAACGATACACTCGGCAGAAAGCATATCAAAATCCTCAGGGACACAGGTGCTTCCTTAACTGTGATCCTAGAAGGAACCATCCCGTTGTCTGAAAAGACATACACTGGACAAAATGTACTGCTGAGAGGTGTAGAAATGGGGAACATGGAAGTTCCTCTGCACAGGATACAACTTCAATCAGAGTTGATATCTGGACCTGTTACTGTAGGTGTACATCCTGCTTTGCCTTTTGAGGGAATATCTCTACTCATAGGCAATGATTTAGCTGGGGGAAGAGTAAAACCTGAACCCATCATGACTCGTGACCCCGACCTGAATGATAAGCCAACAGAAGATGCTTACCTATATCCTGTGTGCGCTATCACCAGGGGCATGAGCCGTAACAACGTTGAGTCCAACGAGACCACCAACAAATCCTCACGAGAACTACCCGAAGTAGACTTAAGCGCAACATTTTTTGCCCGTCTCCTCGAAGGTCCATCGTTAGAGACCAACGAAAATAGTCTGTCCCCGAGACAGCTATTGATCCAAGAGCAACAGAACGACGTAGAACTCATATCCTAATGAGAAAGTGGAAACCACGAGAAGCAACAAGTGACAGCAACTGGGAAAACGCCCACCAGATTATGGTACCAGCTAGATATCGCAACGATATTCTACACATCGCCCATGATCTACCGTTTGCCGGTCATATGGGAGTCAACAAGACCTATCATCGGGTCCTCCCTTACTTTTATTGGCCAGGCCTACGCAGAGACGTCGCATCATATTGCAAGTCTTGTCACACCTGTCAAATGGTTGGCAAACCGAACCAAACCATACCTGTTGCCCCACTACAACCAATCCCAGCGTTTTCTGAACCGTTCAGTAAAATACTGATCGACTGTGTGGGACCCCTACCTAAAACCAAGGCGGGTCACCAATTTCTGTTCACTATAATGTGTTCGTCAACCAGATTCCCTGAAGCCATTCCGCTGCGTAGCATCACAGCTGACAAAATAGCGGACGCCTTAACCGGTTTCTTTACTCGGTATGGCCTCCCACGGACTGTTCAATCGGACCAAGGGACAAACTTCACGTCGAAACTGTTTGGTCAAGTCCTCAAGCGTCTAGGTATCCAGCACAATGTGTCTAGTGCATACCATCCAGAGAGCCAAGGAGCCCTTGAAAGGTTCCATCAAACACTCAAGTCCATGTTAAGGACTTACTGTTTCGAACATTCGAAAGACTGGGACAGAGGAGTACCCCTCGTACTCTTTGCTGCTCGCGAGGCTGTACAAGAATCCCTCGGATTTAGTCCTTTCGAACTAATATTTGGCCACACTGTTAGAGGACCTCTGAAATTGCTCCAAGAAACTTGGACAACGTCAACAGAGACCACGGGACTGTTATCTTATGTTGACAAATTTAAAAACCATTTATTTGATGCTTTTAATTGTGTTAAATCTAATTTGTCACAGGCTCAAGGCACAATGAAGACCTGGTATGACAAGAAAGCAAGAATAAGGAGTTTTGACCCCGGAGACAAGGTTTTAGTTTTCCTTCCTATCCCTGGTCAACCACTGAGTGCAAAATTCTCAGGACCATATGAGGTTGAGAAAAAAATCAGTAGTGTAAATTACCTGATAAAAACCCCTAACCGCAGAAGGGAAAAGAGGTTATGTCACATTAATATGTTGAAACCTTACTTCCTTAGGGAAAAGGGTACATCTCAGGAAAATCCTCCTATTGTTCCCATGACCCCTATCACTCAGATACCTACTGATCTCCATAAAATTGAACACAAATTTGCAGAATGCAAATTGCAAAACTCAATAACCTTGAACAATTTTGATGCTAAGATCAATCATTTATCTTTGACTGAGAAAAGTTCAATAAAAAATTTGATTGCAGATTTTCCACAGCTATTTAGTGATGTTCCTAGAAGGACTCACCTCATTGAGCATGACATGGTTATTGTTGAAGACTGCAAACCGCTTAAACAACACCCTTATAGGGCTAACCCTTTTCAACTTCAACACATAAGGCAGGAAGTTGAATACATGCTGAAGCATGACATAATAGAGCCTAGTGCTAGTGACTGGAGTTCCCCATGTGTGTTAGTCCCAAAAGCAGATAACTCCCTCCGCTTCTGCACTGATTACCGGAAGGTAAATGCGGTCACTAAAACTGATTCCTACCCAATACCCAGAATAGATGACCTCATTGACAAGATTGGTGATGCAAAATTTGTAACCAAAATTGACCTCTTGTCTGCATATTTTCAAATCCCATTATCTTCTAGGGCCCAAGAAATTTCTTCTTTTGCAACCCCTGACGGTTTGTTTAAATACAAAGTAATGCCCTTTGGTTTGAAAAATGCACCAGCTACCTTTCAAAGATTAATCAACTCAATTGTACAAGACATTTTTCAATGCAATGCTTATCTAGATGATATTGTCATATACAGCAATGATTTTCCAACCCACGTAAAACAATTGAGACATTTGTTCACAAAGTTAGACAATGCAAACTTAACAGTAAACTTAGCTAAAAGTCAATTTGGGCACGCCACAATTGAATATCTAGGTCATATTGTTGGCGGTGGAAAAATTAAACCAGTTGATGCCAAAATAACTGCCATTCAGAATGTCCCTATCCCTCAAACAAGAAAACATGTTAGAAGTTTCCTTGGGATGGCAGGGTATTACCGTAAGTTCTGTGCAAATTTTTCTACCATAGCATGTCCACTCACAGACCTTCTGAAGAAGAACTCTAAGTTCAAATGGGCTGACGAGTGTAATAAAGCATTTGAACAACTTAAGCTTATATTGTCCCATGCTCCTGTGTTAGTAACACCTAAGTTTGAAAAACCCTTTAAGATAGCAGTAGATGCATGTGATGCTGGAATGGGAGCTGTCCTATTTCAGGAAGATGATGACAAGATAGAACACCCTATATGTTATCATTCTCAGAAGTTTAATCCCCATGAGAAAAATTACAGCACTATTGAAAAAGAACTGCTAGGTATTATACTTGCTCTGAAGCATTTTGACTTTTATGTGAATGGTTCTCCATATCCCATAGAGATTTTTACTGATCATAACCCACTAACCTTTTTGACTAGGGTTACTCAGAACCAAAGACTTCTCAGATGGAGCTTGTTTCTGCAGTCATATGATCTAATCATAAAGCACATTAAAGGCAAAGATAATGTTATTGCCGATGCTTTATCTAGAATGTGATTTATGCATGTTAACTTTTACCAGAACACCTATGAATTGATTTACAGATGTGTATTATATCAAATGAATCATTACTTATTTACTGAAACCTTATCAATATTTTTATATTGGTAAGATGCAATTTTAACTTTTTCTTAAAAGTTTTGATAAATATATATATATATATATATATATATATACTTCACATTTATTGGTAACTCAGAAAAATATATATTACCCTCATCTTACATTTAAATATTTTTATGCATGACTACATTATTAAGTTATTGGTATTCAATTACTACAAGTACTGTTGAAGTAACTATAAGATTTTTGTTTCTTATATAATTACTTTACATGTGTATTATGCAAACTTATATGTTTTTTTTTTTTTTTTTTGGAACAACTAGTTCCCACCTATCTTGTATTTTTACAGAAAAATATAACCTTACTTTTAAAAGCCTTTGCACTTTATGAGCGAGGCTACAGAAATAATATTAGGTTTGTAAGGGACTTTAAAAAACTCATCATGATTCCCAATTCATGATTTGAATTTTATTATTGACATTTGTAAACTTTTTTGAAATGTACATAAGTTTGACCAAAGCAAATTTCCCATTTTAGATTATGGTTAATTTCCTTTTTCCTTTAGGATGGGAGGTGTTATAAAGTTGCACCAACGCCCTCTCCCTGACCTTTTAAACTAACCTAGATCCCAAGGGAAAGTTTGAGCCCGTTGTGTTTTTATAAACTAATTAGATTTCCCACCCTCCTTTCCTGCTATCAATTACAAATTGTTTAGCCATCGTAATAAAACTACACTGGCATCTACAAGTCGTGACACTGAATTGTAATCGTAACTACAACTACCCCACCTATACCCCTTCTTCAATTACCTCTCTCCTCCCATTCCGCATTTTTCCCTGAAGAAAACACATATACGCTCACCCACTTGCATAGATACTTTAATTGGAAGCGTCTCCAATAGCGCCTTAATGTCTATTTTGCTAAGGTTTAAGGACACCCTGAGGTCTGGCATGATTGTTATATTGTGGGAAGTTTAATCAATGTAGTGTAATTAAGTAAGATTAATGTTTTCAAGCTAAACCCTGACCTTAATTAAACGACATTCTAACCAGACTTGTGTCTGTGTTTTTGGGAGTGGAAGTTTTTCCCCTAGTTACGATTGGCTGTACCCTAACCAATGAGTACTTCTGGGTAATGAGAGATAGACTTTAAAAAGCCATGTTTCTCCCTTCAGACTTGAGTTGAGTTTAGTTTCAGTTGAGTTCCGAGTTGAGAGTTGAGAGTTTATCTCCGTAGTAGGAACATTACTTGTACATAGTGTTTATCAGAATTAGTTTTGGACTTGTATTTTTCTTATGTGTCTTCGTCTTGTATTCAAGTGTTATACAAATAAAATTACAATTATCGTGCAACTGGTGTTGATTTCAATTGAAATTAAAAGTGTTACTTTGAATGAATATTAGAATAGAACCATAATTACTGGAGTAATCAAGCCCATATAAAAACAAACAACTCTTGGAATATTGAGCCTACACCTAGACAACAGCCAAATTCATAATATTGCACGAGTACGTAACACTATTCTCAACTGCTAGGCATTCGCTCTTTTACTTTTAGCTTTTGGTTCAACTTACACTTACACTTGTGAACATATTTTATTGAACATGAAAGCTGTTGTTAACATACAAAGAGATCACTTACACTTGACCACTCATTAACTGATACTAATTACTAATTACATTTAAAAGAATTTGTATGCTTCTTTAATTAAATATTAAATAATTATAAAACACATTTATTTGTATAATTAATTTGATAAATATAAGAGAATTATTTAATATCACTATTATGTAATTATGTAATTTCTGTAATTATTAATGTTGAAAATATAAACTGCTTAAATGGACAAACAATAGAGCGTTCCCAGTAGGCGGAGCTTAAGTTTTTTTGTGTAAATTAAGTGACTATTTGTGTAAATAAAGAACCCACTTGAGGTACAAACCAAACGTGGTGAAAGTGAAGTACTTCTTTATCATGCAAAATTCACATCTGAATATTGGCTATCCTACTCAAAAATAAGGAGGTAAATAGTAGTACTGTAGATTAATTGATTAATGTGATTAGGCTAGGGCCGGCTAGACCTATTTACACTTTCAATTTCACTTTATAGGCCTACACTTTTAATGTTTCGTAGGATAGGCTACGATGTCAAGTGATATTGTTGGTGAATAGGCTATCTAGTCAAGTCACTATTAGGCTCACATCGTCTATGATCTATGTCTATGATAATAATAAAATAGCCTATTTTATTTAACATACATAATACAGCTTAAATCTTAATAAGACTTAAAACACAACACATCATTTAAAAAAAGCTCGAGCCTATATGAAACTTTATTATTACAGCGGCCATATTTAATTGTACACCATTACTCAAAGTAAACACAAATCACGTGCTTTTTGTCACGGGATTGCAAACGCCCTATTAGATCTGATGCAAGAAAGGTTTATTTAAAACTGTTTAACGTAATTTTTTTAAATCTTCTAATAATTGCATCTTGTAATGATGACAAATAATGTTTGATTTATATAAAGAAATAATAATCAGTCATTAATATTTGTTATATTACAATAGTACAATACATAACTTGTTTGGCATTACTTTTCAATCAAATGTGGAAACGGTTTTTTTAATTAAAGGGAGATAATTATCCCGTTTTAGTTAAGCCAATTTTCTAAATATGTTTCTTTTTTTTCTTTCATAAAATAATAAATTGCTTACAATTTTTAACTTTAAAATAATCACACTGTAAATATTAATTGAAAATTATATAAATATTATATGACTAAGGAATTTGAAAGTATAATTTCAAACATTACATTAAATACCTAGTTCGTACGATTACTACGTATCTTTTTCACTTTAGTGCAATGGTTGCCAAGGCTCCACATTATAGATTATAAATAAAATATCGAAAATCTCAGACCGAGATCAAACTATGAAGAATGAATAGCAAATTCTAAAATGGTGTGACACGGTGGCCGAGCAGTAGTGTGTTCAACTGACGATGCGCAGGATCTGGGTTCCAGTCTTAGTGCAGGCTGGGATTTTTCTATGGGTACCTGACATTGGTTGGGGTAATTTGTGGCATCCTCTCGTATGCCGTGGCCACAGAAACTGGCGAAAGCTGCTTGACCAGCCCTATGGATCAGTTTGGTCCGAAGGGTACTTTACTTTTCACTAGAATGATATCTTAACAAATAAATTTAAACCTTGATACATTAACCATTATATGTTTGTTCTCTATAGGCTCTTAAGCCAGTTGACCGATCGACATAAAAGTTAAATGTATGATTTGGAAACGTCCTCCAAAGGACATTTTTATTATGTAAGCCATAAGCAATATTGCTTTATTTGTTAATTTATTTATTTTTAAACGTAGGCCTATTACTTGTTTTGTCAAGGTTATAAACAGAGCGCCATTTCAAAATGATCTCCCTTTACTGGCATTAAACATTAAAAAAGAACAAAAACTAAGAATCGAAACAAACGTTCTCACAAAAGTTTTTATTGTAATGTTGTTTGTTATTTGTTCTTTCTCTTTTAAGAAAACACATTGTCATCATTCGTTTCTCCGTCAGTTTGACGGGCATAATTCCTTAAAATAATATAATTACCATAATTGCAAAAGTTTAGTAATAAAATATTTGATTTGATTTGATATAAATGCAAAAAAAAAAGAATGAAAATAAATAAACACGTTAATTTTTTATTAAATATAAAACGCTTATCTTATCTTATCTTATCTTATACATTACAGACGCTCCTTCTATAAAGAAGATTATTGCGTCCTACGCTCATCCGTGGTCCGATTTACTTTAACGATTTTCTCTATAAATAATCTCTTTGCTTTTGGCCTTGGTCTTTCTACGGAGTTAAATTAATTGTCCTATAAAAATATATTTTTTTTTTTAAAGTAAAATAGACCAGGTTGACTTTTAGGCTGTTGGCACGCTGAATTATTTAGAAATCCTAGTTTGGCACACTGTTAGCAAAAGGTTGCCGACCCCTGACCTATAAAATACAAAATACAAGTTAAAAAGAAAGATAAACACGGAAATGATTAATTATGTAAAATGATCTAACGATATTTATTTCGTTCTATGTATTATTATTGACTGTTGAATATATAACCCATAAAAATAGCTTGACAACCTCCTCGTAGAAGATATTATGTTAATGGCACAGCATTTACTAAGCTAGACTAGTAGGCCTACTATATAACCTTTAAAAATACTGAACCTAAAAAAATAATTCATACAAGTAAATGAAAGGCCAAGATTAATTTAGATTAATATCTAAGACTATCAGTTGTTAGAAAGATAAAACACTATTTATTGAGAAAAACACTGTTCTTATGGACTTTCTATTAACTTGCATTGTATGTCTGTCTGCTTGCTTGTAATCTGCTTGGATGTTTGTTAGCAAAACTTTGCGTCGATTTTTCCCGTGGTCCAATCGAGCTGAAACTTGGGCAGCAGACTTGTCCCGACTAACAATACATTCTATCAAATTTTCAGCATCGTAGCCTTTGGAATAGTCAAGAATTCATTCGACCAATTTGCGAATCGAAGAGTATATTTCACGTAAATTATGGCTGCCTCTAACGGAAGAGACGGAAGTAAATACAATTTTCGGATATGTTCGTTTTTACGAAATAAATAGAATGAAAACGACACAATGTATCTTTTTATGTTTTTTGCGGACCAAGGCTAGAAAAAAAAAGGATGCGCAAAATATTTGTGTGGAAATTCATTAAGTATAGTTTATACTTATATTTATTTTTATCTTTCAAAATATAAATTTAATATAAACTTAGTTTACAAAGAAAGGGAGTATTTTAAAAACTTTGTTTTTATGGGTTAGTTTAGTTAAGGCATTAATTCAAAGTATATAGCGCTAAAAATGCTCTTACAAATGAAAAGTATAATAAATGCACGTGAAGAATTTTTGTGTGTGGTCCACTTCTTTATTCTATCTTCTGGACAATCACGCCCCTAATGGAGATATTCTAGATCGATTGAAGATAACCCGCCCATTCGTTGTCCATCGATTCCATTGTGAGGGGGGGGGGGGGGGACTTTGTAAGTCATTTCACAATGCCATGGTGTATCGATTTTTTTTCTTCCTTAAAAACAGTCAAGGTTTTACATGAATTGTTATTTTAGATTGCCAATATCCGTAAATATTTCAATTATTTCTCAACTATTGTGAACTAACTTTGAGCGAATCGTATTTGGAGTGCATAGAATAATTTTTGTTCAACAACAGCAAAATGACCGCTTGCTTTTAGAAAACATTGGCAATAGAAGACGTTTTTGTCTACTAAAGAAATGCAGTTGTTGTGACATATCGTGATGAAATTGACATATTTGAAGTAGGGGCGTTTAAAATGGAGAAGAAAAAAAGAAAGAAGGGAGAGGCAGTGGGCGTGAGCATTGGCGTCGACAGTAGAGGAGGAAAGGGGGAGGGCGGCTCGGGGAGCTGTCAATGTTAGAAAATGTCAATGTGTCATGCTTAAACTTATTTCTAAAGTCATTATTTGACATTGTGGATTCCGTCAAGTTTCTTGAAAGTTGCCCAACGTGGCGAGGGGCTCTCAGTTGGTAAAGGACAGAGTTTAGTCGTTCCCAGGGCCACAGATGAACTGTATTGGCCTTTTTTTTTAAATTAGTGAACAAGCGCTTTTACGTGTTTTTTTTTTATTGAGTTTGGGTCTTAACCTTCCGGTCAACATCTCGGTCACCCTGACGGTCAATGTTCCGGTCATTATCCCGTTCAATGACCAGGTAAACCTGCTGGTCAACGTCGCGGTCAACATCTCGGTCACCCTGACGGTCAATATTCCGGTCAACGTCCCGGTCAACCTGTCAGTCAACATCCCGGTCATTATCCCGTTCAATGACCAGGTCAACCTCCCGGTCAACGTCCCGGTCAACATATCTGTCAACCTCCCGGTCAATGTCGCGGTCAACATCTCGGTCAACCTGCCAGTCAACCTCCGGTCAACATCCCGGTCAACATCCCGGTCAACATCTTGGTCAACTTCTAGGTCAACCTGTCAGTCCACATCTTGGTCAACCACCAGGTCATCCTCCCGGTCAACCTGGCGGTCAACGTCCTGGTCAACATCTCGGTCAATCTGTCAGTCAACTTCTCGGTCAACCTGTCAGTCAACATCTCGGTCAACCGGTCAGTCAACCTCCCAGTCTACGTCCTGGTTAACATCTCGGTCAACCTGTCAGTCAACCTCCAGTCAACATCCCGGTCAACATTTCGGTCAACATCACGGTCAACCTGTCAGTCAACCTTCCGGTCAACGTCGCGGTCAACATCTCGGTCTTCCTGTCAGTCAACCTCCCGGTCAACGTCGCGGTCAAACTCCCGGTCAACCTCCTATTCCTTCCCTAACTTCCGTCCTTTCTTCGCGTTTTTTTTTCCTTTTGCTCACACGTGTCCAGGGGCGACTGAACGGGAAATGTGTGGGTCGCTCAATTAAAAAGCAATTAAACAATTCTATTTCTTAAGTATCTACTCTATGCAGGTGCTCTACGCTTACACCGTGTTGCTTACACATTCGATGGTTACCTTACAGTGTAAGGGTGAGTACATCGTCACCTCGAGAAGCCTGTGAGTAAATTACTAAAGTAACAAGAAGTTCCAATAAATAAACATTTCAAAAGAACGAGCAACCGCTACATAACTTTCAGGCTTTATTTAAAAATCTACACAGATATAATAGCTTGGTTGGTTTTTCTTTTCAACGGCTAAGTGGAACTCAGCTTTTCCATTGTTTATAACTTATTCTTCTGGACATCTTGATCCAAGACACCCCTCGCCTCATCCTCGCTGACAGGTAGTTTTTGGAAGAAGTCACAAGAAAAAGAAAGACTTTTCTGACGTAAACAACACATTGTAATTACGTAAACAACACATTGTGATGACGTAAACAGTAACAAGTAAGGGGAAAAATGTAATAATAATAATTATTTTTTTAGTTCTAGCCAACATGAGGAAACTACTAACGGATTTGATCAAAGAAAACTTTCACTCTTTGGATGGGATGTTCTATTTATTCTAACTCTATGTGCGGGTGAAAAAAAAAATGTAAAAAACCCAGATATTATTACTCTGGCAGACCCTTGATAGGCTTGGAGAAAAGGGAGGATATGGCGTTGACGAGGAAAATTTGCCACAGTTTACATTGCCAGGGAATCCTGGGGCTTGTTCCTTGCCCATAAATAAACTTTGAAATAAACTATTTCAGAAAAAAAAAACGTAACTATTTGTTTATCTGGTAATGATTGAAGAAATTATCACAGAGAATAAAAAAAAATGGCTGTGTTTTTTTGTAAGACACCGTTTCAATGTTTAGGGACGTTTATCAAACGTATAAATATACATATAAGACGACAAAGTATTATAAAACAAAAGGTAGACACACATATACACCCACAGAATGTGGACAAGGTGTGGAAATGTGTCTATGTGTGATTTATAATGGAAAATAAAGTTTAATTTTCCACTTGACGTGGAATGTATCTTGAATTTATTTTTAAGTGGGGAACCCAGGGCCGGTAGAGTAATTTTAGGCCACGAGCTACTCCACAGTTTACATCCAGGTTCCGTACACAATTATTATTATAAGACCAAGCTTATCCTTGCATTTGGACGTAGAGCAATTCCATATTGTGTATCCATATCCTGTCTTCTTTACTTTTTGGATTACTCCCCTTACCCATGATTAATCCCTATGCAAACTAACGTTACTTCTAAGTGGTTTTTTTTTTCGAGACAATGTCGATCTAATTTTAGCTTAAAATTTCAACTAGTAAAATTAGAAGTAGGACGTACTCGCAAAAAAATATTAAGCATATATCGTTCTTTAATTTTATTTATATTGGTACCATTCACATTCCTATGAACTAAACGACGTAATATGTGGTCGACCTCCTGAATATCACACTAAAATAAAATCCACAATGAATGATTTCAATAGGTATTTTTATTACAAAGGAAAAAACGTTTGCTATCTTTTTAGAAGATATGTATGATAATGAACTATTTCCACATTTTCTACTAATTCAAGTGCATAGAGAACTAGTAAAGTAAATCAGTAATCATAGACTACCACCAGAGTTAATCATTAATCATTCAGAAGCATAAAATACAAGTAGAGTTAATCATCAATCAATCAGCAGTATATAATACCAGTTGGGTTAATCATGAATCATTCTGCAGCTTATAGCCTAATACAGTGGTGTGCAATGGATTTCGCCAATGGACGTAACATTTAAGCTTATACAACTAAACGGGTAAAATATTTTGGATGCTTAATTATAGGCCTACTATTAATAAACAAAATAAAAATAATAACAAAAGGATCTGTTAGATGCTCTCTGTCTGGTCAAAGTAAAAAGTTTGGCGAGCTACTTGTGGCCCGCGGGCCGCTTTTTGGACATCTGTAGTTACTCTTTCATTGTCGGTGTTGTTTTACTTTAACTTTCAAAAATAAAATAAAAAGGAAAGAAAAGAAGAATGAAATCTCTTCCGAAGCCAGACACACATGCAGATTAAAGACACCCAACATCAGTACGTTTTAAATACAAACAGCAAATCGCCCCTGCAGATAAAATATTGTGTTAAAAGTTCTGGTGGGTACACTGTTTTTAAAACGTGTATGTTTATCTTGAACTGTGTGCTTTGTGTATAACTCTGTAGAGAAAGCTTTGGGATGACGGAGTTAAAGCCCCTGAACAAATCATGGATTGAGGAGCATAAGAAAAATAAATAAACATCTAGATCTCCATTAAACCCCTTCCCGTGAGGTACGAGGGTGAAATGCGGGAGGGGGGGGAGGTGTTCTTTGTCAGGTGGACTTTGTCAGCAGAGATGAGTCGGGTACAACGCGGAGGTGGGGCTGTAAAGTGGCTACTCCATACATGATTTTTTTCTGTGGAGATCTGTGAACTCTTCATGGAGATCCAACCAATGGGACTTTATGATTAAAGTCGAATTCATGGTCTAGCTTTGTATGAATTTGTTTGTATAATGTTGTTTGATTTTGAAGTTGCTGAAGGTTCAAGGTTTGTCGTTGTCTTCGAATTTACCCATCAGCACTACGTATGGATAATGGCAAATTTTTGGTCCTGCCTGGATCGGCTCTATCAGGAGTCTTTGTGTGTGTACATTTGTTTGCGTTTGTTTGTTTGCATGTGTGTGTGTGCGCACGCGCGCTCTGTGTGGTTATGTATCCATTTAGTGCGTGGGTATTTGTTGTTTGATAACAAAAAAATATTTCATCTTTATTAAGTGATGAAGGAAATTGTTTTGCTAAGTCGTAATATATAGGCCTATGAAGGCCTACGTTCTACTAGGTATTATTGTTGCTTGCGGCTTGCTATGGGCCTGTGCGACCAGCAGAATAACTGACCACAGCCAGATGGACCTGAAAGGATTTTATCTTTAAAAGATGTACTTTTCGGAACCAATGGTAGGTCTACTACTTTACTAGATTTTTTTATAGAGAGAATAATACGTAGATCGTATATATTTCATATTGGCCTACAATTCCCATTTACACTGGAAAAGGTTTAAAAGGAAATTTGGCTACCACGAAAGTTTCCCATTCTGCAACAACAGAACCGAGGAAGTAAAGATTAATTTCCATCAATATCTATCTGAGTTTATAACATAAATTCTGTGTGGCAGACCACCCATTCCACCAAAAAACATATTATTATCTTCTATATAATCTCTACACAAGTTTATACAGACACTATATCAACAGCATTAAAATAACTTTACAAAATTGTTATAACAGGCAAATAAAACAACTGCAAAATTCAACAACAAAAAATTGTCGTAATAAATGTGCGTTCCTAAAAAATTCTCCAGCCCCTAAAATTTTGATGACAGATTTCCAAAATGGTGTTATCTTTATCTCCTCAATTTAGTTTACACAGATACTATAAGATAACTTTTGAATGAAAGGCTGTGATTGAAATAATAAAAAAAAAAGAGCGTCGGGAGGAGGCGAGAAAGGGGATGAGACGGGGGCGTGAGGCAATGTTTCGGCGGCCAGGTTCATGTTTTGTTGATTCCGGCGGGGCCAGTTGCGACCTTCAAGCTGGTTTTCTGGACCACTGAAATGCGCCACGGAAATGGTCTGTAAATCATCACGCGCGCATTAAGAGCAGACACATTCGCACATGGCAAAAACCTGCTAATTAAACTTGCTGCGGCGCAGCCACGCTCCCGGCCTCACCGCCCCCTGCCTCCACCCCCGCCCCACTGCTCCCGCCCCCACAGCTGTGTGTGTATATATATCATCATCGTCTTGATAAATCTGACACAATTAAATGCCGACTTGCAGTCGGATTCCTGAACATGGAACACGTGAGGTATATGTCTTCTGTATGTGGGGGAGTAGCAAAGAGGGTTGTGGTAAAATGGGTTGGAAAGAGCTGGGGGGGGGGGGGGGGAGGAGCAGACAAGATAGATTGGATGAAACTTTAGATAATAGAACGTTAAAAAATAACCATTTTGTGTGTGCGGGGGGGAGGGGGTGATTACGTACTTTTTGAAATGTATCCCGATTATTATTATTTTTTTTTTTTTTATTTCTAATGTAATTGTCTTCGGGTGCCATCTTGCATCCGTTTCCGCTGAACTCTGGGAATATTAATTCACTTCCGGTATGTGCTGAAAGATGCCTGGTTTATACAATAGGAACTCTGTAGATTTGTTTAAGCGATAATCTAAAAGCGTTACGAATAAATACCAAGGAAATATACTCCACAAAAATGTGTGTGTGTGTTCAATCTAGATTGGTAGGCGTTCAGTACATTTGGTGAGTCGATTCGAAGTTTGGTTCAGTCAAGAACCTTCGTTCGGTCTTCGATTTTGGTTGTTGTTGTTTTCATTCGTAACGAAATGATAAGAATGAAATTAATGATGGAGGCAAAAAACAAATAAGCACGAATCGAGGCAATGGCAACCATAGAAGTCTGCCTATCTAAGATTGTTACACAAGGTAATTGCGTCCTACGCGTATCTGTTTTATGAGTCTCATATGCTAATGGCCCTCTTTCTCAGCATTAGATTTTGCATCTTCCTTTTATTCGTGGTTTGGGACTCATGCAAACAGATTATTGCGTCCCACGCTTATAAGTAGTTTGAGTCGTATACTATATGTTACTGGTGCTAGTTCAATATTGCTTAACTTAAATATAAATGTAAGTAGTATCTCGTCGGGCCAAATTGGTCTATAGGGCCGGTGAAGCAGCGTTTATTACTTTCTGTGGCCCCGGTATACTAGAGGTTTGTGTGGCCAGTAGGCCTAAACAAAAACAGTAGGCTACAGACTTTACTTTACCCAATCTAAAGGCAGGTACCCAGCAGAGCCCGGAAATAAATCCTAACCTTTACCAGGATTCGAGCCCACGACCATTTGTACGCTAGCAAGTCGCGCTTCCGCTAGGCCACCGTGTCTAAGTAAACAAAACTAAAGCGTCCCTTTTATGGGACAACTATTGGAACACAACTATTGGAACACAACTATTCTTAAACCCCCGTCGTTACCGCAGACATTGTAAGTTTAGGTCACGGGTTCCGTACAATTATCCGAAATAGTCACATCTACCTTATTACAAAAAATACCTTATTTTAAAAAATGAGAACAACATTCAAGGTCAGTAAATATTTTTATTAAAAAGCCTGCGATTAGGATGTTAGTAACACTAATGTACACCGAAATGGCTGAGACCTACATAACAATATAGCATTAATGTTTGAATGTTTCTTTGAGATCAATCCGCTATACAAGCTAAGGAGTGTAGACAAGTCTCGTGCCAAAGGCATGTCTATTTTTAGCAATCATGCCAGATGTTAAGGAATCATCTTAAATCACTAAAAATGCACCGAAAAAAAAACACTTCAACGTTTTCAAATAGACACTATTAGTCTAATATTTTCGAGACTAAAAAGAAGCTAACTAGACTATAGAATAGTTCAATACTAAAGGTTTGGTAATAGAATGTAAAGTTAAAACTAGAAGATGTACGCCTACCTATCAACAATAGTAAGATAGAAAAACAAAATAATTTTAAATGAACACTAGAAAACAATTTATCCTGCACTGACAACAAACCAAGACCACGCTTAAGCACAAAAACAAAGTCAAACAAAGCACACAAAAAAAGATTATCCCTGAAACATAGATCTATGTACAAAAACATATAAAGAAAAGAGTCCAGGATGCTCTTAGTTTCACGCCTTCCCCCCACGCGCTTGCACAAACCAACACACGCGCTAACAGTATCTCATTAGCTGATTAAATATGGTGGTCTCAGGTAGATTTATAGGAATTATTATTTTAAATACCTAAAAAAAAATGAATGGAAATGTTGGCTGGTGTTAACGGGCTGATAACACTGCTTCCGGTTTGATTCAGGGGAAATAACTGTCTGTTTCCGTTTGTTGCTTTCACTCTTCCGAGGAGTGATTCTTGGGATCTTGTGACGAGACGTGCCAGTTGGTGTTTTTCTTTCATTTTCATTTAGTTTCTCTTTGTTCGTTTTTTTTTAATAGACTCAATCCGACTAAAATATAGATAGATAGATAGATAGATAGATAGATAGATAGATAGATATAGATAGATAGATTGATAGATAGATAGATAGATAGATAGATAGATAGATAGTTAGATAGATAGATAGATAGATAGATAGTTAGATAGATAGATAGATAGATAGATAGATAGATAGATAAATAGATAGATAGATAGATAGATAGATAGATAGATAGATAGATAGATAGATAGATAGATAGATAGATAGATAGATAGATAGATAGATAGATAGATAGATAGATAGATAGATACTATTTTTACAGTAAGGTTTGTTGTTCGATTCGGTCATTCTAGAAGTGTAAATGTCTTAATATTTTTCAGACTAATGTTGTTTTTGTCTTGGTCATTCATGAAACTAATGTTTGTCTTGGTCATTCTTGAAACTAATGTTTTGTCTGTCTTTGTCTTTCTTCAAACTAAACTTGTCTTGGTCCCTTTTCAAATTTAGTTTATGTTTGTATTGGTCAATCGCGTGGATCACAGAGGAATATAGATTTGTCACTCTGGAAAAAAAAAAGAAACAAAAATAAAAGTTGTACAAATGTCCCCCTGGATGCCCTGGAACAAATGTCACCCTGGAACACTGGTATGGGTAAAAGGAAATATATTTCAACACTTATCGTAAATCGTGTCCCTCAGCCCCTCTCCCTCGCTCGCCCCACTCTCCCCACCACACAACCGACTCCCTCTGCTCATAAGATTCACTCTTATCAGCCTTGACAAGACGGCCCCGGGAGCTTAACACGTATCAGGTGACTCCCAGCCAACTGGCCTCTACCGGCACCCTACACCCCACCCCCACCCCCTTTCCCCGTTATAGATTCTTTGACAGTCTGCCAGACGGAAAGTACCGGCAGAGTGTGTCACACAGGTGAAGCCATTATTTCGTTTTTTTTTTACCTGTCAGGTTTATTCGATAGAACATATTATTATACTCCGCCCATGTCCTCATTTGAACAGCCACGTAGGCCTACGTACATCCATCTGTATCTGCCTAATTTTAACAGCAACAAACCTACACGTACGCCAACGTACGCCCATCTCTATCTGCCTCATTTTAAAAGCAACAAACCTACAAGTACGCCAACGTACGCCCATTTGTATCTGCCTCATTTAAACAGCCGCAAACCTACACGTATTCCTACATGTGTCCATCTGTATCGGCCCCATTTGAACAGCCACACATCTACACATAGGCCTACGTACGTCCATCTGTGTGTGCCTTTTTTGAACAACCACACACCTACACGTAGGTTTACCTACGTCCATTTGTATCTGCCTCATTTGA
Source organism: Anisus vortex (assembly GCA_949126835.1). NCBI lineage: Eukaryota > Metazoa > Mollusca > Gastropoda > Planorbidae > Anisus > Anisus vortex. Next base: position 16,271,849 of record OX421502.1, on the reverse strand, counting down.
ACAGCAACAAACTTAGACGTAGGCCTACGTACGCCCATCTGTATTTGCCTCATTTTATCAGCCACAAATCTACACGTAGGCGTATGTATGTCCATCTGTATCGGCCTCATTTGAACAGCTACACGTAGGCCTACGTACGTCTATCTGTTTATGTCTCATTTGAACAGCCACAAACTTACACGTTGGCTACGTACGTCAATCTGTATCTGCTACGTCTTATAACTATTTTTTATAAACATTTTACTTAAAATATAGGCTAAGCCCAAATCTGGAAGTCCTACGCTCGCTTGTCTTTCAAGACTAAGGAGCCAATGTATTCACCCTTTTTTTTTAATTGTACACAATATACCGTAGGCATGACTTAAGTAAGTAAGTAAAGTACCCTTCGGACCAAACTGATCATAGGGCTGGTGAAGTAGCGTTACCAGTTTCCACGGCATACAAGGGGATGTGTGACCAGCACAATGCCGAGCCGACTTTACTTTATTTAGCAGATAGTTTAAACAGCAGATACTTTATGTAGCAGATACTTTATGTAGCAGATACTTTATGTAGCATATACTTTTTGTAGCAGATATTTTATTTAGCAGAAAGTTTATGTAGCAGTTAGTTTATACAACAGATACTTTTATGTAGCAGATAATGTATATAGCAGATAGCTTATACAGCAGATATTTTATAAAGCAGATAGTTTATACAGGAAATATTGTATAAAGCAAAAAAAGCCTATACGGCATATACTCTATGTAGCAAATACTTTATGTAGCAAATACTTTATGTAGCAGATACTTTATGTAGCAGATATTTTATTTAGCAGATACTTTATGTAGCAGATAGTTTATACAGCAGATACTTTATACAGCAGTTATTTATAAATTCAGATAGTTTTTACAAGTTATTTTATAAAGCTGACAGTTTTTACAGCAGTTATTTTATAAACAGATAGTTTTTACAACAGATACTTTATACAGCAGATATGATATAAAGCAGATAGTTTTTACAGCAGATATTTTATTTTTACATGCAAACAAAGACGTCGCCGGAATCAGTTTAATAGTGTCTGCTGCCATTGTCATCCTTGGATGGACGGACACCCATGAAGCCGAGGCAGCGGAGCTGTCAATGACATTTGTGGTGAGAATAAAACCTCGTCGCCGGTACGCCCTAGTCACCCTGTGGGTGCTATAAAAATATTTTAACCCCCCCCCCCCTTCCCACTTCCCAGAAAATAAAAAAAAAAAGGAATGAAGAATGACAATAGGTCCCCAGTGGTTTCATGTGTCATTGCCTCCTTGTAAACCCCTCATCACACTGGCGAGTGATTTGGAAAGATGAAGATATCGGCATGAATTCTTGAGATCTCTATATGAAGTGAATTTTTATTTGAGTATTAGTGTTTTTAATTGAAAATGTGGCCGAGTGGGGGGGGGGGGGGGGGGGGGTAAATAATATCTATAGCAGGTTGTAAAAGAAAACAGACAAAAAAAAAACACAAGAAAACCACTTATGATTAGATGATTGTGTATATTGAAAAAAGGAAGAGAAGATTTTAATTTTTAATGGTGCATCTTTTGGCTGGGTCATTTTGTGCATATATCATTTTAAACATATAAAAAGGAAGTACGTAAATTAATTATTGTAGCTCGACCATTCTAATAGGTGGAAAAATATTAGGTCAAATTCTGGAACTGATCCAATAAACAGTTCTTATATTTATGTGGTCTACAAGTAAAATATTGAGTTTTATCAGACCTTAAGTATAGCTCGTAAACTTAGCTCGGGGCAGCATTCGTTTGCTGTTGGCAGCGGGCTTTACATGTGTGTTTTAGATTTCACAATGTTACATTGTTTTGATGTTGAATTTTTTATTTATTTTGTGATTAGCTGAGAATGCTACCATCATTTATAATGGAAATTAAGCTTTGGGGTCAATTTTAAACTAAGTCTTCAAAATCTTACAATTAATTAGCTTTTTTAAATAATATTGACATACATGATAATAAAACATAAATATGTGTTGTGTTTGGAAAAAAAATCCACTTTCAAAAGGGCGCTAAGCAGTGGAATACTCTAATTAGGCCTACCAATTAAATTTTTGTTTTTGAGGTCACAGTTGTAGAAACTTCCACATTAAAATAGTCAAGTAAAGTACCCTTCGGACCAAATGTATCAGAGGGCTGGAGAAGCAGCGTTCACTGGTTTCTGTAGCCACGGCATACTAGGGAATTGTGTGGCCAGTACAATGCCCAGCCGCCTTTACTTTACCCCAACTAAGCCCAGGTAGGCCTCCCGTAAGTGCTGGGTAGGCTCAGCGACCTCCTCCAGTCCCGGTAAACAAACCCTAGCCTTCTCCAGGATTCGAACCCAGAACCCTCGGAACGCCAGTCGATCGCGCTGCCGGCTTGTCCACCGTGCCATCACATTAAACTAGGCAGGGGGGGGGGGAAATGACGTCACATGCTCGAAGAATGCGTTCTTTAAACGTTATCTTCAAAAATCTATCAAATGAGAATATAGACTATAGAATATAGATTATAGAATATAAAATATAGATTATAGAATATAAAATATAGATTATAGAATATAGAATATAAATTATAGAATATAGATTATAGAATATAAAATATAGATTATAGAATATAAAATATAGATTATAGAATATAGATTAAAGAATATAGATTATAGAATATAGCTCATAGAATATAGATTATAAAGATGATATAGTAGGCTATCATTTATCTTAACACACATGTCTTGGAGTTATAAATACAAGTGCGTGTATTTCGTTTGTTTACCTACAATTGTCTTATTGTACATTGGATTCAATGTGTAATGAAGCTTCCCTATTGTTGTCTGATTCGCAGAACTTTTTAACTTATCTTCAGATAATCAACTCCTTAACATTTGGCATTGATAACACATTAATAATAAATGTTGAAATTGTATAGCTTGATAAATGAAACAATAACAAATTATTAACAATAACTAATATATAAATAAATTCCTTACAAAAAAACTATAAATTTAAAAAAAACATTTATTTTTCGTCGAAATGTTGGTTTTATTTTTTAATTTCTTTATTTTTTTAATTACACATACAAACAAATTGTTAGCAATTTTGCCCAATAGATGCACAAAGCATAAAATAACAAAATTTAGTCACATTATTTTAATGTAACATTACAAAATAGCAAAACAAATAATAATAATAATATAATGCATTATTCAAAATTGAAATCAACAACTGAAAAGGTAATATAGACAAAATTGTGTCGGCCACACAATCAACATGAACTACATTTTTTATAGACACTTATTTCAAAATAGAAGTCTTTTAAAAAAAATAATGAGTGTAAAAAAATATTTGCATAAATTAAATAAGACAATTTAGAGATTTAATTTGAGGGGAAATACTATTTAAGTATACTATACTACTAGGCCTATGTTGAAACCACTGCACAATAGCTGAATTGTAGGATCTATTGTGAGTGTATCATATATTGTGAGTCTATCATATACTGGCATATTTTTTGTTTAATTATATTCCAACACATATGACCCCGGTATTTCAAACAAGACATTCCAATCTCTAAGCAAAAATAATAAATAAAGTATTCGCCTTAAATACCTGAAATCGGTTCAAAGGTCAACAAAAATAGTGCTCACAACTACTTAATGCATTATTAACCATCTCGTCATCATTTTACATTTGAAGTAGGGTCAATTAGCTTTGAAGGGAGGGGCGGTTGAAACCGGCTTTTTCTTTCTTTTTTGGACAAGGGGTAGACCAAAATGTACACTTTGGTAAAAGATAATTAAAAAAATCCCTGATTTAATACTCAAACCCAAGTTCCTGTACGTCAAATATTCCAAGGTTTTGACCATAGAGAAAGTTTAACTGTTAATTAGAAACAATGTCATCAGGTTTGTATTCATTATGCCACTTATACATTTTTCATCATTTTTCACATCATAATTAATTATTATCTATACAAAAAACAGTAGCTAATAATGACTCAATTGAAAACATACAATAACGAAGAAAAAGCGGTTAAACTTACATATTTACAGGTAAAATTATAATAAGCACAAACATTATATCTTATTTTATAATACTTTTTTTTCAAAAATAATAAAAACATTCAGAAAGTCGCAGTGTTATATAATTCAATAAAAGTGGTTTGATATATCTGCTTATCATGACATAGAGGGTGATATCAGAAAATAATATCATATAAGTTTATCGTGGAAGTAAGACCTGTCAGCCTGATAGTCTTTTTGAGAAAAAGAAAAGGCTTATCGCTCACAGATAATTGTATCATGGCATAATCTTCACTATCTGTGTTATCAGATACAGTGTATTTATTTTATTACACATACAGTGTGATATCAGTCAACATTTATCATATCAGACGTAGATTATTGTATCATACACAGAACGTGATTTTTTTGACACAGCTTATTTCTTCAAACATATACTTCCTTGAGAATCAGAAGTATACTTGTCAACCACAATCAGACACCAAATTTATCATACCAGTACTTTTATTGTATTCAGACAATTTTGTATTATCAAACATATCAGACATTAGTTTATGTTATCAGACAAACATACTTATATGCATACTTCGTATTATTAGACATACAAATAACGAATTCAAGAAAAGAAAGTTCAAATGAGACATAAATTTCAAGATTGTCACGCTGAAAGAAAAACCCTGCCAAGAAAAAACTTCCAGTAAAAAATAAAAATATCATGCAAATATTAAACATTCTCTTCAATATTTTTATTGTGGTTCGTGTGGTTCAAGTTATAACATTCACAAAGATACATTTCTATACAAATATATATATATATATTACTAAGCTCTCTCTTGTCAATAAAATTATTGAATTTCTTTCATTTAGATAAAACTGATGTAATGTAAGCGTTACCAAGCGTAATGTTCAGTTTATTTTTTAATAGGAAATGAATTGAAGAAGTTTGGAGCATGGGAGCAAACGTATAAACTTTCCAAAAGATTCCATTTCATTTATAAATCAAAATGCAATGGATAAAAGGATTCTTAAAGATAAAACGGCGTATCAAATAATGAATCTAAAAATACAATAGATTTTTTTTTTTAAAGAAGTCTTCCTAATATAAGGATATGGGAAATGCTTTTCTCGCGGGAAAAACAATCGCTAGAAAAAAAATAATGCAAACTTTGAAAAAGAAAAGGGATGAAGGTATTTTACGTGTTTGAATAAGTATATTATATGACCTAATGAAAGTATAGAAAAGGGGAAAGGGGGGGGAGGGGTAATAACCTCTTCATGTATTCAATTACCAGAGTGAGTATATTGCAGATGAAAGAGTACAACATGGCAGACAGCGTATGTTGATTTATATAGAGGAAAAAAAAAACAGCAACGCAAAGTGCGATGTTTCATATTTACAAAGTCCGTTTCTTTACAGAAGAAACCAAAACAAATAAGCCGACAACAACAACAACAACCCACAAACAAAATAAGGACTATTGAAGTCGAGAATGCTTTATATATTTCTCTATAAACACCTTGCACTGACATTTTGTTTTCAAAGTCTAGAAAATGGTGTCCATCCTGTACCAGTAAACATTTTTTTTTCACATACCATCCCCCTCCATTTGGCGTCCATAGCTGAATTCTGAGAGACACTTTGACAGATTTTGTCTCAAGTGCGCTGAGTTCTGATTTTTGGGGAAGGATTTAGATTGGAACATTAACCAGCTGGTTAATGAGGACACGAAACTTCGTCTGAATTTGTTCCTGTTAAAATGGAAGGGGGAATTGGCGTTCACACGTAAAAAAAAAATACAGTTGTCCTTTAGAATCGTATTCCCTGGTTCCAATATTAGGCTACGTACGTGTGTTGTAGGTGCATCTACTGGCCAGCTCAACTAGCGTTTAGAATTAAATAAGCCACTGTAGACCAGTTGTTGTAGAAACGGGCGTTGTGGTCGCGGCAGGTCCTAGGTTGACAGTAGTCAAGAGAAAACATCCATTGCTCCCACATTGTCAATCGTTCATATAATATATAATTTTTATGGTAAAACAGTGGGGAATTTATGTAGAAAAAAATAATTCAAGGAATAAACGAGACTTGTATGAGTGAAAAGTTCTTTCATTCTTAATGTGTTGTTTTTTGTTTTCCCATCACTGCAACCAGTATCCTGTTAACAACACTGGGCGTCCCTGTGCGCCCTACGAATCTCCTGCCGGCATCAACTTGTCTTAGTTCCGAAAATCTCTTCTCTAATACCGTCTTCAATTTAATTGAAACACAGCGCGAGACATGTTCCCCCCGTGATGGCTCTGCTGCTCAGTCTGCGTTTGCCTGTGTGTGTTTGTTTGTATGCGTGTGGTTGTAGGGAGTGGGTGGTGTGCCTGTTACAGAGTGAGTCCAGGGGCTGAAAGGTTGATGTTAAACAACAAAAAAAAACAGCCAGATGTACCTAAACATCGGATGGCGCTACCATTTGATGGTAGGGAAATTTCATGGCGTTGCTGGATGGTGTTGTGTGGTGGGACTTGTTCAGGGATTCGTACAATTCCCTTGCCGTCATTGGCCTGTTGGCTGGTGAGCTGTCTGGAAAACAGACAAAGAAAGATAAATAACGCATGACAGAGACGCCCATGCATTTACTGCTCTTTGAAGCTAAAACATAATCACAAAAATTAGAATTTAATACATAATGTACAATGACATTTTGGCTTTTTACATTCAAGTATACTTATACAATTTACATGTACAAAATCAAAGCAAATTTCCCCCTTTTAGTTATACAATGTCTCATTATGGCTGATGACAAAGAGTTCAGCCACTTCAAAGGCCACAACATACGATAGGTTTGTGTGGCAAACACAATACCCATCCGACTTTAATTACTGCAATGGGCTTCGGGTTCGAGGAAATCCTTATAAAAAAAAACAAAAAAAAACAATATAATGTTACCTCCACCCCATACGTGCAGCTAAATTTTTATCTCAACCCTTTAACGATTTGATCCAACGCTTATAAGCAGCTTATAAGATAACTCTCGTTAAGGTGAGGTTTACCCCTCTAATATAAATATGCACTAAAATGTATGTTTACATATGTTAAAATGTTACTTTGGGTCTAAAACTGGTAAGAATAATATTTTTAAAAATTTCAATATAACTTTTCTGTGAGAAATGGTCTAAAAAGAGGCGGCAAAGGGGGGGGGGGGGAATCTTACGATTTCACCATTCAGTACAGACATGTTATTTTAGGTTCTAATCAAAATAATGCCCGTTGATACCCCCCCCCCCCCCCCCAACCACCAGAACTCCCCTTAAATTTTCTAATGCTTATTTTGCATCACCTCTGAAACGTACCTGATTTCCGGTCTAAATCCACTGTGTGAGACGAGGGTATAATCTGAACATCACTATCTACGTCATGTTGATTTGCATCTGTAACAAGAGTTTAAACAAAATAGTAAAAAGAAGGCATAGAATAACTGACGCAGCTTTTTTTTTTAAATTTTTTTCATGTCTGAATTGTTGTTTTTCCGATCTATAGTGAGAATTTATTTCAGTTTGCATGAGAGAGAGAGAGAACACAAGTATAGATGTATAGACAGATAGATTGTTGACAGAGATAGATGGATACATAGATAAATAGATAGAGAAATAGATAGATAATTATATAGATAGTTGAGATAAATAGATAGATAGATTGATAGATAGATAGATGGATAGAGATGGATAGATAGATGGATAAATAGATGTATAGATAGATGGATAGATAGATGGATTAATAGATGTATAGATAGATGGATAGATAGGTGGATAAATAGATGGATAGATATATTGATGAATAGATGGATAAATAGATGGATAGATAGATGGATAGATTGATGGATAGATAAATATATAGATAGTTGAAATAGATAGATACATAGATACATAGTTAGATACATAGATAGATACATAGATACATAGATAGATACATAGATAGGGCACAATCTTACTCACCTTGAACGTTTCGCATTGGTTCCGGACTAGATTCTGATCTTGACCTTGGCCTGTCGGATTTATCCGTTTGTTTACTGCTGACCTCTGGCGAGCCTTCATCCCTGAGTGCTTTTTTCAGTCTCCGTACACGTCTTTGGAAGAACTCTGTACAAAAAAAAAAAAAACAATAAATACTATAACTTTTTACTCCTTTAAAAAACAACTTCGCTACGTTGATGTTCAGAAACATTACTAGCGGTGCTAAAATAAAACTAAGAAACAATTTAAGGACACTGAAGGCCTCCCTAAAAAGCATTGGTATCGACCTCAACAACTGGGAAAGCCTGGCTGATGACCGATATTCTCAGTGCAACCCAACTTCTACTAACGCAGCAGTCTATGAAGAAAATAGACTGAAATTCGTAACAGAAAAGCGACAATTCAGGAAATCCAACGTCTTCAGCTCCGCTTCTACAGGCCATCAAGCCATGCATTTGTGATCCCAAAGCAACAGACAATTCCTGGCAATAATTAGTCTTATCAGCCGCCTCCGTACACCTGGATGGTCTTCATTGACACCGATGGACAAACATCACCATCTTGTGTGGCATTCTACAGACATTCATAATTTTAACCAGAGACTTTCAGATAGGTCAATCCAACACTGTACCGCTAATCCATTGGGCCCCCATATAGATAACCAAAAAATTGCATGATGGGGAATGAGGAAGCGAAACACTGCGTGAGATTGTGGGGTACCCCGCTGCATCTTGGTCAATAATGCATTTTAATTTGATCGACAACTACCCCCCCTCACACACACACACACAAAATATCTACGGCGAAGACCACAGATAATTATACTTTATAATACCACCCACATTCTCTTATGGTCGACTTCTCTTGTTGATATCGTTAGAAGCACCGACTATAACTCAATATACAAACTATATCTTCTTTGTCTTCTTTTGTTATCTCTCCACTATAAATATGTGGTTAAGAAAATGAAGAATTCCATATCGGAAGGAATCGATATTTTGACTAAAAGCGGCTAACGGAGACTTAGCTCCAGGGCCATAAGGAATACAGACATCAGACTCTTGAGTAAATGGAATTAGGAGAACTAAACTCCAGGGTGAAATCAAAGTATAGACGATTCTCTAAATGGGCTTAAAGCTTACTGGTCGGAATTCACTCCCAAAAATTCAGTCTGTTAGGATTCTTCTTTCTTTTGTCTGGATTTACTCTGATACGAATGTGGGTGATTGGGGCAGAAGGCAAATATGGGAAAGGTGGATATTTTGACGGTATAGAGACGTAATAGTTACACAGAATTTATAACTAAAAAATTTGTTAGATATAATGTAGCGTGTTTTGCTTTTAAAATGTAATGACGCAGACCTATATTTAAAAATCTCAAGAAGAAAAAAAAAACTGTTTGTACTTTTATAGATCAAATACGTAATATAGTCTATAGACTTAATATAAAAGTAAGAGTTTTTAAAGAAACCATAATACGCATTGACCATGTAATTAACAACTTTTAAACTGTGTTTATAATTTTTTTCGTGTTAATCTTTATACGGATGCGAATTAAAATACAAGTTCATGTTACATTCAATAGACAAACACATTCTAAATAACTTTGGCTAACCAACAGAGCACAAAATTGACCAATTTGAAGAAAACTAATCATTTTGGCTAACAAATAATTAGTCAAAAACTTTAAAACCGAAAAAGTAGAATGTTTCCAGAAGAAAAAAAACAACAACAAAGTTTCAATATTCCGAAAATTAAAACATCTGATCTGATTTCGTCTTTAATTAACATAGTCTCATTATTTCTTTTTAAAACGTGTATTTTTTTTTAAAGTTGTTCTTATTCAACTCGGTGGGGTGGGTAGGTGGCTAGTAGGAGGGGTCTGGTAGGGGCGTGGGAGGGTGCTGATTCAAGACTTAATAAGAATAAGAAAAAATCATCTCTCAGTTCTCAACAGCGAAAACTTTTTTTTTGTTCGTCCATGGCCATGTGGTCATTACATCTAGTCTTGAGTAATTTTTGGATGGCGATTAGTTCTTTTACAACAAAAAAACTGTATTATGGGAATGGAGAATCCCCTTTGTTTGGCTAAGGTTAGGTTTAGAGAGTGTTGTTTTGGTGTTTGGTGGTTGGTTTTTAAGGTTTGGTGTTCTTCGTAATGTAACACACTAAACAAACAAAAAAATATATGAAAGGCCAGCACCTGGGGCGAATTTTTAATTGATACAAAGTGGGTTAGCTCGGTACGTTACATCGGCGGCACTCACAAAGAGATGAAGGAGGGGGGTCGGAGACGGGTTTCTTCTCTGTGATAAGATAATATTCTTGTCTACTATTTCTATTTTGTGTACTTTCTTTTTGAATTCCAACCACCCCCTCGCCCCTACGACACTATTCCTTTATGATGATATCTCGTTGAGCTTCAAATAAACTTAAAACTTTCCATCCTTTTGGATGATATTATAATAAAGACAATATCGCACTTGGCTAGCTACAAAAAAATAGTTATACATTATTTAGTGTTATCTGTTACCCAATAAGTTATATCATGACTTTCAATCGAGGCATTTAAACTATGACTCTTCATCTTTTTTTTTCATGTCTAGAATCACAAAAACATTTTGAAGATTCTTCATTCTTGATCTCACTGTAGGCCAACAGACTAAAGTTGTTGTTTTTTTTAAAGTTATGATTTTAAAAAAAAAATCTTGTAAGAAGTATTTTGTAATCTGTCCTCTTAAGATCCAAGATCAAAAGCGAGTTTATACATTGACCAACATATGACCAAAAGAAAAAAAAATCTAGGATTGACCAACAAATACAAAATAATTGTATTCGAATGTTATGAAGCAGTTACCGAACGTAAGCTTGGACTTTTAATACGGAAGATTAGCCAAGTTTATTTCGTATTTAAATTTTTAGATTGAAATACAGTCTAAGGAAGGGGTCAGCAAGCTAAGGCACGCGTGACAAACTTGGCACGCAAAGCGATTTTCAATGGCACGCGAGAGACCTCCAGGAGGTGTTTCTTGATTAAAAACAACATTTTACGGTTTTGACTGTTGAAGCCGATGTTTCTGAATGACAGAGCGAGACATTTCAGTGAGTTGAATGCATTTACAATTTTGGGGATCAAACAGCACTTGAACTGTTAGACCACTGAAATGGATTTGCATATATCTTGAGTGAAATCAATTTCAAAACATTTAACTATATATGTACTTCCCTTTATAAAGGCATATATTAAGATAGGCAGTTGGGATTTTTCAGGAGCACATCGAAGCACTTAAAGCAGAGTTTTCTAAACAAAGAAAAGACTTTCAAATTCATGGACTCATCTACATCTAAGAAGGTTTTAGTAAGATCAAGCCTGTTAGTCTTGACGAAGTATGAACAAATCTTTTTTTTTTAAGTGGAGGGATATTGTCAATTTTGAAACGCAAGTTGAATTTTAAACATTAAAAAAAAATGAGCATCGAAATTTGCGTGAAAATCTGTCTGAAAGCTGCTTAGGAAAGTTATCTGCTATTCCTAACTGCTAGGCATTCGCTCTACTTTCAGCTTTTGGATCAATTTACACTTGTGTATTAATCGCACATGAAAGCTGTGTTAAGCATTTAAAGAGGTAACTTACACTTCTGTAGGCTACTCAGAAATGACAAAATATGTATCTGCCATTATACATTAGCGAAGAGCATTCAAGACAAGGCGCTCATTGATTGATACAGATTCATTACATTTAAAAGAGTATTTATGCCCCTCTTCTATAATTAAATATAAATATAAGCAATTGTTACATCCACAATCCCCTTGTGGCCAGAGCTGTGTAGATCTTGTTGATAATTCTCGTTAGTCCTAGGGGAGACTTTAGATATTATTATTTATGTTTCAGTATTACACGAACTCTTCTTATAGTCCTGGGCACAAACTCAGGATTTGTGTTCTAACAGTTTCCTTTCCTTGTCGTTAGAGTAGTAGATAAATCGTATAGTATTGTAGACAACACAATAGAATAGTAACTTGACGAGGAAGCTTCAGTGTAAATGTTGTTGATAGTTTAATTCAGGTGATATGTTCAATATATACAATATATCTATTATGTACAGTTAGAATAAAATAGTGCAAACACAAGCGTCCTCAAAGGAACACATCTTGAAACTCTCTGTCTTTCAGACAAAACAAATCATTAAATACTATTCAAGTGGTGCAAGGGACAGACCCATAACTAGTAGCGGTGAAAATCATGGTATCATTACAAAACTCATAACAAAAACGATAGGAACTTCCCTATTAAATAATAAGTCGTTCCCAGACACTGAGAATTTGAGATCAACACAGAATCCCAACATTACCTAGAATCTCTCGTCTTCTTACTAAACGTCAAGCGATCGGAAAGACTTAGCCCCGCCCACAAAATCGTGTGTAGTGAGGGAAGAATAAACCTTGCGTGTTCCAATTCTTGGAAAAACAATATACATGACACAATTCTAAAACAAATTTAGTTTTTAGTACTTTAATAAATATAAGAGACTTTTTAATACCATTATATTGTGCAATTGTTGTAATTATTAATGTTAAAAAGATAAACTCCTTAAATGAACAAACAATAATGCTGGAAATGCTTATTTACAACTGTTTAACGTAAATTTATTGTATACCTCCCAAATATTTTTTAATTATATACCAAACAATATTGCTTGATTCGTTAATTTAACTGCAAGTACACAAGGATGATCATCACAAACACGTTATTTTTTTTAATTAAATATAAAACGCTTTAACGATTTTCTCTATAGATTTGGCTTTGGTCTTGCTACGGAGTTAAACTAATTGTCTTTTAAAAAATAATAAAAGAATAATAACTGAACAGGTGGACTTTTAGGCTGTTGGCACGCTGAATGATTTTAAAATCCTAGTTTGGCACACCATAATTAGCAAAAGGTTACCGACCCTGTGGTTTAGGAGAATGAAGATTACTGAAAATCAGTAAATAAATAAAAGAAAAAACAGTATATTAAATAATAAGCTTCGGCTAAAACTGGATACAATGATTTGTTGGCAACTGTTATTGGCATGGAATGTTGTGACGTAAAACGGAAGCATGAGGGTTGCCAGTTGGTCATTGTGTCGTATAAACCAGACACTATTATTCTTCATATTATTATCTTTTCGTATAATATGTTACAGACACTCCTTCTATACAGAAGGTTAATGCGACCCACGCAATGTTTGTATAATACGTAAAGTGCCGTTCGGCCCCAATTGATCATAGGGCCGGTGAAGCAGCGTTCACCAGTCTCTGCGGCCACGGCATACTAGGGGATGTGTGGCCAAGCACAAGGCTCAGCCGCCTACACTTTACGCCAACTAATGCCAGGTGCCTATCAGAGCTAGGTAGACTCAGGGACAACCCCCAATCCCGGGAAAAAAAATCCTGGCCTACACCAGGATTCGAACCCAGAACGCCAGTCAAACGCGCTGCCAGCTCGGCAACCGTGCTCCCTATGTATAATGTGCTTACTATTTTATACATTATCTTTTACCGCCTTCATTGTACTATGTGTTAGGCCTAAATAAAATAGTGTTCATTTTTCAATGATGCAATTTGCACGTGTCAATATTACAAAGAAATAATCGAAGCAGTACTTAGAATAACAAAATTTGAGTTCACGTTGAATTCTGACTTTAAAATGCTATTTAAAAATATGACCACCGAGGCCATAGAAATCCATGTTTAGGATTAGGGATAAGGCGGCTGTTACGTTACTAACCTCTCTTCTTCCTTTCTTCTTGGATCTCCCTCTCCAGTCTCAGTGATTTATCCTTCTCCCTCAATAGTTCCAGACTGATTTGATCTGAAATAATGCAAACAATAATTGATTAATTAATTTTTTTGCGCATTATACACACAATTTACAAATTGTTTGCAAAAGCAGATTTAACGAACAACTGCTAGGCTTAAAAGAAAACGTAATGGAGAAAAAAATAAGCGTTGTGATATTATTCCAAAAATAACAAAATAAACAGCTTATACATTTAGTGAATGAATATCATACTGCGATTATGTATATCAGGGATCGGCAACCTACGCAACGCCTGCTCGACTTGGCAGGCAGAGCGATTTTTTTAATGGCACACGGAAAACCCCCAAAAAGGCAATTCAAGTTTCTTCTTTAAAAAATTGAGTGCTAGAGCATGTCGACGTTTAGAATGTTGGCACGCTGAAAGAATTAGTAGCCCTTCTTTGGCACACTATAATCAAAAGGTAGCCGACCCCTGGTGTAGGCCTATATAATGCACGTTCTTTGCATTAAGGTAAAAGGCAAACGGTTACTCAGAGATTCTTCTTTTTCTTTACTTTACTCAGAGATAGAAAACATAATAAAGTAGGCTATCTTAGTTTCATGTGGTCCATATATGAAAAAAATGCGCGAGATTTATCGGAGTTCGTTCTCCGAGCCCTAAGAGAGTAATCCAGGCTCGTGTAAAGAGAAGTGGGGTTCAAGTCAGATTTTTTTTTTAATGCATTGTCTTACTTTCTTATTGTTTTAGCACCTGAAGGTGACCAGAACAATGCCAAGTTTACATTGACTTTCATTTGTTATAAAACCACGCCCCTAATATCAGAATGTGGATCCCCAGATAACAGGGTGAGAAGTGGGGACATTGAGCGTGGTAGTCTTCTAATGTAAACGAAAACAAAGTATGCCCTGTTCTAGATCCAAGATAAAGCTGACCTGGAAATCTTGGTCAAATATTTTGTGAGTTCACTTTGGAGCTATGGGCTAGCATACTATTCTATTATTTACGCGTTGAGTAGGGTTGCCGACCCCTACTTTAGGCTATACTACTGCCGCTACACAAACACATACAAACAAAACCTCCCCTTCTCCCAATACTCCAACACATTATACCGAAACTTTAAACTCTCGATGGCCAATGTCGCATCCCCAATTTTAAAAAATGGATATCACAACTCAAAACCACAGATGTCCGAGTTATGGCGGGGGGAGGGGGGGGGGGGAGAGACGGAATTGGGCGTGCAGGTATAAGACGATAAGACACAGATAATAATAACTCCATCTAATCAAGACAGTAGCCATCAACGTGCCCCATTTTGTGACGCTGACAGCAGATATTATTATTATTATTATTTCAACGCTGCGGACGCTGTGTGATCTAATGAAACTGTTAGGAAGGAGAGGCAGGTTGGTGGTCGGGGTGTGATTTTGGGAAGCTTGGACGGGGATGGTGGGGGGGGGGGAGTCGTGTGGAGAGAAAACAACATGCCAAGTGGCTAACAGGATCCATCAACAAGTGGCTTGTCTTGGATTTTGTCACTGTCATTTCATTGGTGACCCAATCAAACCTACCCACTCTCCCCTTTCCACCCCACCCCCCCCCCCCAAAAAAAAAATCTCCACCCCCACCCTGGGCCATCAAGCCCCTCACAAACACACATACACAGACCTCTATATCTTCCCCCTTCAATTGGCACCCTCCTTTCTTCGTCTTCTCTATGCTGGTAGTCTGCAATGACCTCTGTGCCGAAAAGGTCACAAAGCAAAAACACACAGCGACACGTGATGACCTCGTCACCTCGAACAAGAGGGGTGGGGGCGGGGGGGGGGAATGGAGGAATGGGATGAGGAGAAAAGGGGGGAGGGTACAAAACAACAACTGGCGGTATCTCTGACGCAAAGTTTTCGGTGGGCCGGGTGCTCTGGTTGAGGAGAGCCTTGTTCATTTTCAAAACCAGATTTCTTGTCCTCCATTTTTTTTTCGTTTATACTCTAAACCACGTTGTCAGTGAGAGAGAAAGAGACAGAGAGAGAAGAGAGACAGAGAGAGAGTGTGTGTGAGAGAGAGTTAGACAGCGAGAGGGAGAAAGAGAGAGACAGGGGGAGACAGGGAGAGGCAGAGGAGAGAAGAGAGAGAGAGTACTCCAGACTAATTACATTACATATCAGCGCACTGATGCTAATGTTTCAACCGGAGTGGGGAAGGACGGGGGGGGGGACTTCTATGAGTTAGAGACTAGTTGGCATATGGTGTATGCTAAATAGGACACCACAGGAGTATGATGGGAGGAAGGGGGGGGGGGGGATTGAGGTGGTGGATGGGGGCATAGCTCCTTACCTATGAAATTCCTAATTATATTACAATGTGCACAATTTTAAAAAGTTATTTATAGACATTCCTCATACCCGCTCTTAATCGTGTGATGGAAACTTTAAAAAATATTTAGGGTTAGCTTAACCAGCCTTTAATCTTGCTGTTTGAATGACATAGGCGAGTCCCAAACTGGCCATTCTGCGTTTATTGACATCGGGTTAATAATAATTAAATATATATATAAAGAGAAAAAAAAAAGTAATATATATATTTACGATTCATTTATCCATATATTCTAATAAGTCTACACCAGGGGGTCGACAACCTACGGCACGTGGAGCAATTTTCAATGTCACGAAGAAGACTACCAAGAAAAGTCAATTCATGTAGGCCTACTTCTACAAGAAGTTGACTGCTAAAGCAGAATGACCTTAGGCATTCTTGGCGCGCTTAATTAATTAGAAATCCTACTTTGGCACACTGTTAACAAAAGGTTGCCGACCCCTGGTCTATAGGCCTACATATAGATTATACAAATGATATATGTTATAAATTTAGTTGTTTTCTTTTAGATCGATAAGTGGTTTTCAGCATAGTTACTGTTACATTTTTAAAACCAATTTCTTTACAGGTGTCGAACTGTACATTTACTAGATCTATTACATTTAATTAAATGGAAGTGCTTTTAGCATGAGCTTGGGTCTTGTTCACAAGCTGAATGTAATATATTGGACATCCTCTTTAATGTGCCCGCGGGCCGCGGGCTATCTCGCTGGTCAGCAAGCGGATCATTTGACAAAGTCTGAAATATTATTGTTTGTTCCTTATGCCCCAACCCGCCCATATCGGGGCTCCCCCTAAACCCGCGGCGCAAAGACCCTGGGATTTACGGCCCCTATCTCCTGGAACAGCAAGCACACTGAATTACTTGCCCATTCGCCATTTGTGTGTGTGTGTGTGTGAGGGAAGGGTCTAGATTTATTGCGCCTTCGGTCGTGTGTGAGATGAGGAAGAGGCGGAGAGGGAAAGGGGGGAGGAGAGCTAATAGGTGAGGCGCGTTCCGTGGCGTTACCCCCCCCCCCTTCCCCCCACATCCCTAGTAGCCTCCCCTCTCCCATAGAGACTTTGTATAGTGCCAGACTGCGAGTATGTGGGCAGAAAAGGGGCGGGGGGATTTAATAGCTATAATACACTTTGATTTCATATGAGGAGTTTGTTTCTCCCCATTTTTCTTTCTTTCTTATAAACGACGTATGTTATCCTCCCTTCCCTCCCTCCGTCCCTTCCCTTCTCTCCCGTCATCTTTTCGTTCCGACTTTCAAAGAAACAAACAAAAGCCGATTTATGACATAATTAGCAATCTCCACGGATGGAAACAGTTTCTCCCGCTTCTATGACAACGTTGCGGTAAATATTCGGTACGGCGTCTTTATTCCCTTTTTCTCTCTCAAAGCCATCTTTTGTCCACTGTAAGTGTCGGGTTAAGAGCGGGAAACAACGAAAAGATCCCTTTTAAAATTCTCAAATTTTAAAAACGTGCGGGAAAATAATGGACTTCCGGTAGTTTTTTTGTTTTTAATGTTTTTGGAGGCGGATCTTATGTTTTTTGTGTGTGTGTTTGTGAATAAGTGAAAATATGCATTAAAAAGTCACTCTTTAATTTTACTCGACAAAGTCTATACCTGAAATAAAAGAGTTTGAAAAAAAAAAACTGTTCTTTTGATTTAAGACTTTTTAAAAAAAATCCCGACTTTCAAAATGACTTCCGGCTAAAAGAAAGTTGCTAACAAAATTATTTTTTCTTCTTTTTTTTTTTTAATCTGAAATTATTAAATCAATTTTTGAAAATATTTTCAACGAAACAAAAAGAAAAAAAGATTTTAGGGCTGAGAGTAGCCAGAAAATAAGACCATCTGAATAGCAGTTGGCATCGAATCGATAGCGTTAAAATGTCATAAATTATCTCCGAGCTGTCAACTAGGCTATTTTGTTTTTGTTAAATATGGGGGAGTGTATAAGGGGAGGAAAGTATTAGCAAGGGTAATAAAAAGCCATTATCGGTGACTTAAAAACCATTATATAATGTATATATAATGTTAATGACTCCTTATCTGTTAATGATTTAGAATGTATTTGACTGGAAAAAAAAGGGGTGGGGGTAATTAGAATACTAAACTTTGTTAAGGAGTGGTCGATGAAGAATAAAGTTTTCGTTAAAAACAGAAATTGAAAAGTATTGTGTGTGTGTGTTTTTTTTTTGTTTACTCTAAAATGTGTGCTGCTAAGCTTTGCGTATTAAAGTAGAGGAGGGAGGGGATCGGGTAATTAAAATTTGAACCATCAAACTATTCATTAATTTGGCCAGAGAAAAAAGACTTCAGTTACTGATGTCGTTAAAGAAAATGAAAAACTGAATCAATCTCGTAAAGATTGGGGCTAAAATAGGTTTACCTTTATAAGTTTACTTTCAGAAGTTTACCTTTATAAGTTTACTTTCAGAAGTTTAAATTTTTTTTTTGTTATCTTTTATTAATTTAAAGCATGGCATTTTTTGTTTCATTGTGATGCATGCATAAAGAGAATTTTAATATGAAATAGTTATTTTGTAACATTTTTTTTCTTGCTGGAAAAAATTAATTAAAACAAAAAAAAGAGTAGAACATACAGGATGTATGAAAATGATTTATTATTTGTTAACTGGCGCTGTGGCGTAAAGCTAGCATTGGTTAAGGTTATGGACAGTAAATGAGCGCAGTCTTTAAACCAGCCTTTTTAACCAGTGAATGAATTCAAGGTCTAATATATAACGTTTGGGTAGTAGCAGGAAGAAGTAGCTCGGCGCGTATGGTTTCATGTTTAAAGTAACTTTCAAGGCCCCTTTCTGAATGCAAGAATATTGGAATGCCCTCAAGAAGATTAGGTATTGGAATGACCTCAATAAGTTTAGGTATTTGAATGACCTCAATAAGTTTAGGTATTGGAATGCCCTCAAGAAGATTAGGTATTGGAATGACCTCAATAAGTTTAGGTATTTGAATGACCTCAATAAGTTTAGGTATTGGAATGCCCTCAAGAAGATTAGGTATTGGAATGACCTCAATAAGTTTAGGTATTGGAATGCCCTCAAAAAGATTAGGTATTGGAATGACCTCAATAAGTTTAGGTATTGGAATGACCTCATTAAGTTTAGGTATTGGAATGCCCTCAAAAAGATTAGGTATTGGAATGACCTCAATAAGTTTAGGTATTGGAATGACCTCATTAAGTTTAGGTATTGGAATGCCCTCAAAAAGATTAGGTATTGGAATGACCTCAATAAGTTTAGGTATTGGAATGACCTCATTAAGTTTAGGTATTGGAATGGCCTCAAAAAGATTAGGTATTGGAATGACCTCATTAAGTTTAGGTATTGGAATGACCTCAAGAAGTTTAGGCTACGCAAATGAAATAGACTAAATTAAACGTACTCGCGCCCCCCCCCCTCCTTTCCAACACCGCATTCTAAAAGCCATTTTTGTTATGGATAAAATTATTAACCTTTTTGGATGTTTATTGCCATTGTAATTTTTTCGAAATCAATATGGGAGAATTAGAATATTTAAAAAAAAAACGGCAATACGGAGAGAAACAGTGAGACACACAGAAAAAGAGAAAGGGAAACACCGACAATGAGTGATTAGGAGAAGAAAAAATCCTCCAGTTTTTATGCCCTGCTACCATGCATCTTAGGTCTAGCTGATGATGGAGCTGCTTCCAGAGCTTAACAATGAGCGACCGGAAATGATCGCCGCTCGAAAGAAACTCTCTCTATACTCAGAGAACGACTGGAGCCTGGGCTCTGAAGAAGCGGAGAGGAAATGAAGAGGGCGGGGGAGGGGAATAAGGAGCCAATGATTTCATAGGAGAGATTTGTTGAACAGAATTATTTTTTCACAAGAAAAGAAAAAGTTATAATCCTTAATGAGTAATTTCAGTCCTTTCACTGTGTGCTTTTTTTTTATAGTATTAATTTGTTTTGAACAGTATATTGTTCTAAATGATATTTATTTCTTGGTTGATTCGAGATAT